>OY282497.1:23272368-23872368 GCA_958295605.1 Ajuga chamaepitys | reverse complement strand
TGCATCTTTATGTTGGGTGTTCTTCTGTCGTGCGACCCGGCGGCTTATGTGCAACCTGTGGCCCACGCCTTCTATTTGTTCAGGGCGGGCGGCGTGAACTCTGATTCGATCCGAGTATTCAATCCCGCCGTCTCCCCCTCATAGATAGAATAAGGTTAGGGTAGCACTTCTTATTCACTGCTTACCTTACCACGGTCACACATCACACAGTTTCTTCTCTCACCTCGCCATTCCCAGCCTCTTCACTCTTTCTTTCCCGCACTGGGACGGTCTAGCACTGACTCTAGCTTTCCTCCCCACTCAAGCACAAAGCGGCGCTCCTTTAGTCTTGCAAGGTAGCAACTGTAAGGCTTAAACTAGTACCGGTCAATCAGTGGAGCTAATCGATCTAAGGGAGAGAGAAGACTTTTCCACAGTAACCTCCAGAGGTGATTGATGGGGGAGGGAGACTTTCAACAAGTACTTGGTCTTTCGCGTGGCCATACCGCGCTTGTGAACGAATGCTTGACCGTGCCGCAGTTGGTTTGTGAAAGACTTTCTGCAAGCAACTATGACAATAGGGAAAGCAAAGACATTGGCATGAGATCAGGATAGACGCTCGACCGAAGGCATGGTGGAACCTTTCATGGCAGAGAGAGGCTCGATGCCTACACCTATTGAAAGGGGCGACGACTCAGATTCAGATGAAGCGAGCCTATCTTCATTGGCATTGGAGGCAGTCTAAACCGATCGACTCTTCTTTTTTCGACGGAACCCCCCAGAGGGAAATCCTTTCTAAGTAAAAAAGCTATGTTTCGAGACCCAATCACTCACAAGACACCCAAAAGAGCCTTAAACCGATGCATTTTATAATAATATGGACCGAGTCTTGCAGGTCTGCTGCTTCAGATTCATCGAGCTGGGTGCAGCTTCCTTCTCCTAGTCTTTCTTTTATTTTTCGGTGATCGTGCTATCCGCACCTATCACCCTATACCGCTTACAAGCTGGAACCTCGTTCTCGCCAATGCGTATTTTTGGGTTATAGTCCCAACCAACCATAAAAAGAAAAGAAAGGGTCTCGCTGTTTTTTATCCCTCTTCAGGCCGTGTTTTCATCTCCAGGCATGTGATCTTTGATGAATTATCATTTCCATTTTCTATTATCCAGTCTCCAGGTTCTACTAATGGAACTTCTTATGATGATATGGTTTTTCTCCTTGTGGTGAGTACTGAGGAGCGTGTCACCCTTGTGACTCCTCCGCCGGCTCTTGGGTATCAAATCAATTAATCCCCTAAACCAGGAGACCTTAAGC
The DNA here is from genome assembly GCA_958295605.1 of Ajuga chamaepitys. Taxonomy (NCBI): domain Eukaryota; kingdom Viridiplantae; phylum Streptophyta; class Magnoliopsida; order Lamiales; family Lamiaceae; genus Ajuga; species Ajuga chamaepitys. The sequence goes on along the minus strand of OY282497.1, from coordinate 23,871,077 downwards.
GAAAAGAAGGGAGTCACAAGGATTTTGGAAGATGATAGCATGTTCACGTAATGTGGAGTAGTCAGGGTAGACCCGGAAGAAGAGGGCTTTAGCGCAACGTATACAGCCAGTGAAAGCAAGGATCAGGCTATTAAAATAAAATGTCGTATTAGTAGTGAGGCTGCTAGCCTCATTCCAAATACGCGAATAGGCCGTGCAGAGATCCTAGTTGACCTTGCCCGTTGATCCGCGGCTGCTAAAAGAGAGCCTCAAGAGAGCACTCAGAGGAAAGATCTCTGGCACGTAGAGTCAGTCTCGATCTCATGGTTTGGGGGATTTGATTCCTGGTAAAAAAGGCATTCGTGGAAATATGGCACATGCCCACTTTAAGATTCAGAAGTTGTAGGCTGCTCTCCAGAAATCTTTTTGAAACAAAGAACGGACGTTTCTAGAGACATCCGGGGTGGCCAACACTTCAGTAACAAAGATGAATAGGAATTCTTTTTGTTCGCACGATAGGACCGAAGCTACCCCCAGCCTAGCCGCCTGCAGAGGAAGGGTCTCTCGGGAAGACTATTATAAGGACGACTCACTAGGCTTTACTGCGACCCCCTCCCTTTGTGATTGTGAGCTTATGCCATTAGTGTAGTGGCTATAGGCTTTACCAACTCCTCCTTTTTTTTACTTCTCATTTCACCTGGGCGCTCTATTATGTTATTTATTCTCGATGCTTTGATTCGGATCCTGGACAAAACCTGAACTATGAGTGTTGTTTCAACTTCTTTCTTTGGTAGGTAACACGCCACGCCTATCTGTTCAAGTGTCGTTATGATTTAATCGAGTTAGAGGGGCTACATTACTCGTGATCCCTCTATTGCTGGAACCGGCCCAATCGCAAAGAGAGCAGTTGATCGGTTCTTAGTAGTTTCGAGGAGCTAGCGAGTAGCCCCATATACTATTTTATTATCAAGATTGGAGGAAAGAACGACGATCGAATATGCTGAGTTAAGTACAAACGAAGGATAGGTATTAGCTAAAGGGCGCGGGCAGAACCAGGTCTTATTTACCTTTTGAGTTATTCGGCCAAGATAGAAGTGAATACAAGGATCCCCCAAGGGAAGAAAAAAAGGAGCTTCGCTTCTGATATCAACCACACAGGCAAGAACCGGTGGAAGATGAAGCAGATAAAGGCGTCCCAGTGCCAAGGGACTAGGCAGCGGGGCAGATAATCGTGAGTGGGCATGTTAAAGTAGGTATGAGAGTGGTGTTGGTATAACGACGCTGACTATGTCCACCTGGGTCAGAATAATATACTATCCATTCAAAAGTTTACACTTCTTTTCAGAGAGCGTATTAGCTTAAATAGAGAAATCCGATGGCATAGGGTGAAAAGACTTCCCCAAAGGTTCAACCCTTCCTACCTGAAATCCACTAAGAATCTTTGTTGATATAGCTTTATAGGAAAAAGATCTCCTACTTTACATAACTGACTTCTCGGCTTTTAAACCAGGAGAAAGTATGTGAACCATACATCAATAGAAGAGTCAGGGCATACCCATTAACCATAAGAAGATAGCTTTACAACAACATATAAGGCTGAGGAAAGGAAGTATAGTTCTCCTATGGGGCTTGCGAACTACCAATTATAGATAGATTTCTTACCTAACAATAAGAGGCTGGCACCCCTTTTAAATAGATGGTGGGGATCCAACTACCACTTCAGGCTCGGGAAACATCTGCACGCGGAATCTGAACTCGTTGGCTCCGTGCTCTATTTGGTCGGAACCCTGTTCGAGAACCTTCTCTCATAGATTCCCTTTACCAAGTCATCGCCAACAATCTGCTTTTATCCCTTGGTGTCAAAGGGCGACTTTCTTTCTTGTCTTGCCCAAAACAAAAAGTATATTTATTCTCATTGGAGAAAGACGATCCCGCGGCAAGGTTTTACACATACACATAGGGCCAACTACTTTCTTGATCTCGCTTGCCATTAGCTCGTCTAGCGCCTTTCGGTTGGGGTCCATCCCTGGGTGATTTTTCAAGTATCGAAGGCAGTCAAAGTGTCAGCCATTCTTTTCCTATTAGACTTGTAAATCTTTTGCTCTTTTTCCTTTTCTCTTCCAGTTATCTCCATGTACTGAACTTTATTTGAAATTTGAATTCGACAGGGGTGGAGCACTCTATCAATAACAAGAATTTGAAATTGAATTTCAAATGGTTTGAGCTTGGAAGCAACCTGCTATCTATCAATAGGCGAGAATGCTTCGCCTATCTATTCTATTATGGCCGGCTTGAAGACATCAGAGGAAGACCATCATCTTCGGGTACGATCATAACTTCATTCGTTGAACCTTGGGGATTAGCTTTGAGGTCAATGACCACACCACCTCTATCATACATACATACGACATTACACGAAGTGAGAGTACACGATCAACACACACCTAAAGCGCCTACGCTCCGCTTGTAGCCAGAACCTAACTTGCACGAGATTCAACAACCGAAGCTACTGGTTGTTTGCTCTGTTGTTCGCGCTATACCCTTTGCTTAGTTTTCTAGCGAGCTTTCGATATACAACTATTATATATATGGTTGTTCTATATGTATATACATTACCCTACCTGTCTCATTATATTGTACTGCTTTTATTCTAAAACTTTCAGCCTCATCCTTTGGACTTGGTTTTTCTCTTGCATCGGTTCTATCCGTTGATTTCAGGTTCAACCCTAGCCCATTATGCGTATGCGAGCCCGTGTCGGGAAGGTTCCTTAAAAGGCTCTAAAATGGCATAAGGGTGCCACGATTTTATTTGCTCTTCTTCGTTTTTTATTGTGATACCTGAACTGCTTTTCTAAACTCAACAAAGAAAATGAATGTCTTGCTCGTTTCGGTGATCAAGAGTCGCTCTCCGAAAGTGCCTCACGCCCCTTTTTCGTCACCCACAGCTTTCAAAGGTATCGGGCTAACATGCCAGAGACAAGCGGTCTACGATCAACTGAAGGTACCCCGCTGGTCTCCCAACTGGGTATATCACCCCAAGTAGTGTAGCAAAGCGCAAGAGGCACCTGTGTTCGCAGATGCTAATGAAGCCACAAAAAAGAGACAGATCTCCCAGCCCAACAAAAAAAAACAATGCTGATAAAGATGTCCCGGCTCAGCAAGATCGAGTTAAGTGAATACATATGAGAGCGGGTCAAGCAGCTCTGCGAAGAGCTCAAGTTGATGCATGGGCGGGTGATAGCACAGTTCTAGACGGTAGCAAGCTTTTAAAGATTTATCCACCAGGGGGTGTTTACCCTTAGATCATCGTACCTTTTAACAACTGGGAGCGGTTGATCTACATTGGTTGTCGTGTTATAATAATGAGTCCGCATTTTCTTAGGACATTGTTGTCGTTAGTTTTTTAGTTTGTCGGGGCGGGCCTGACCAATTGGTGTTGTATATTTTTACATTGATGGGCGAATATTTCTGAGCAGGTAGCGCCAGATAGTTCCTCTGGGGTGAGAAATTCCATGGCGGAACAGATGCATAAGAAAGGGTGAACCCCATTCTGATAAGACAAATGACCAAACATACAGAAGCTCAATGTGAAGACAGAGCTGACAAGTTACCATATGATGAAAGAGAATGGGTTTCCCTCCCACTTTGCTTCTTCCAAGAACTCGGAATGAGATGTAGTGCTCTCCTTGATTTGACTTACTTTATTGGCTGAAAGTGCTCAATCTATCAGCCTCTGGCAGTTGAATTGGTGATCAGATCCTATATTCTTATTATTCTATTTGAAAATTTGCTTTTTTATGCCTTTGTAGTGACTAAAGTGGCCCTCTTGGGAAGAGACAGGAGTGGAATGTCTTAAACGGAGAGTTGAAACTGTAGTTTAGTTTAAAGATGATAATTCCTAGTGTCAGGTACAAGAAAGAGTGAACGACGACCTGCATGCAGACATTCTCTTTCATATTCATGATGGAATCTAATCATTTCCTCAATGGACAACTTTGGTAAACAAAAGAATCCTTTAGAGCAACGGGCCAAAGGCCACCGCTCCAACAAGACCAGCAGAAGTAGCAGCAGGCCCTTTAACCACTACAGCTATCAAAGTAGACTCTTATAGTTGGCTTCTCAACCGATCCTTGCAAAGAAAGAAAGGTGCCCTCCCTTTCGGGTATTATATCCATATTCGTTCATACACAGGTTGTTTCCCTATCAGAGAGAGACCACACTGCTTTCCTCAAAGACCCAGGAAGCGAAGACCCTTGACTTTGAAGTGGAGGAGGAGTCTCACTGTCTTTTTCTTCTTATGCTGGAGTCTCCGTAGGAGCCATTTCCCTTTTTGAACACATATGGTTTCCTCCGTTGCTAATACTGTTCATCCTCCCTCCTTCTCTGCCTATTTGAAAAATGCTTCTCTTTTTATGTCTCTGAGTCTAGAGTTATAGTCTTTAGGGAGTCCTTTATCCTTACTATATATCTATGAAAGTTGGTGCCTGCCCGAGTAAATATCTATCCCTTAACAGGAAGATGAGTTCAATCTTGTAAAGTGGTTGTGTAACCAAATGATTCAAAGTTTTGCTTAGGAGGTTCGAAGCATTAGTCTTATCTTTCGCAATTCAGCCAGTCAAGAAAGAAGTTGGAAGCTTCATATTAGTCAATTGACAGCCATCTTTCATCCTTTCATCATAGAAAAGACTTGGTACTTCGCCCGAGCTAGTACCCCTGTTTTATACTTGGGCGTAGCTTAGGAGGCGTACATCCCAGCTTGAATCAACCTAGGAGGCTCCCTTTTAGATGCCGTAGAAGGGGACTGCAACACGACTCGAACTGCTACGGGGGGCAGCAGTGGGGAATCTTGGACAATGGGCGAGAGCCTGATCCAGCAATATAGCGTGAGTGAAGAAGGGCAATGTCGCTCGTCAAGCTCTTTCATCGAGTGCGCGGATGGGCGAGTTCAGTTTGAATCTTCATCGATCTGGTAGTTCTATATGCTCCGGAGTGGTGAGACGAGGTGTAGTGCAGTCTGGTCAGCACATCTGTTTTGGGTACAGAGGGCCATAGGTTCGAATTCTGTCACCTTGATGTGGGGCCGGAGTCAGCCTCAAACGTAAGTAACTCAGTGCTCTATACAGGGGAAATGAAAGTAGAATTCGTTCAGATCCCCCCACATGTTCAATCTTTTTTTAGCGGTTTCCCCAGAGATTTTTCACATTAATGAAGAAAGGCGGCCTTTGCCTTATTCCATTCCTTCCCGAAAGGAGGAGATCGGGTGATAGCCAAGTTCAAGCAAAGTCCTTACCTGAATGCATTAAAGAAAGGTTGCTTAGTAGCTTTTATAGGATTGGGAATTCCGATCCCTATTCTATAGGTCTTCGCTCCTTGGATTGGAGTGGTCTCACTATTTCTCTCCTCCCCCTCCGGTCGAGCGTCTTCGAACCTTGCTTTTTATCAAGGATTTGGTTACCAATTGAGGTCTCCCTTTAGCCTGGGCAGGGTCAAGGGGTATGGAATCGAACAAATGTTAAGGGCTCGACCGGTGCTTCTAGCTTGGAATTCGTCCTTATCTAAAAGGTTTGTAGTGGCTAAAGCCAAATGTCATTTCTGGGCTAAAAGAGTTTTAATGACGGTTGACTTTCTGGAGATCATATCACCCCAAGCAGTCTTCGACGGAGGGCTTTCTATAGTGAAGTTTGGGCCTCTCTTCTCGCCCCTTTCCTTTAGTTACTTTTATGCCCCCAAAAAAAAGTGCTAAAGAAAATGGTCCAACATTTCTGCTCCTCGTTGACAAAATGCACAGGCAGAAGGGCAAGCCCATGCGATGGAGAACATCACCAATTCAATATTTTATGAATAGCACGCCAAAGGGGAATCGAACTTCTCGGAGGGTTCGCCCAAATCCAAGAACCCCAACTACCAAAAAAGGGAGACTCCTCGAATCCTTTGCTTTCTTTCATCTCTCTGACAATGGGCTTTTACCAAGAAATATCTTCTGACTTTCTCAAATGAAGGTTGTCTTCGGATTTGACTTGTTGGTCCCTACCTCAGTCAAAGACTAGGGCCAGATTAGTAATCTATCAATCCACTGTGGCTTTCTTTCTCAAACTTCTTAGCCCCGATCTTGGGGATTTCCTAGTGACCAAATTGATCTTTCCGTGATAGCTTGTGATTCCTGGAAGACAGGTAGACTGACTTGCTGATGGAAAAAGTCCATGAAATGGAGGGCTTTCTCGATTCTCGATTAAAGATAGAATGAGAGGTGGATCCCTGATTACATTTCCTTAGGCAGGCGGAGGTCGATACTCTTTCGCTCTTCAAGCCGTAGCTTGCTGGTTTTTCCATCATCCAATTGAATGAAACCTGGCGAAAAAGAAGAGAACACTTTGCTAAGGCATCCTAGACGTCTTTCTTTTTCTTCAAAGCCCCAATCCGCTCTCGCTCGCCGCTACTAATGGGGTCTCAGTGGATTTTCACTTGGTGGTTTTCGCCGATACCAAGGCATTCTTTGGTTAATCAATGAGGTTGATAAATTAAGCGCTAAACCTGAGTTTAAGACTCTCCCATCTAGGGCCATTAAAAAGTCTTCCTAAACGAGCTCTTGCACCCCTACATACTCTAAATAATAAAACTAAAGCAGGAAAGTGCAAGTGATATACAAGGCGGGCATAACAGTAGGCATGCGATCGGCGAGTGACTTCGGTGGCGACTATAGAATAGATAGGACATGGCCATCCGATGATCAATTTTGAGTTGAGCTTGTAAGCCAACAAGTGAGATTGAAGCAACAACGGGGGCGGGGGCGGGGGGGGGGGGGGGGGGAGGGGAGTACTCTTTCCAACTTCGTTTCATAATAGATCTCTGGAGAATTCGTCTAGTCTTCCTTAGGGGTTGCTTCCTCTCTTAGCCAAGTGAGCTCTGCTGCTCTGGCTTGGCCAAAAGCTCTGAATTCTTTACGTTAAGAAATAGAGGTTCAACAAGTTCCGTCAATCCACTGTTCATCAGTAAACGAAGCTCTCTCTTTATCATCTCGTGCCGGATGCAACAAAGGATGAGTGCTTTTTCCTTTTCACGAACCGCGGGAGCGCCTAACACCTAGAAGAGCAAAGAGAATTTTCCTTTCAGGGTAAAGCGGCGCATAATAAAGGGCTGGTCTGTCAAAAGTTCGGTTTCTTTGCGAACGAAGTTCAGAATCAACAAGGGTTCGTAGCATGAAGGGGGTGTACAACTGGGGTTGCGCCCCAATTTTTTGTTCGTAACGAGGGAGAGATAGAATGGAGTTATTCATGAAGTTTGAAAGAAAGGAATAAAAAAGACTTTCTCTATGGCCTCCTCGTTTTGAGACATTATGGCTTTCGGGTCGACCCCGGTAACAAAGAAGGAATCCATAAAAACTTAGGATCCGCCACCATGATAAAATACTACCCTCATGATTACACCATGTTCCTGAGATTTGATTAAAGAAAGGTGCATTACCGGTTTATACATTGTAATTGGATAAGTTATTAGGAATATGACAGAACGAAATACCAAGGAAAGAAAGAAGATTACACCAAAATGCAGGTATTGCACCAAACACTGGCGGTTCTTTCTTGTTGAATGCAATGAAAAGACTCGGAATAATGAATAATGAAAAATTCATATATTGACATTTTGTGCTCATTTCTAAATTTCTGCTTTCTTTTTCTCATCATCCGGTAACCACAGTATGATCCACAAGAAAGGTGGTAGGATTCGAACCTATGGCCGGCTCGCCCCTAACCTGCTGGGTTAGGTGGCCGGGTTAGCACCCCTCATCGCCTCTGTACCTGAAACAGATGCGCTGCGCTACCCAGCGCGTAACCTTGTCTCCCCTACTCCTCTTCTGGTTTTGCCATTACCAATCGCGGCCCCGACTCGGCCTTCCCCTGCCCGCATTAGCCAGTCACTGGATGGAAAAGACAGATAAAGGAACAACCCAACCTACCGGAATACCTCAAGGAGCACCAATCTCCCCCGGAAAAGATCTATCTGCACGAAGTCGACCTATGGATAGAAAGAAAGATGGTGGAAAGAAATATGAAATCCATACCGGGAGTGCGAGATAGGCACATGGGGAGTACGCAACAGAACAACCGCAGGGGCTTCCGGTAGTGATAGCTGAACTAACCAGATGGCCGCACAAAATAACCTGGAGCTGACATAAGAATTGAAATCAGAAATCAACATCATGTCCCGGCTATCCCAAAAAGGCAGATTGAGGTGGAGGATCACAAAATGCAACACAAAAAAGGGCGAACCAAGCGCTGGACTATTTTGGAAACGGAAGTAGTGTTCTAAGGCGGAGCGCCACGGGGTAGGAGACTTTGGTTCAATGGGTGTGCCCGTTTCCTCCCTAAGTATAAGTAGAGGTTCGGCTGCAAAGATCCTAACCCGCCTAGCACAATTCTTAGATAGGGCATACGGCAATCTAGGGAAAGATTACAGTGAAACCCCGGCCTGATGTAAAATTGGGTGAAACCAAATCGTTCTAACAAGAGCACAATCCAATAACAGATGATTAAGAGATTCTGATGCGTTGTAAAGAAAAGACTGAAGGACCAATCATGAGTCTGCAATGCATTCGAGCTAGGGAGGCTGTCATGAATCGCCCGCTAGAGAACAAATGACCATCGTTGGGGAAGAAAGCCCGAATCCAGCCACCCCTGCAATACATAGATCGCTGCCGGATCCAGCACCTTCACTTTGTTCTCTTTCACCCCCGTACTCTTCGTTCCCTTGATGCGGGTTCTCCACTCATTCTCCGCGTCCTGCCAGTTCGCTAAGTAGACTCAGTCTACCGAGGGGCAACAAAAGCTGGAACTCTTCCTGCCAAAAACTAGGGATCTACTTCGCATCCTAGGAGTTAGCAGGTATAAAAGAGTCCCCTCCAGTCTTTCTCGAGCTTTATAAAGAAAGGCGAGTCAGCTGGGTCTTTCCCTGTTGTTCTGTTCCCGCCACGAGAAAGACGCGCGCTGGCTCATAAATGGGTCCTTCTCTCTCTCAAGCTGGAAGGGGCTTAAACCCCCTTTGATTAAAGCTTTGGATTAAAGAATGCCTTCTCACCACCGCTTCCTGTATCTCTTATTCCAGCCCTTTCACCCATTCTAAGTAGTAGGGAAAGGGGGTGAAGCCAACCCTTGGTGCTGCAGAAAAAGGGTCCCGACATTGATAGAACTATGGCCGATCCTACATAAGCAACAGGCGCCTCCGCGGAAGTGGGAGGAGCAATTGACTCTTAGGCTACTCTTTTCCCTACTTCTTTATTCTGCCTGGTCGAACCTGGATAGCCTCTCCTTAAGAATGTGATGCTAAGTCAAGTACAGGCTGGAATCACAATGTTGCAACTTTAGATCGCCCAACTGGCCTGACCTAGTCGAATGACTCGGCTCAGTGATGGCATAATTTCTTCTTCTTCTTATACCATACATATATATTGCCCATTTCTGATAAAGAAGCAGATGTAGCTGATTCCCACGAAAGAGGAGATGGTCGAGACTCCTGTGCTGTTTAGGACCCTTCAAAGATAGGTGAAAAGCCGCTCTTTCTATATGTTCGTTAACTTAATGTGGCTTCCCATGATCCAAGAGAAGCCTTAATTACAAGGCATCGGCCTACTGAACCTGACAACTCCTCATTTTGAGCGCACTCGATTGACCTTACTATGATCTAGGCCAAGCATTCGTCTTCATCATCTCTGTCTCCAACTTCCCTTTGAAAGTCAACACAAGATAACAAAGAAGGAAAATGAAAGTTTTGGTGTCAAAGCTCGTTAAGGAATGCCCGTAAAGGAGCCGCTTTTCGTTTTGTCTAGCTCCCCAAGAACAACGTTCGACTTGCATGTGTTAAGCATATAGCCAGCTTTCCTTCTGAACCAGGATCAAACTTATCGATTGAATATAAATTGGGCTATGAGGTGGTAGAACCTGGTGAACCAGGCATGCTCTAATTTACACTGACTCTACATACGACATTCTTTAGACATTGCCGATTGACCTGAACCACTTTTCGGAAGGGGTGGCAACCTTCTATCTCCAAGCGAGACCTATCTAATAGGACTTGGTTTTTCACTGATTGATGGGATCACTGATTGATCTAGGGGCAGTACGGCAGATGAATACATAGTTGGGTCGCCCTCATTCTATTCCTGAGATTGTCAAACCCATCCCCTAATCTATAAACAGGGATGGATGCATTCCAAAGGTTGGTGCCAAAGTTAGGATGCTCTAGAAAGGGGCCAGTATCACTACTTTAGGTTATTGCGTAGGGGGATCAGAACTAAGGGAAATCACTCGAGAATTCACCATTTAATAGGCCATACTTTCGCTTTCAAAGTCAGACCGCTGATACCACAAACCCATCACCTAAAGGCTGGTGTAGAGACGAAGTACTATCCATATCTATCTGTTCGGATAGTGATCAATCGCCCTAGAGGCTTGGCACTCTTTATCTATCTCAAATTGGCACCCTGGAGGCAGGATCCTATTCCCGGGGTAAGTGGCAAGCTATCGGACAGAGATCTAAAAGGAACTACTTTCCGCCTTTCTTCTGTTATGTAAGAAGGATTCTCTATTTTGCTTTTTGGGTCCCTAAGCAACTAGTGACCTTCCTCTTCTTCATTCTCAATAGGAAAGCATAAAAAACCCTTCTTTCCATATGGAAAAACCAACATTCTTCAATGAGGATTTGGTTCATCCGACATGTACACGCCATGGACATCCCGCCTTTCTCTATTCTATAAACTTGTACTGAAATTGTATCGTATATTAGTTAGAGAGGTTGGCGAACTACTACGATCTATAGATTCCCTATCTATATCCAATCCCAACGAGAATATAAGCCAGTCCCTTCCAGCTTGTCTTGTAGTCTTAGTCTTTTAGCTTATGTAGTCATCGGCCTTCCTACACGCATGTGTTCGCCAGAATGCCTCCTTGGTTCGGGACGGAGCCAATCCGATACATACGATAGGCGAAGGAAAGACCTCCATTTCCTAGCGCCCATTAAGTAAGGAACACAAGTTTGATCGAGGATTGGAGAGAGGGAAAATGCTTGGGATGGATTTAGGAGTCTTTGTGCGAGCCATATGCAGTGAGAATCGCACGTACAGTAACGAGAAGGGTTCATGTCTATACGTGTAGTGTGGTGCTTGGGCCTACCCACCCTATTTGTTCCATGATCTATGGGTCTACTGGAGCTATCCACTTCGATCAATTAGCCAAGATTTGGACCGGATACGAAATCACTGGTGCTCGATTTAGTGGTATTTTTATGGGGATTCTATTTATCGCGATAAGATTCCTATTCAAGATCACTGTAGTTCCTTTCTGGGCGGCTGTAGGACAGACAACCACCTATAGGTGGTAGGGTAGGGTGGGTGGTACCGCTCCGATTGCGGCCAATCTTCCTAGCCGCTTAGGGCCGGGCTTAGAGCGTTAAACTCATCACTACCTCGTAAGGGCCCCTAAATTATCTCTGCCCCGCTGCAGGTCAGCATCTCTGAAAGAAACGGAGGACTTCATTTAGTGACTCCACGATCGCCCTCTGAACGATCAGAATTAGGTAAAGCTTGAAGATAAGTTTTTTGCTCTATTAATTTCTCAGTCCCCCTAGTCGGGTGGGCGCCAGCCGGTCTTTCGACCAGATCCCCCTAAAAACCGTACGTGCGGGTATCCCTGTATGCGGCTCACTCCATTCGAGGTGGCCCAGCCTGGCATTCATTCACAAATCCTATAGTGACAGTGAGACTGCTCAACCTCAGAAGCTGATTCGCGTGTAGGCAGTGCTGTCTGTTGTACTTATCTATTCATTGATCATTGAATTTTCTTTATTGCATTTTTCTATTTATATTTATATAGGCTTGTTCCCACTTTTTCCAAGAATTCATGCACTTCCCTTTAAGGGCCTTCTCGAATAGGGAAAAGCCTTCCCTTTCTGTCAAATGACCCGGCCTTCCCTGGCTCTTCCACCGTCCGGTCTCCCTTTCCGAACTATGTGGTAGCTTCTTACTACCAAATTAATGTATAGAAATATACACTTAACCTTATCCTACTACTCTAACTAGTAGAGTGGCAAGTAAGGGTCGATCCCACGAGGAACGTTCGAACAATTTTACTTTTATGTATTAAGCTATTATGATCAAGAAATACAAAGTAAATAAGCTAGAAAATAATAAAGAAGGGGGGGGGGGGGAGGATGGATTTTAATGAAATAACAACTAACACTTAAATAAACAAAGACAAATAAAGAGATTTTTTTAGGTTTTTGGTTTTTAAATAACAAAACGATTCACCCTTGATCATGTTTCACCGTGGTCTTGGACGATTTATGCAACTATTGTTAATGCCCTATTAAATTGTGATTCTAGCCCTTATCTCAAGGCTATTAACAAGCTCTAATAGCCTTGTTATCCCTTAATCTTAGTTAATCAAAACAAGCTCTTCGACTAACCCTATTCAATTTAATCGAATCCTCGAACAAGCTCTCTTAGATTCAATAACCAAATGCATTAAACACTAGGACAACGAGATAAATTCAACATAAAACTCGCAAGCTCGGTTTTAGTGGTTGGACATTGTGTTATCACCAATAAATAAATCTATTGTTTGCTACACAGGAATCGAAAATCCTACAATTACGGATAGTAATTTCCTATTCTAGCAACACATTCAAAAATCCCTTAAAGGGTGATCAATCCAATAATCAATTCATAAATGTGACTCAATAACATCAAATAACACAAAACACTTGAATACACAATATTTTCGGTAACATTAACCGCAATAATCACATAAACGTCTTAAACTCAAGGTTCCACAATAATCAAGGGTGAAAAAAAGGGTGCTAGCCACCCATTTTACCTAATACAAAGATAAAATAACAGAAAATTAAAGAAAACATGAAAATAGGATAGAAAGGCTGATTATGTGTGGGGGATGGGTTCTAGGTTAGGTCAAATTCGAAAATGACCTTATATATATAGAGGAGAAAGTGTTGGGCTGAAAAATTGGGCAAAAACGTGTTTCAGGATTAAAAATAGGGTATCGGGTCGCGGCTGTGAACCAAAGTCGCGGCCGCGAACCCTTCATTTTGCTTTGGTCAATTTGGTTCGTGGGCACGGTCGCGGGCGCGACGATAAGTCGCAGGCGCGAACCATGCCCTGTCTCTTTGATAGGTCGCAGCCGTGACGTTCACTCGCGGTCGCGACTCGTTGTTCGAAACTCCTCCCCTTGTTCCATCCTTGGCTCGTTCTCCGTTCCGGACTTCTTCGATGCTCATTTTTCAGCCTTAAAACGACACTTAAAGCGACCTAAAATGCATGCATTTTCACGTGTACCAAATCTCCCCAAACTTAAACCTCTGTTCGTCCCGAACAGAGCGAAGCAAAGAAAAAGAAGGTAGGACACGTGTTAGGGAAGATTTAAGTGGCGAATTCAGTTTCAGACGACGTTTTCAAAAACAAGGCAATCATGATAAGATGAGCATATATGATATAACAACTTCAGCTACTATTGAGACTTGAAAAACTCTCAACTAAATATCCTCACCGGGTGAGTGTATCTCCCGACTCTCAAGTGTATCAAATGGGTAGTATATACGCTCACATTGAAATGCATAAAATGCCTACCATAGGCTTGCCAATCATCTAAACTTCGATGTATACCCGACATGTGTGACAAAGAATAAAAAAGGTGGTCTTTAACGGGTTGTAATGTCGGTTTGGGGTAAGGTGGGATAATTTTGGGTAGAAGTGACTATAAAATGGACTAAATGAGTTAGCTAATCTCATCTACCCTTCAAACAACAATCACTCTACCTCACTCTTTACTTCCTTAGTAAACCAATCCCAAAAATTGATTTCTTCACCTTACCATAAAGTCTACAACCTAAATGCTTTCTCAATTCTCCCTTGAAGTGTATTTTCTTTTGAATTTTTTACAACTTTGAGAACATCTATCAAAAGGCATTTATATTACTAGCCTCTCCAAATCAAAAGCAACAATTGAGTATATACAACTAACTTTTTCTTTTGTTTTTCTGATTTTTCGACTTTTTTCGATTTTTGACTTTTTTTTTTAAATAAATATAAACAAATATTGGAGAGGACTAGTATTCTTGATTCTTTTCCTATTGTTTCAATTCCTTTCACCCTTCAATATTCCCAAAAGTTCACCCCTTTCAATCCCAAATTTAACCGACTACCTTCCAACCGCCTCCCTCATACTCAAATAGTCCAATTAAGGTCAAAGGCTAAATCGAAAGGTACTTGGCTTGTAGAGTTGGGTTGTCAAATAAGAGGCTAAAAGCTCAAGGGGGTAACTAGGGGCAATTTTCCAATTTTTGGTGAAAAGGTGTGGCATTTTCAAGTTTACAAATAGGCTAATTTTTTTTTTCAAGAATTGCCTAAGATCATTTTTTAAGCCACACACCGAATCATTCAAAATAGAGAATCAAGGCAAGTTCTAGAGACAACTAAATGCATTCAATGAATTTCACACCAAAAGAAAGTTTAAATTACTCCAAAATTGAGAGTACAATTGAAGCTCAAACACTCACAAGGCAAAATTTCCTTGATCAAAAGTTTTGAGTACAAGCTCAATTTCACCTCAAGTGCCTATCATGCTCTATCACTTGCCATTTTTTCAAAATTTATGCAAAAATCGCCTCATTATCAACCATTCGCCCAATGTCAATCCCAACACAATCGAGAGCCAATATGTACACCTATCACCCCCTTCCCAAACTTAGTTGAAAAACCAAAGTTTGTGGGAATGAAAGGGGTACGAATTGGTGCTCTATAAGAGGTAATCATCCAACCCAATCTTTTGGTTCAATTCAACAAAGTAAACTAGACCAAGTAATACTAACTACTAAATAAAAAAAAAAACTAAAGTGTGTAAGGACTAATCACAACCAAAATCATTTAAGAACATCAAACTAACCAATCAAAACATAAGAAAAGGGCACACAGGCCAATCCACAAATAAATAATCAATTCAAATCCACCCTTCGATTTCACAACCAGAAAGGCACACTGGCCAACATCAAAGGCAAAACAAATCAACAAGAATAGAAGCACAAAGTAGGAAAAATGCGAGAATCGAATTGAAACACCGAGCGGCCAAGACGTCACACTACCACCCCCTTCCCCAAACTTGGTTGAAAACTAGAGTTTGTGGGAGAGAAAGTGGTATGCCTTGGTGCTCCAACTCACAGAGGGCTACTGAGGCGGTGGTGGATGATGAGGATCACCGAGGCCCCAATGCGAACGCATTTGTGCCATGAAAGTCTCCATTTGGGCCCAACGGATGTCCTCTGTCTCACTCCGAGCAGCAAAAGCATCGAGAATGGTCTGCTGCTGCTCCTCGATGGAAGTGAAGCGGTTATGCACATCCGTCTAGAAGTCCCACTGGTATTGGATAGCTGCAGTGGGCCTCTTCCTCTGTGGTCTGCTCGTCCGCCGGCTACCTTCTGCTTCTGCTTCTGTTTCCACTTCTTCTTCCTCGGGTGCCGGACCCCTTCCTATTTGGTACTTTCTCAACTCTGTGGCATCCGGATCCCTAGATGCTGCGATGTGCGCCGAGGAGCTCATGCTCAGGTTTTCAGTGCTCCGAAGGCTGTCAATCCGTGTCAACTGCACATTGGGCAACTAGAGGAACGGGCCCTTGTTTTGGATCACATAGGGTACCGTCTTGTTCTCCCGACTCCGGGGTACCCCATCTCTATACCCCAATGCAACAATGCGCATATTCTCCATATCCTCCCAAGTGAGATGATATGATGTGGATACTGGAGATAAATCAGTCAGCGGAATACCGAGATGTTCGACTATATGGGTGAATAGGCCCCCAATGAAGATGTGCTCGTGCTGACGCTTCCGTACATTCTCGAACTGAGCAACGAGGATATCTTCATAATGCCTCAGAATGCCTTTCAATATTGACCATAGCACGTCCAACTCATTGACACGGCAGGCTCCTGTTTCTGATCTTCCAAACATGGTTAGTGCAAGCAGCCGCTGGATGTACTTGACGACTGGATTCCTAATCCAAGTCACCTTCGAATTCTTAGCCGAGAAAACTTGAGGCTCGACTAGACCGGGGGCTGCAGTGATTTGCCCCCAAAAAGTACGGACATCAAAGGTCTCGAGCTCTGCTGCTGCGGCTGAAGAAATGCACTCACGGAAGCCATATGCGGTGCGCAAGTCCTTCATCCTGAGGGTATGTGAATGTCCCATCAGCTGAAATGTGATGCTGTACGGTTTGGCATCACACTTTTCGGAGTTGGCCCGAACCTCAAAGGTGCTGAAGAATTCCCACACAAGGCGTTTGTATGTAGGCTTCGGTTCCATAAATTTCTGGAGGCCTACCTTCTTCAACAAGGTATTGACATTCTCGAAAATGCCCATGGCCACAAGGATGTCGTTCTGGCCATATCGGGTGGGCATGATGGTTCGATGAAAGAGCTTGTCAAACCGGTCCTGATGTGTGAGGTCTCTCAACATAATTTCAAATGCCCGACTATCAATATGAGGGAGGGTGGATGCCGGGACTTGAGGTGGCTCAATCTCGGGCTCTTGAACAGGCGCCTTCCCTTTTCCTTTGCGTTTGCTCGTGGTGGCTTTTGGAGGTGCCATTGAAACCTACAATCAACACACTCAATCTTTAAAACTAGTGGCAATACAATGAATTAAAGTTCAAGTATTAGGTGCCTAAGTTTACTTGAATTCGACTATATATCCAACAAAAACAAGTCAAAGTGTATCAACTATGCAATGACAACCAATTCACACTCAAATGAGGTTATACATTACGATAATATCAACAATTGGGCTTAAAAACTAGATAAAATAGTCGAAATTGGCTAACTTAGGCACAACAATTTAACGCATATCACATGTTCGATGAATTGCCACAATGAATTTATCTTCCCAAAACTCAAAAAACTTTACTCAACAATCTACCCACTCAATCATCAAGCAATTATACGAGCTATCATGTCAATTCTATCATTCAAATGCATAAATACATATCAATTGGCAAAAAAATCAATACAACTAGTTGTATGTATAACCAATTTCAATAAAGATGCAAATAAACAAGAAATTAACCTCCAATCTCAACAATGGATTCAATAATATACAATAATGGATCGGAAGAGTGAGATAGCCGTACTTACCGGTCGAGTTTAGACGAAGAAATTTGAATTGGTGATTTTCGCGCCCTGTTATGAACCGACCAGAAATTTACTCCAAATTCGAAATTAATCGGGTGAATGTGTGTGCAATGGAATGGGTAATGAGTGGTGTGTGCCTTGAATGAAATTTAGAAGTGAAAAATCAAGAAAATTTGGGAGATTTGTGTGTGTATTCCGCCAAAAATTCGAAGGAGGGGGGAGAAATAACCCTATTTTCGTGAACAGCTCTTTTATTCTGCCCAGACTATCGCGGGCGCGACAACAAACCACGGGCGCGATAATTATTCGCGGCCGCAAACGAATGTTCGAAGGTTTCCCTGCTTCACCACTCGCGGGCACAACTGTTATTCGCGGGCGCAAGAGCCTGTTCGAAGCTGAACCCTGCTTTTGCTCCAGATTGGCCTCGGCCGAGATCAGTATGGGCCTCGGCTGAGGTGATGTCCCCTCTCATTTTGTGCTATTTTCTTGCATTGAAAGGCTAGATTGGTTTTGTGTTTATCCCTACACATTTAAAATAGAAATTCTAAGACATAATTAAAGAAAATGGACAGGTGAACAATCTAAACTACGAAATTTAACAAACGAAAAGCAATAAACGTCGGGTTGCCTCCCGACAAGCGCCTTTGTTTAACGTCGTTGGCTCGACGGATACTCTTTAAATAAACAAAACAAACACTATCTACGTAAATAAAAACTAACGGTTAACACATAAATCAAAATCGTTCTACACCATTCCCCGGCAACGGCGCCAAAATTTGGTAGCGTCGTTTCTTACTACCAAATTAATGTATAGAAATATACACTTAACCTTATCCTACTACTCTAACTAGTAGAGTGGCAAGTAAGGGTCGATCCCACGAGGAACGGTCGAACAATTTTACTTTTATGTATTAAGCTATCAAAGTAAATAAGCTAGAAAACAATAAAGAAGTGGGGGGGGGGGGGGGGGATTTTAATGAAATAACAACTAACACTTAAATAAACAAAGACAAATAAAGAGATTTTTTTAGGTTTTTGGTTTTTAAATAACAAAACGATTCACCCTTGATCATGTTTCACCGTGGTCTTGGACGATTTATGCAACTATTGTTAATGCCCTATTAAATTGTGATTCTAGCCCTTATCTCAAGGCTATTAACAAGCTCTAATAGCCTTGTTATCCCTTAATCTTAGTTAATCAAAACAAGCTCTTCGACTAACCCTATTCAATTTAATCGAATCCTCGAACAAGCTCTCTTAGATTCAATAACCAAATGCATTAAACACTAGGACAACGAGATAAATTCAACATAAAACTCGCAAGCTCAGTTTTAGTGGTTGAACTTTATGTTATCACCAATAAATAAATCTATTGTTTGCTAAACGAGAATCGAAAATCCTACAATTACGGATAGTAATTTCCTATTCTAGCAACAAATTCACAAATCCCTTAAAGGGTGATCAATCCAATAATCAATTCATAAACGTGACTCAATAACAACAAATAACACAAACCACTTGAATACACAATATTTTCGGTAACATTAACCGCAATAATCACATAAACGTCTTAAACTCAAGGTTCCACAATAATCAAGGGTGAACAAAAGGGTGCTAGCCACCCATTTTACCTAATACAAAGATAAAATAACAGAAAATTAAAGAAAACATGAAAATAGGATAGAAAGAACCAAAGGTTAGGGTTGAAGATCGATCTTCAACCCCCTTCCATTCCTTTGCTTCCAATGGAGAAAAGTGGCTGATTATGTGTGGGGGATGGGTTCTAGGTTAGGTCAAATTCGAAAATGATATATATAGAGGAGAAATTGTTGGGCTGAAAAATTGGGCAAAACCGTGTTTCAGAATAAAAAACAGGGTATCGGGTCGTGGCCGTGAACCAAAGTCGCGGCCGCGAACCCTTCATTTTGCTTTGGTTTGGTTCGTGGGCACGGTCGCGGGCGCGACGATAAGTCACGGGCGCGAACCATGCCCGGTCTCTTTGATAGGTCACGGCCGTGACGTTCACTCGCGGTCGTGACTCGTCGTTCGAAACTCCTCCCCTTGTTCCATCCTTTGCTCGTTCTCCGTTCCGGACTTCTTCGATGCTCATTTTTCGGCTTTAATTCACCTGTTTTGTCCTGAAACGAGCTCAACACATTAAATGGCCCAATAATACAAATATGCAAGATACACGATCAAATGTGCATTAAAATATCATTAAAACGACACTTAAAGCGACCTAAAATGCATGCATTTTCACGTGTACCACTATGCTATTCTCCCCCGGCGTAAGCCTACCACGCTTTGCGCCTGCAACGTTTTCGCCATACGGTCTTTGCCAGTAGTGCCATCCTCCCCGCTGGCTGTATGGGCGGGTTGAAAATCAAGCCACTCTTTCGTGGGTCATTCCCTTGGAGCGGTGAGCCTTTTCCTTTTTTATTATAGGGGGGCACATTATTCCTTATTCCATTTCATCACCACGATGAGACCAGTCCTTGCTTACTGGGAGACATGGAGCTTCCGACCCACCTTTTCCAAGCAGATAGCGAGCGATCACTCAGCAATGAAGACTAAGTGAAAACGGCCGGGAATGAGTACCCGCCCCTTAGGGGAATCGAACCCACGTCTTCGATGTGAAAAGACGATGTCCTAACCACTGGACAAAAGGGACCACAAGGCCATTCTTCATATATCTTTGTCAACCACCCTTTCTCTCCCTCAAAATAATACTCCTCACTAAATGCCTTTCCTGGGGCTTGCCTTGTCTCAACATCTAAATAAAGAAAGGGCAGGCGCCGAAGCTGCCCAACCTCTTCAAGAAAGCTTTGCTTGGTAGGCGCTGCCTACTCACTCTGACAATGCTCTGAACACTTTCGTGTGCAGTTCCGCTCCCTTATCCCATGCTGAGTCACAGGCAGCGACTCGAAAAGCACGGACGAGCCACATGCAGGGAAACTTGCACGTGTGGTTCTGGTCGGGGACCCTGGTATATTGTACTAATATGTGTAGGTCCCCGTAATTCAAGTGAGATTTTCATGGCGCAAAGTCACCAACCAATCTACCATGGTAGCCAACGAGTATCGGGTTTAACCAGTCTCTTATGTGTGGATGGACCACCCCTTGATTCTCTTAGTAGTAATAAGCCCCCATTGATAAGCTTTCATTTGTGCTTACATGTCGGGGTTATGATACAACAATAAGAGTAAGATTATACAAAAATTAAACAACAACTAAGATCAGGGTAATTCTATTGCAAATCGAGACTAATTAGAATAACGGGACTGACTTTCAAGTGCTCGTACATACACGTTTTCACTTTCAGTGCCTTACTATTATATAGCTTGGGCTAAGGTTTAATGCAATCCTTCGATAGTTCGATATTTGTGGGGAAGCCGTTAATTTTGGATCTGGTCCGCTCCCCGCCTAACATATCTTTTCCAATCTCATATCTCGATGTCGTGCCATAGAATGCTAAGTCACATGGCTGCCCACCAAAGGTAGCTTTCTTTTTTTGCTAGGAGAGTGAAGTCAAAAGTTAGAAGGATAGCACTGAAGACGAGCTAAATCGAGACTTAAACATTCCTTACTTTTGACATATATAAAGAAGGGAGGACTGCCCTATCTATACATAGCGTTAGCTTACCCCATACCATTCGTTTGTTGAATTTGGTATATTGGTGACGTACCTTGACATTTTGTAGGTTTGTGGATTACTTCTTATAATGTGTACTTATGACAATGGAAAACATAGCAAGAAAATTCTACCTAATTATTAATTAATACAAGTGTTCAATTGAAAGCCCATTAATTTTCATAAGGATTTGATTAATGGGCCAACAGATAGATATGCTTTATCATCATATAAAATCCCATTCTCTTATTTATAGAGTTAATTAATGGGCCAGATTTTATATGTTAGAATTATATGAATGCCATGTGTGGGTTCCATTTAGGCGTGATACTGAGTCAAGACTACTGGTAGGTCATGCGAAATCGAATAGTGAAAAAATGGACAAGATTTAAAACAACACGATACGAAATAGTTGAGCCCGAGCAGGTATCGATTCCGAGTGGTTTTTTTTTCTCCGGTAGTCTTGTAGGCTTAATTGCGCATTGATTATTAATATTTTTATATTTTAATGTGTTCTAATTGAGCCGTCTTGATCCCGAGCTAAACGAGCTTTTACATAATCAATGTGGTGTTTAAAAACGTAATGTTGGTGCAGATCGAGGCTTCATTCTATTATTTGATCTCGCCCACAACCTTGTTTATTCCACTGTCTTGACTTTACTAGTGAATAAGTTTAGTAACATTACCGATATCACATAATAAATAATATAAAAATTTATGATTTCAGGTGTTTGTTTATGAGGCTGTAAGATGAAATAACGTAATACGTTAGTATTATTTATTACAGTATAAGACAATGTTTTACTGCACAAAACGAATTGATTGTTTAACGTGAAAACCACGTATATCTTTGTATAAAATCCCGTCCGATTTGGCAGGAGAGTAATAAAAATTTTATAACACATCAAAGAATATTGTGTGTAACGCATGAAAACATTATATACTGTAATAACAAACAAAACGTACCGTAATTTGAAAGTGAAATCAACTATTAGTAACACAAAAAAATATTTGTGAGCAAATGACATACTGTTAAAGTTAGCCACGTTATAGATTACCCATGACCTAAAACATAATATAACAAGTGAAAAAATATACCAAATAAAACTTAAGTGTAAATATTGTATCTCATTCCTGTTTCATCTGTATCAAAACATAAATTTTCTTTTTTTTTTTGTACCGGGTGCGGATCTGCATTGAATGTCACAGCTGCCACGTTTTGTGGTTGGTGCAGAACCGTGTTTTGTCTTAGATTTGCCTGTTAGGTCAAACCAGGCAATCGCATCCTCCATCACTTTTCTTTTGTGCATGTTCCCATCATGTTTCATAATCCATATCAAAACCCGGAGGCGCGGTTCCTGGCTTAGTTCCTGACATTTGAAATAAATGAACATTTTTTATGTATTAGCACTAATATAATAGCATTTAATATTAACAATAACACAATTTTTCTAAATGGGCTCTATGGAGGCGTGGTTACAGTACCTCTGGATCTTCAAATGTGAAATTTCTCATGTTCTGCATATCACTTCGTGTAGCTCGCATGTTTTGTATAACGTATACCCCATAATCCATCCTACACTGACAATAATAATAAGATTCCAAGATGTTAGTACAATATAATTTTGGGTAGAGTTGAGTTTCTCAAATGTAAAGAAAGTATTGGTAAAATAAAATGTTAATCGAGCCTCCATATTATCTTACGAGTTCTTCTGCTTTTCCCTGAGGATGTCACGTCTTATCTCAAATGAGGTCAATGGTCCCAGGTGTGCCTGAGCTAGGTCGTGTCCGTATATTTCATGGAGTCCTGCCAACTTTGAATAGTAGAAGTAGGCAGTAAATATTGATCAGATCAATATGTATGGCGTCCAATCATTTGTTCATTGTTAACCACAACACATCTTACCATAACCCGTATGACTTTAGCCATTTCCTCGTACATATCGTGAGAATCGGGAGAGGAATCCATTGGATCCACTCGACGCAGACCATGTCCAAGAAAATCAGTCTATAATGGTCTGGAGCAGTGGTGTGTATGGGTACGCAGATCTATTTATATCGATCCATGTGGACGTTGTATTTGTGTTAGATAAGAATAAGAAATCAGTTATGATTTAATGAAATGATTTAGGATTAAGAACCTTGTCGCACGCACTGATTGTACAATGTATGTTTTCCTTAAGGTTCAGCATATTGAAACATGCGGTGAATCGCGCTACATCCTTCATTGAATAAACCTATATCGTGTGCAGGTATAGGAAATTTATTACGACCGAAACAATGAATTTAAAAAACTTAAAGATTATGTCATTACTAATTTCTTACCACATTCAGAATTGGTAGGTAGCAAATCTTAAGCTGAGAATCGTTGCATGTCATCTCCTCATAGTTCAGTAGCTCGGATGCAATGTTTAGGACATGGAGGATGTTAATAGGAAAGCTCTATGTGAATAGATGAACCATTAATGTAAATTATTTTTATAATAACTATTACACGTTTAGACTTATATGAATGTTCAGGGCCATACCGCGTTCGAAAGACACCTCACCGGTATCAATGTCCTAGCTTCATGCCTCGTCATATGTCTCCTAGTTGACGCGCTAAGTACATCACTACGTTGGTTTTGGATTAATAAGTTTAACAATGAGGTGTCGGACAGACATATTGCGTCTAATAACATTAATATGTTAAACCATATATTGCAAATCTGTAAATGTGTTCAATGTGTAGTGCATCTGTTAATTTTTAACATTACTAACCTTGAACCCAAATTTTGTATGTTACAAACATTGCAAGCTTCATGTTTTTTTCAGACTTCAACATCTTCTTTGTGAAAGGAAATCCCATAGACTGGCACTTTCTCCATAATTTGATCATTTTCGCATCTTGAGCGTCTGTCATGAACGAGCTTGAAACTTGGGGTGTTTGATGAGGCTTTTTCAGGATAGATTTTGGAGTGGCAAAGTCAATATTGTTTTACGGTTTCGATTTATATATTAATAATATATTGTGATTGCTATGTTATAGTTAGATGGCAAAAATATGTTAATAAAAAAACATACTACTTACCTTCATATTCTCGGTTCTCATCTTGCTCCCAACATCTGCCTCATCGCTAGTTTCGTCCAAAATGACGACATTGTGTAGAGTCTCTGTATTTATTAGTTCGTTTATACGTTTGACATCTTTCACATGAGGTTCACTATTGGAAGGTACAACATCGTCATTCCTACAAATGTTATAATCTTGCTCATGTTGCTGGCGGTCAGAGACTCTACTGCTTCCATGCCTTGTCCAATTTGAACTCATTGTTTTAACAGTCGCATTCAAATGATTGATGCTATCCTTTATTAATGAGATTACTATGTCCTGGTCATTACGTACCCGTCTAATCTCTTCAACTATGGTTTTCATGCAATGATCAACCCGATCAACAAGAATTTTTACGTGGGTTGATATGTTCGGATCTGTAGTTGGTGCATTCTTTTCATCATCCCCCTCTCCAATCAACCCTTCATTTCTTTCACTTTTGGCCGGTCCCTCCTGTTCGCGACAATTTTGGATTTTCAAAAAAGGGAGAGGACCAAACATATGTCAATTTTTTTTTTTAAAAAAAGATACTTGAACAATAATCAAACATAAAAATCATCTTTAAAAATTACAATAATGCTATTAACTGATTCACAACATAAATGAATTGGAAATCTTACCATGTCCATAAACCATTAATTTGTATTAATCAGATTAGCAACATCATTCTGCTTAGATGCGTCCATGATTCCTACTTCTGCTAGTCCATATGGGTCGACGGGTCCATTCGGAATGACCTTCCTCAAATAGTACAACTACATAACAAATAATATCAATTTCATTTTTCGGTAAAAAATAAATAAAAAAACCAAACACTGTGAACTCTATTGAGTATGACATAGTGTATCTAATATGTTGAACCATATGATATTTTTTATTTGGTATATTGGCTATTGTATTTTTTATTCACTTACATAATATGTTTCTAAATGTGAATCTGCAATTTCCAAAATCAATTTGCGGAACTGCTATCAAATATAACATTTCATCCAATTCAATCAGAACATTACAGGACTTTAACCACTATATTTCCACCAAACAATATATAGGGTGAAGAATAGTGTAAACAACGAATCATGAATTTATCTTGTATATGTTTTAGACGCATGACATAAATTCTATGTTCATTCAATATAGGATGGGTTTATAATGATGAATACTCTTTGGCTACCCGATTGAGGTCCAATATAAATTGTTTACTTGGAGGAATATAATATAACCGGTAATTGGCAAGCTGGTGTGACCTGATTCCTTGTACTTTATAATGCCTTTAACCATGTAGTTAAAGTACATTGATCCCCATTTTGCATTTGCAATGTTTCCCACATTCCTAACGGAGAAGAGGTATGATTGTTTTATCTCTCCAGTAGACGTTGTCCCTAGTATTCTTGCAGTAGCAAGAAGCACGAAACAGTGGACAACGTCATCCGCAGTCAACGGTTTGGAAGCGAGTAGTCCGTGTAGGAAACTAGCCTTCAATATTTGCCACTCCGATTTTGGTAAATGAACTTGCTAATCATCTCCTGTATATTCCGGAATTTCCCATGCATTTCCACATATCTTCCATGCTCCGGGAAACCTATTATACTGTTGAAATCTTCCGCAGTAGGTTGGGATTCTCTGTCTCCCACACATAGTGTTCCAGTATTTGCATCATACATTAAAATTAGGGAAATCATAAGGTCTTTGCAAAAGAAATAATTCTCTAACTCCAGCAACCCTCCAAAACTGAGCGACCAAATATACCACTTAGCTTTGCCACTTAGGAGTTTTATATCCTTGCAAAAATTTTCAACCGATATCTTAGTAACCGTTGGAGTATTATTAGTAACGGCACTGTGAAAACGACCTCGTTTTCTCTTTAGAAGTTGGGATTCTCTATTTGGCGTTTGATATGTAGTTTGCTTGTAAGTGTTTTTCAACGGTTGGGTCAAGAACTTAGGAATGTATTCTTCCTCGCTATCCTCCTCGCAACGTCCAACTGGATTGACATTGACATCAACCAACCCATCAGTATCAATCGATTCTACGTCCTTCCGTATAAAGGAAGTTGGGCAACAAAAGTTAATCGCGGTACAACAATACTAAATTTCCAAAAAAACCATACATTTAATTTTGAATGCTTTAATGTAGTCTTACAAAATATAAACTAGTATTTGTTCTACGATTTACGTATCAGGCATAAATGGGAGGTACATTGTGATTACATTACTAAACTTTCAATTCATAATAACCGATGTACTACATAGGTGTGCGGATGTAATCACGTTGTGTAAAAAGTATTAGTAAGCAATATGATTAAGTTCCTAGACTAATTGAGTTTAACATTTGTGAGAAACATATGCTGTTAAATTAAAAAAACATTTGTCTCGCATATTTTTTGTTATAATCCGATACAATTTTGTTCCTTTTTTATTAATTGCTAATAAAATTCATACCGGTGATATTGAAAATTGAGACATTATAAAATGGGGAAATGAAATAATATAATCATCAATGAATACCTCTATTAATCGCATGAGAAGCAATTTTACAAAAAAAAAATGTACATTGTGTTGTAGCTTAACATTTTGACTAGCATATGCGTGCATGTGAGTTCAATTATGAAAAAAAATCAAATTTAAGAAAAATACAGATTGCTAATTTTTTTTTTGTATTTCTTTTTTGTCACGTAATAAATCTGTCATTATGAATCATATGTTTGACTGAAAAATGATCAATATCATGATAAAATAGTAGTCCATTGTCTCTTTGTATTGACATGAACGGTAAATTACAAATTAAACAATAGTAACACAACTACAAAAACTCTAAAATACACATAATTGGTTGATGCGAGATAAAGTAATGTTTGATTCGTACCGTCAAATTTGTTAGTGAGTCATTTGATTCATCGTCTACCAAATCAAATCTGTTTAACAAATTGCTACTCATTCGGTTGAATTCTCTAATCTTCGCCACTTGTGCTTTGAACTCCTCATCCAAATTTGGGTATCTCTTTAAGAGAGGAGACAACATGACTTCTGGAAAAAAAAAAAATTTGCACTAATTTTTCTTTTAAAACTAATTTGCTTTTCTAAGTAGGTGGTAAACCTAGATTACTAGTGGTTGCGTTGGGGTCAACTCTTTTTTTGGATTAGATTGTTTTGCTGTTTTATCTGAAATATATAGATGACATTGGAATATTTGAAACATATTCGAATTTTGAATTTGTGGTGCTATTATATATTTCAAACTAGAAGTCAATTTTTTTTTTTCTCAACAATATAATTTATAAGGGAAATTTGTAAAGTCATGGGCATATATAACATTTAGATTATATAAAAAATTTATTAACAAACCAAAAAAAGCATGCAACTATTATTAACGTTAATATTTCACAAATAAGGAACCTGTAAAAATTGTGGAAAAATCAAAGTTTCTTATTAGGAAAATCAGAAAATCATGCAAAGTAGTTAGAGATATTTTTGTTATTGATTTCCTCACATATACGTTTATACCAGTATTCTAAATTTTAAATTTGAAACAAAAAATGTTTGGTTGGTTAATGTTCTCAAATATTATTAGATAGTTTAAAAAAAAAATCATATTATTTAGCAGCCATTATTATAATAATAGGCACATTTCCACTATTTTTCGCACTAAGTTGAACGTGCACAACTTGGGGGTATAATGATTGTGCATGGTAATTGAGAAAACAAATGTATGATTCCATGCCATTGTTTAAATATTTACATTTGGAACAATTTTTTTTTTCAAATTTTACTATCCTAAAAATTGAAATCATGGTGAAATGGAATAAATTAAAAATACATGTACTACGTCCAATAGAAATCATCGGTTATACGAAGTCGTTCTCTAAACAAAAAAATTGATGATGATGATGATGATGATGATGATGATAATAATAATAATTGAAGGTGTGGCATGCGGGTTCTAACATTAGACATAGTAATTGATAAAATGAATTTTTAATTTTTTTTAAATTTTTATTAGCAATCCGAAATTTCGTTTTAGACGGCTAGGTCGTATGTCAGCTCCCTCATTTTTAAGCTAACTTTTTGATCCACTAGATCAATAAACTCCAATATCTCGCCAAAAAAAAAAAAAATAATAATAATAATAAATAAATATAAAAAAATTATTATTATTATTTTTGTCATTGTTGTTATTATTGTTATAATTATTAACATGCTTATTGCTATTAGAAGTATCATTATTATTATTATATATTATTATTATTATTACAATTATTATCATTAGAGGAGGTAGTAGTAGCACTAATACTAATTACAATTTTGTTTCGGATTCTTATTGGGTATCGTTGGCCCAATGTGATATATATAATTTTATCTTGTCTTTTCGGGTTGTCACACTAACGACACAAGCTCAATATATATGTCATTGCAACCTAAACATATTGTCATATTTTTAGGATTTTTCAATTTATTTGTATATTTGTTCCATTTATATGTTGGTATAACAATATATAACCAATAGGAACATCTTAAAAAAGAAAATCATATTAATTATGTTAACTACTAAAAACAAGAATAAACAAAATTTTATGCCTATGTGTTTAATAAACGAAGTCGAATACATATTGAAAAGAAAAAAACCACTTTTTCATGACTCCATCAGGACGCGAACTTCGCTCTCGTACATACCTCTCAGATCAACCATGCGCGCAGATGACCACTATGTGATTCGTTCAACATCTTCAAATCTTCTTCTAGAGCCTTCTTCCCTTGATCAACCTCCAGACAGTGCACAAGTGTGATTCTATTGTTAACACGCATTGTCTCCACTTCTAACTCTTGCATCTCTTCATACAGGACGGATATGAACGCAATCCTTTTCTTAAAGTCTTCAATCTCCGGCTAACAATAGGTTTCAAAAGGACCAAAGCAGTTTGAATGTCAATTAAATTTTCGAAAATTCTTTTTTATTTAGAATACAAACATAGTGAGTTTTAGATGATGTGCTAATCTTCTTACCCTAATCTTGTATACTATGAAATGACTAAGTTCCACGCTATTCGTGTGGATAGTTTCTGCAAGATCCATCTGCAAATACCATGGAAGTAACTCAAATCAAATCTCATTCCAATCAAATATACGAGATAATCGAGATTTTTTTGTGATAGATAACTAACTAATTGGGGCAGCTCCATGCCTCTCCCGTCCTTTGAATTTTTCCCTCCATTTACTTGAACATCCATATCCACTTCTTCTTCTAAACAACACGAAATATGAAGAGCAACGAGGACGGGAATGTATGAAAAGCAGACCTGGCTTGTACATACTCAAATCCAAGGCTGATGGTTACAGATTTATAGAGAGTTAGACGTCGCGTTTAAGACGAAGCAGAACCGGTTCGTGTCTGTTGGCAAGGATACCAACCATTGAAGGAGGGTTATCGATTTATAGAAGAAAGGCGACGCTTCAAGAGAATTAGTTGGTTCAAAAAAATGAGAAGTCGGTCAGATTTGAATATTACACCGGTTAGTTATTAAAATTTAAAGTAATGAATAAGATTTGTGCAGTTTTGGGGCCCTAAAAATCAGGAATGAGATATATATACATCTTTTTCGTTTAAAAATAACTAATCGGTATAACATAATAATGGAGATTATTACAAAATCTTATTCAAATATGTCTTAGCAATATTGTTTGATTAAGATTCGCGAATCACTGGCCTATTTTTTTATTATTGGTGATCAATAAATATCAAGAAATTAATTAATAACATACTTAGTATTATTATTATTATTATTATTATTATTATTATTATTATTATTATTATTATTATTATTATTATTATTATTATTATTATTATTATTATTATTATTATTATTATTATTACTATTATTATTATTATTATTATTATTATTATTATTATTATTATTATTATTATTATTATTATTATTATTATTATTATTATTATTATTATATAATCCAGTAGTGTATGATACTTAGAGTTATGTTGGTAAGTGCTTTTTGTAATTCAACTCAATTTTGGTTTTCCTCCTGTAAATTTTGCAATAAGCATTCAGGTAAACTACACATGTCGTATTGTTTTTCTTATATATTTAAAATGTGATTAAAAATAAAAAAAATAAACGACAATTATATTGGCTAAAAATTCATTGCAAACAAATTACACACCTCAATCTTACCTTGTCTCAGAATTATTATTTTTTTAGACCACAAATACATCATTCAATCATTTAATTATGGGATAGTGTATATATACATGTATAAGGTTGTCAACCCATTCTATAAAATATTTCACACATTTTGATTATAACGTCATTATATATTTTGTTGAAAAAAAAATGGTACTACCAAAATCCAATGTTAATACAAATGATGATTACTTTGTAATAGTCAGAAGGCAAAGGGAGGACGCATGCTAGGTAGTTCTACGAAGGTGTGCGATATTTAACAAAAGTATGAAAAAATACGCTCTTGAATTGAATAAGTCAAACAGTGAACCAATGAAGAGTGATGATGGTCGCAGAATAATGCTTCACAAATTAAGACCCAATGACGAAAATGAAGTCAGGTTCATAAACTACACCGAGATACATGGTAAGGTTCCTTTGACTATTGAATGACACAGGCGTTCAGATCAGAAGTTAACAAATATACAGCGTGCAAAAATTAATTTTCCAAATTGACCATTGTAATGTATTATCAAAATGTACGATCTTCATATATCAACGACGATCCCCTGTATTATGATTTGCTTTCCTCGAGTTTACTAGTATTCCTATTTTCATTTGTTAAGTAGATATTTTTTTAGGAGAAAGAAGGTAATATGTGTGTAGTTATATATATATATATATATATATATATATATTATATATATATATGTATATATATATATTTTTTTTTCAGTTCTATGAAACATATAAAAAAACAAATAAACCATAAATAAATGGAATATTGAAATTTAGAATGTCGAATGTATTATTTCCAACTCCCGACTTCGTGCTTAATAAGATGATTAGTTGGAAAATTAACAAAAGATCAAGTCGATCAAACTAACACTGAAATGTGGAACTTATTTGATTTACTTCCACATTGTTTGAATAAGCACACATTCCCATCCTCTAGTTGCATTTCTCTCACCAACTTACTCCACCCGTGTGAAAACCGACATGTCGGAACGCCATTTACAACTTTATACTCATACAACACGTTGAATTTTTTTTCCAAAAACTCCAATCTCTAATTCAATGAATTTACCTTGGGTACCAATTAAGTCTATTGCACCACCCTGTAATCTCTACAGATATGAACCAAATATAACCTATCACATTTGTAGTCATCAGGATAAATATTAATCACAAATTTAAAAAAAAAATAACAACATGAATTTGTAGATCACCATTCGAGTCCAGTAGTCCCATTGGCTACATTCGGAAACGAAGAACGTAGGTTTGATAGGAGATGTCACACTGTCTATAATAATAAAACACATAATTTAAACCACAAAACAATAAACCCTTCCCTTTAACACATAACTAGATTGATGCAAAATAGGAGAAAACTAATGTTCTTCGACTGGTAAATATAATTATTATAGACTAATATCATAAGAAGATTAATTTCAATATAGTTGTTTTCATATATATTAGTACTTAATAAATTTCAAACTCAGATGAATTGATATTCCGTAGATTGAAACCAGGTGAGTTGATTGTTGATCGACGAAATGAGCGTCATCGTTTGGGCATCGCTATCGCACTCAAGCAAGCATATGTTTAATGTCTGCAACTTTTGATTTGCTACAGACGAAGGAGTAGATTTATCCATTTAAAGTTGTATATTTATACTCCTATATTCTAATACGCTAAAACCCTAATTAGGTTAATTGAGAATATGTATGATCTTTTTTTTTCCCCTTTATTTATGTAAACTTTGAATGTCTACTAAAATTACGCATATAATTTCCCATTTCCAGGTAAACGTGTTGAATACCAAAAATCCGGCAATATAGCAAATTATTACATTTACGCCAAATAGCGTAGATAGATAATTGCATCTTAATACACGTTCATGATGTTTAATACTCTTATTTCCATTTATTCATTTATACGATGATGATATATTTAATATTATCTTCTTTATTATTATTATTATTATTTTTTACATAATATATATATATATATATATATATATTTATTGTGCGGTGTTCTTGTTAGATTTTTTATTTTATTTATCAGGAGTTGTTTTCTTAGCATTTATACCTGTATTTTTTATAAGAAGTATCCCAATTTTTGTTCCTTACAAAATCTCTGAATGACTAACATACCATGCATATGTAATCTAATTGACGATTTATACGTCCTTTTTACTAATATCTTAATGTTTATGGAGTTTAGATTTTGGTTTCAACATTTGAACACTTCATGAACATTTCAATGATATGTAATCATCTATAACTGCATTTAACTAAGGGAAGTACCATATAATCTTTTGAGTAATTATAAGCGAAGTTGAAACAATATGTGTAGGGACATTTTATTAACATCTCAAACGGACACGATGTTGAAAATTTATTCAGGAATACATCATCAATGTTAATTGAAAACATTTGTAGAATAATGATGGTGTGATATAAGGATTGCCATCACATATGAAAGCAAAATGAATATGCGGGTTTCACTTTTTTTTATTTGATACAAACCGAATATTAAAATGTTAATAACACTTAAATTAAGCGAAGCAAAAAACTTGGCATCCTCAGACTATTGATAGGGGAGTTTATATGGACAACTCACTTACATAAACACCAAGTACAAAATACAAAGGTTAAATTGAACAATCCAGTCTACAAATAAAAATACTAACTTCACATAAAATTCCACCAACAGACTAGGACTTACTCCATCCACCTCATTGTTGTTTGTAGATAACATTTGTCAACAAGATTGGTATGTCACAAAACATCAAAACTCTTACACAAACGAAACACATTATGGGTATCAAATTGATATTAAACATACATCATTTTTTTAAAGATTAATGAAATCCAAAACAAGCAAACCCAAAAACAGATCATCCAATTAAGTTTTACAGGTAAATTAAGTATGGACCACTAATCAAATTAAACCCCTAAAGTAACTGTTGTAAGTTCTAACTGAACATGTCCTACAAACTTACCTAATCACCACCTCCAGAAGCACTCTAGCCTCACAGGAAAATGACCGACCATCCATCCATCATTTTCCTCCAGCGATTGCATTGTCCACCAGAGATCAACCGTGTCCAGCTCTTTCTCCACAAATAGGTATCTAAACTCCTCCAGATACATCTCAACCTGCCAATTTACACACATTATGCGACATAATTTCAAGTTGCGTTTACCATTAAATATAAAATTGATGTAATAAGATAGATAAATGTGATGATTCAATCATTCACACATAAAACACCCAAATAAAGGCTTTTTACCACTTCCGGAACTCTTCCTACATGAGCCCCCCTTCTGTACATTGCTCGATGGTGCTGATCACGTGCCCTTTCCCAACAATGGTGGACGAACAAGTCATTCCACCTCTAGATCCTTCCAACAATCGCTGAAGTACTTATTTTTTTCCCTCGATTCACAGACATTCGGGTTGCGATGTCCAGCACAAAAGCCCTGAAATTGTGGGCCGTCAAGTCCTCTGTCTGCATGGCGTAACGGACTGTAGCGATCACAAGAGTAGCATCCTCTAATGGGTGAAAATGTCCTGGGCTCCTGATTTGTAGGAAGTTCATATCTTGTCATTCCAGAAGAGATTGTGAGTTTTGAACAGAGAGGATTGTTGAGACAATGAGTATTGATTTTTTTACTCTTGCTGAGATAAGAGAGAAGTAGCAAAAAAAGATGAAACCGGAGGTGAAGGGTCAAGTTGTTTGATGTGTTTAATTAGCGTGTTGTCTTCTTAGTTTAGATTCTCGATAAAAATCTAATGATGACTTATAATTTTTTGATTTTGGGATTATATAACAAATTTTATTTCAGATATTAAAAACTGAGAGTGTTCCATACATATGTTTACCAATTCATTAAGTAAGTATTTCAAATAAAATAATAGTATTTCAAATTATCTAACCTGTAGTTTACAATTGTATTTTATATAAAAAAATAATAATAAACTACCAGAATAATTAATCAAAAGTATGATACTCTGGTTCTTATACGTTGATGCAACTAATGAATATTGAAAAAATCCATTATAATAATTTATGGATTGTGAAACTGATCGAGGTTAAATGGAGGTTTTGACCATACGCAACAATGGTGGTGACAGCAACAGAACCTGAGGCCTTAGAATCTAGCCGAAGCTATACTTGAAAATGAGTTAAAATTGATGACCAACGAATATGTGTTTTAAAAGTGATGTTGCATTTTAGAATCTGAAATAATAAGTATAATTTATTAGATATAGTTATTGTTTACTGCTAAGCCTATGAGTTTGTTGCCACTATTAAATGGTTTCTCAGAAAAAGGAGACTGGCTGAAAAGATATTTTGTTTATAAGGTAACCAGATTAACAAAGATTCGTAAAATTATTATTTTTTATCCCAATTACATATTAGTCGTTAATGTATTTATAATTATTTTTGGCACCTTTAGTGAATTTACTAGTATATTTGAAACTACGAGCCGTTGCGAACGATCTAGTAATGTTGTAGCAAAGTCGATTGAATCTGTATGTGATAATATCCAAAACACTCAAAATAACCAAACACAAGTTATTTTTTGTAGTCACTCATTTGTTTGCAAAAATAGTTGATGAACCACATTTTTGCACGTCTAATTTGTATGACATAAACTAAGGAATATTACACTAGAGTAAGAAATCAGTATCTCAGGTATGGGTATTGGCTAGTGAAAATATGGAATATTGAAGAGCTCTACATTAAATGATTGACAAAATAATAGAGACTATTTATATTGAAAGATATATAATAAAACTAACTACAAACAAGTAATTAAATACATTAGTAACAGGAAATAAATTATGCTATGAAATAATTTTTTTAGAGTAAGCCTCATATCCACATTTTTAAATATCAAACATCCCAATCAGGCCAGCATGTGCTTGGTCTTGGTTCCCCAGGCGACTCTTCCCACCCTCCTCTATACAGTGGTCGGTTTACAGTTCGTAGTATCCACCGAAGATCTAGCCGATTCATAAATTTGCAGTTGTAAAGGTATGCGAATTGGATCAGGAAATTTTGTACTTCCTACAACAGAATGGTAAAATCATACTTATAATAATAGTATTTTCCGTAAAAGAAAATAAAAAATATATATATATATATATATATTTATATATATATATATATATTGCATCAACATCTAAATTCATATATATCTAAAAGAAATTTATCCACAAAAAGTTTTCAGAGATGTGTATGTCGGTGTAGGCAAAACCGTATCAAAAAGACGGACATCAAAGAAATTTTGACACTTACAACTGTGTTCCACAGACGAATATGGAGTGAATTATGCAATTCTTGCTCTACAACGTTAGTCCAGTAGTAATATTTGAACTCATCTCGGAAAGTTTGCATCTTTTTCACAATCGGCTCTGGATCAATTTCAGTCCCAAATCGAATGGACAATTTTTCAGAAAGGCTTCTTAAGTGTTGATCTCGAAACGTAACTGAATCATCCAACCTTTGAACTTCATGCTTAACCCAACCAATTGTTCGACCATGTAGACCTCCTCATCGGCGGACCAAGTCCATTGTCCTTCCCTCTCTTCTTCACTAATCGGAGCCACTATGTTCGAAATTTAAAATGACAAAAGTATTTCCTATACAAAATAATACTGTAATACTAACCTGAAAAAATTATGTAGAATGACTACAAAAAGGGGATTCTTATATAGGACTTAAAATTAGCATTTTATGTTACCTTAAACGTGCGAATTGATAAGTACCATTTGTTTATTAGTTACATATATACAGATTCACATAATCTACATAATTTGGAAGGATTGTTGCTTTTAATGCGAATCTGCTGATTATATGGAAAGTTTCCTGGGATAATGTTATGTTGTGTTTTTGAGATTTAGTTGTTGGATCATAATTGAAGTTAAATAATAAAAATTAGAATGCTTTACTGTAATATAGGTCAACTAACTAAATATATATTAATATAAATATGTTAGCCGACTTTATTAATAACAACACATTCCCAAAAATCCACTTTAATAATGACGCCCTAAGACATTATTGTTTACAATTTACTACTTCTACAAAAATATAATTAACTAAGTAATTGTATTATATATACAAAAACAATGTTACTAATATTACATAACAAGAGTAGTAAAAGAAAAATAATATGGAATCGTAACGTTAGTAATATTTTAGTAATCCATCCATTTAAACAATAAGGGTCATGCCAATTTTTTTTTTTTTTTTTTTTTTTGCAAATTTGGAATGTGTATAATTGACAAAAATATCTGTATGATTTTTTTTTTACTGATTCGTATTTAGTTGAAATACGAATTGTTCAACTAATGTAGGAGGGTGTTTTTGAGTGGTAATGTTGGAAGATATGTAGTTTTCTATTTAACACATTCGTAGGTAATCCGAGTACTTTTCAAATTGTCTAAAGTAACACTAACAATTTGACATAGTGTTTATTATTTGAATATTAAATTTTAATAAACATTAATGAAAAAAAAAACCCTAGACAAAATAAATTCATAAATTTAAAACTTCAAACATACTAATATTCTTTACGTGTTTTTAAATTGATAAAATGACATTTGTATATCCCTTTGTTTGGCTATGTGGGGGCTAAAATTTATTGAATTGGTCATGTATAT
The DNA here is from genome assembly GCA_958295605.1 of Ajuga chamaepitys. Lineage (NCBI taxonomy): Eukaryota > Viridiplantae > Streptophyta > Magnoliopsida > Lamiales > Lamiaceae > Ajuga > Ajuga chamaepitys. The sequence continues at coordinate 23,834,354 of OY282497.1, read as the reverse complement.
TATGTCTTGTACAAGCGTATATCGTGTATATAATAAAATTTAAATTCTATTCATGTAATTTTCAAAAGTCAGGTAATTTTAATGACATTAACCAACGTAATCCTTCGGTGTATCCGGAAAAAAGCCAAATAAAAATGGGACTTTACATAATTCAACCTTATGTGTCAATTATTTATTAGGGCTATCATGCAAAATCATTAAATTGATTTTGTTACATTTACTCATTCCGAATGAAAAAAGAAAAACTTAAAAATAAGTAATAAATAAACACACAAACGCAGTAAACCACAAATCAAGTATATTGTGTCAATCAACTGACTTTCATTTTTTTCCAAATAGCTAATAAAAGCATACAGATGACACAAATACTCATAAGTTGTGACAAATACTTAAGAGTTGGGACCATTTCATTAAAATTATAGCAACTACACATGAATCATCATTGGTGGACTATGGAAATCGGAGAACATTACTTCGGCATCATTTTAAAACAAAATACATTCATTTACTACATTAATATAACAAAAGTGTCGACCCATAACAATTACCTTATACTTAGAGAGTGTTTTAAATAATCCGAATGTTAATTTATCGAGTATCTATTGAATTTCACCCGTCTCAGCTAACTTGTCACAGTTCAATAGGCACAACAGTTTTTATCTATGGTGATTTTGTTTTTCATGTGTCTTTTATAAATGTGTAAGTTTGACTGTAGATGTTTTAAAGGTGCCCCTGAATATTTGACGTTATACTTAATATATATATATATCTAAGTTTATCGTTAATTGTGCAATTTGAAGATCGTTAATAAACCTTTCTAGTCGTTTATCGATTAAGTTGCAATAGCTAATTAATACTTGGAATCTGGAAAAATTATTATCATATCAAATGAATCTCGTCGATTAGCTGATCGGTGTCGTAAATTAATATAGGAACTGACCAGAATTAATTCTACATTGCGCATGGTCATAAACAAGATTTTGGAGTTGGGGGTACGATGTATAAAAATATACATATATGGGATTGGAGTACGATATAATTGAAAATGTACAAAACTATGGTTTAATATTTAAAGTTATCGAATCTAAATATGAAAACAAAAGTCAGAAAATACACAACACCAAAATGAAACTACTAACTCAATTGGAGAGGACGAGGGTAGAATAGTAATTTATGGGGATACAACTAGGGCTACATATGAGCCAACGCGAGCTTGTTGTGTTCATATGTTGATCATTTTTTTTTTTTATCAAACTCGATCCGAGCCGAACTATGGTTTGAGAGTGTTCAATTATATTCACGAACGTGTTCGTGAACGTCTTTGACTATGTTCATAAACATTTTTTTTATCGTAAACAACTAATTATTTATTCACGAACATCAAATGTACACACTTTTTTTCCTAAATTTCCATACAAATAAACGAATTTAACAAAATGTTTATTATAACAAGAGGTAATGTATGAAATATTATATTATATGTAGTATAAACACTATTTTTTTGTTGTTATTTTTTTTATTATTATTGTTATTATTAATTGAGTTTGAACAAGTTAGTTCACGAGCTTTTAGTGAATGAGTCATTCATATTCTTGCTCTGTTAGTTTAAAAAACGAGCTCAAAAAATTATTCATTTGTTCAAATAAACGAGCTGTTTAATGAAAGCTCTGTTCGTTTGCAACCCTAGGTACAATTTTTTTTCCCAAATTGGGGGTATAGGTTGTACCCCCATAGCCCCAAGTACATACGCCCCTGATCGTGTTACGGGATTCGGGTATATAATAGCGTGCATGTGATTTACACCATTGTTCAAAGTGTATAGTGGAAGTCGGTGTGCTAAGAAATATCACTTATCATTACTTCGTACATTGTTAATATTGAGTTATTTATTAGGGTTTAGGGTTTGAAAGGGGGTTAGGGTAGTTTTGGTGTAGGTTATTTGTAATTTTTTTTTCCAAATAAAATATATTATTAATGAACTATTTTACTTTACGGAGCTTTTTTTTTTTCCGAATAATTTTTAGAATTGGGCCAACAAAAACAACTCCCCTCATGCCAACACACAGAGTTCGGTTTACCAAAATTAAAAAATCCACATAAACCATTCTTATAGCTTCCTCGACACGACTTCTTTCAATTTACTTTGAAATTATCTTGTATTGATTTAGCACTCCAAACTCAGTAAGAGATCGATTGAAATGAGGTTGAGAGATCGGGAACAACCGTCTAAACGCCCCCACGTGGATCTTGCATCAAAATGAGTTCCCGATGTTAAGCGAGAGTTTGGTTCGCAAGTGCAAGGATCTTTCACAGTTAAATACAAAACCGACGAATTTTATACAGACTGGTTCGTATCCTCAACTACGTAGTCCATTTGTCATGATGCATAATTTGTACATGTTGAATCCTAAAGTGTTAGGGATCCATTCGGAATTTTGCAAAACATATTTTTATATTTGTTCGATTTGGAATATATTTACAGTCTTCCATTTGATCAAGGGTTTTCTTGTGATATAGAATAGTATAGTTTAGTCATTCTTATATTTATTGGAATTCTACAAATTTCGTAATTGTAGTATCGGCTCAAGTTATTTATAGGTTTTTTATTGTTGAATTACAAATTTTAAATTGACCCTTTAAAAGGATAATATATCTTATGAAAGAATCATACGTTTACTTGGGTTAATTTTTATTTCAAAAAGCTTGTATTGGTGAAAATAATATAAGGTGATGTCGCATTAATGATATTTGTTGCTTCTTAAGTTGGAATTTGGTACATACTCATTGGTCTGTACAACAAAATCTAATGTCAAATTTTATTATCTATGTTGAAGAATATTCCCAAGGTTGGTAGATCGCTGCTAGGAATAAAAAACGATTTTGTGGAAGTGGAGATTGGGTATACCGGCAAAAATTACGTTTGTGCCTACAATAGTCACAAGCTTAGTAATCACTCTATATGTCGGTTCACGATCGGGTGGAGTGCTGTCGTACAAGTTGAGACAATTCAACAGAGGGATACTCTTCTGTTTGAAATGGACGACGAACGGCCGCCTCCACTTGATCGTGACCAAACGCGCAACATATCCCGGGTAAAGCGTTGTTAACATGTTTGAACTGTTTTGTGTGGTACTATTTTATGTAGTTGTTTTGTACATTAGTACTCCCGTATCGTTTTAATGTGCACTTGGGTGAACCTTCACCATATATGTTATATATCATCAGCCCTTAAGTAAACTTAGTCTCAATTGTCAAATTTGATATGTGAATTGTTGAATGGTTGAAACGTGGCTACCCGGATACATAAAGCCATTACTTGATTCTTTTCAATACACCTTTTGCTGATTGGCATGACTACAATATAACTATTTAATATATGATGATATTAGGATAGACCAAACTGTGCACAACATCCCTTATTGTTAAGTTGGGCTTTTAGATTAGGATTATGTAATTAAGTTGGTACTAAAATGGACAGATAATTCAACAGTTATTAAACCTACAATCCCTCCAAGACATATTCACCCTTATCCCTTATATAGTTTGTTTTTTTCTAATTAATTTTGTGGTTGCTATTGTAATATATGTTGATATATACTTACAGAACAAGTTTTCTGTGTAGATAAATCAACACCTTTGAGCACAACTTTTTGAAAAAGAAAAAAGGATGCAATAACTCACTTGATTAATTAGTATTATGTATATGTTTGCAACAAATGCATTAAAAATAAGAACAATACACATTACAGACAGACTATTTATGATGATATGTCATTATAAAATTTAGGAATTACCATTTGGAATATCTACTACTTTGTTCGGAATATGGAACAACTACGTAATTTGATTGATACTTGGTTAGCCCAACCTTTTTTATATACCTATTCCTTTGGTCCCAGTAATGTACAGCTGGCTTGTAATGTCACATTAACCATAATGTATTTTATACGTCAAACCTTCAATATGCACAAAACTGTTTTTTTACGGAATTAAATCCTGCTAGATAATTTAAAAGTACTTATGAACAATTGTTTTATAATGGTGTGTACTACCTTTTTCAATTGTCAATGTCATCAACTTAAGAAAATACAAATTCCGCACATTGATCTCAACAGTTTGTCACCAAGCTCCATTACAAGAACATAACAATTGAATACATCTCCAGATTTGACCATGAATTGGTAATTATGATTCTCAACTACGGATATTTTTGAAAGACCAAAAGTTGTTTCATACATCCATTTTTTAATAATTTGTGGTTTAAGCTAATGATCGTACAAGTAAGTTCCAAATTATGATGGGAACATGAGTCCTCAATTGAATTTATTTTGTTTCTACTTGTCTGTAGTACTACACCTATATTGCATTTATATTATTAAACTTTTCAATTATTGATGGGTGTTTTTTTTGCATCCAATTTGTAAAATTCAACAGAACAAGTATTTATAGGGATCTCACAAGTTTCAACAGAACACCAAATTGAGTAAATTGCATTGTTAGTATATCACATTGTTAAAAAATGATACAATAAGCACTTGCAACGATTCCTTTAAACCTGTAACATAGAGTACTATAGGCAGTAAAAATATATTAATACAAGTGTGTTGTCCCTATATGACATATGCTTTAAAAGTAAGGTCGGGTGTTGTGGTGTCCAGTTCGAATATAACCTTATCAAGATATCCAACCCCTAAGAAGTTAAGCATCCGTCTGCATTGTATTAGGCGTACAACACCATCATCTCTACGGCTCACCGCAACCATATAACACCTTGTGCCGACCCTAACCCGAGCAACACCCCGTAAGATATGATCCTCTGTCAGAGATGATCTACTAAACTGATCGGGTATCGGCTGACCAAATAAAAGCTAAAACATTAGCCAATAATGAGAGGGCTAAATATGTTCCAAAAAAAAAACAATTATATATCTGCATTTCTTACGATTTGGCCTCGCGGGTAGATGCGACTTTTAATTCTGAGTATGAATGCGTGAAACAACTCGTCTAGTTCGGACGGACCACCATTGACGTCGATGTTATTCAATACTTGATCACGTACATTGTTGCTCGCCATTAATGGTGTCTAATTTCCTAAACGTCCTTTTACCGGACGTTCCTTATAAATTCCAAAGTGGCTTCCTATCTGCACTACTACTCTAATTTATTTTTTATGTAATATTTATGTTCTGGTTTGTGGGGGTTTAAATAAGATATGATAAGAGGCATAGGGAAAGAGGCGTCTGCTTTTGTAAAGACGCAACTATATAATTCTCTTTTTCACTAATCTTGATACTGATTTAATTTTGGGAAAGATTTGTATATCATGTACGCAATTTCATTAACAAAAAATAACGCAACTTTTAAAAATCAATTAAATATGGAGGTATTTATATTAGTCACTTTGTATTTAAAAAATCTGATCACATCGTAGAAATAATTTTTAGAATCAAAAGTAATTTTCATACTGAAATATTTCAAATTTTTTGCCAAATCTATTGAAATGTTTTCAATTTTTTTTTTAACATATATTAGTATATAATTTCATATATCAAATTTATTAATTTTCCGTCATAAACGACTGTTTGATTCATTAATGACAACGTGCAAACTAAAATTGGTGTACTCTTTATACATATAAATATATTCATTTTTTTTTATAATTTTACAAACAATCACAATTTTGTTTAAAAGAAAAAAAATGGTTGATTGAACTACAGACGATTTCTATACGAGATTGGAATTCACATGTTGGTGATTAGCACAACATATATGTAATCTCAAATTTTTAGCAAAAAAATTGCATCTATTAATTTAGAAATAAAAATAAATAATCATATATGTTGGAATTTCAAAAAATAATAAGGATCCGCAACATCGTAATAATGTAATTATATAATACTACATAAAGGAAACAATATATTGCAATATATGTTATGTACAAACTACAACCTTCCAATTTTTGGGAAAAAAAAAGAAAAATATTTGCAATTACCATATTCAACGACATTTTGTTATACCATTGCTAACCAATACACTTATTTACGCTCTCTAAGCCACATAACCGCAGACAATATCCACTTTCAATAACACATACTCTCATTCATTTCTCTCTTTTCTGATTTAGCTTTAACCCTCCCGATAATCTTTCCATCACAATCTCTTCTCGTAAACAACACTTAGATGATCAAATAATCTTCAAGGACAACGTTCGATCAAAAGGTTAGCGCAGAATAACTCATTATCAATCACATCTGTTTCATGTCTGTACATAGTGATTCTGTTTATTTGGTGATTTGTATTTGGTTCTTTGGATGCCCTTTTCCGAAAAAAGGGTTTGCTAACAAAAATAAAAGTTGTGCTCCTTACTGAATGTTATACATGGGTTTGATGATGGATACATTTGTTGTAACACCGATATAAGGATGGAAACTGTGCGACACTCAGTTTTATTTTTTTATTATTATTTTAGTCTTTTACTGGGTGTATAATAAATTAATTAGTATTTATCAATGTAATCTGTGATTCGCCCAAGTGAATTGTTGATTTGTTATGACTACATTGATTATGTGTGACACTCATCATCAATTTTGGTGTTACGCTGATTTCGTGTTCTAACATTCATCGTATTCATGGTTAGTTTGGCAGTTGTATGTAGATGTATTATCAGGATGCATTTTCAATTGAATACTTCAGTAAACCTTCAATTCTCGGCCAAATAATAGTATTTATAAAAAAAAGAACCAAAATAAATATAAAAATTATACCACCCTGCAATGTCAAAGATCTCACTATAGACCTTCATTTACATTGGTAACAAATATATTTTTTTGTGATTTATTAGACACTTTGAAAAGTAAAATTGAATGAAGAAATATTTCTGGTTAAACATGTCGACACGCCATATTTGTGAATATTAGTAGGAATCATTAACACTTGTAGCTACTAATCTACAGAATGTTTGTACAGATGTATCACACTAAATTTAGGTTGGCTGATCAGTAGATCTCACATAACGAGTTCATACTTACTACCCAACCCGACGGGATGCTGGCAAAGGCAATAATAGACGACCATCTTATCGCTAGATTTTACCAAATTGTTTCTGTATTTTAGATATAGTTTTCTGAATGTGTGAGATTATCACCTTTGTGTCTTACACATTTTTTCAGATGATTCCGCAAGAATTTACAAACTCGTTGACCAACCCCAGCCCAGGCCAGGTTAAACTAAGAGGCTATCATAGTGGTCGTTGGGTCGTCACAACTAGGACATAGAGAAATAACACCATGTTCCAGTTTGGATATCTAAAATTCTGCAGAGAAAACTACATTGAACTAGGGGACATCGTGATATTCCGCCTAAGTTGGAATTTTGTTTTTTTGGTGTCCATTTTCTCAAGGGATGGTTGTGGAAAAACTGAAGCACCAGCCATGCTTCAAAACCTAGTAGGACAATCGCAATCAGGTACTGGGACTCGCTACACCTGGTTGTTTCTCTTTTGCAAAACTATGATAATAATTTGTTTGAAGATTGATGATGACTCCCAATCTGTGAATATTAGGAGATGGTACCTGCAAAAATGTTTTTTTGCTTGTTCCATGAACAGGCACATCATGAGTCGATGGTATTCCCAAAAAAACAATTAATTCCATTCTTTGCTTACGTTTCATTCATAAATCATTTTCTAATTATGTGTAGTTTGTGAATCAATCACAAGAAATTCTTGCACGATTCGTGATGTCTGTTAGATAAAAATTCAAGGATGTGTGTTGGATTAGAGGTGAAAACAATATGGAATGGGATGTTTCCGTAAGGTATCGTGATGAGGGGAATTGCAAATTTAAACTTGGCTGGTATTTTTTTGTCAAAGAGAGTGAGGTTACAACTGGTGATGTTATCTTCTTCTATTTTAATGGGGACAACATATTCCAATGCAAGGTTTTCACCCAGTGGGGAACTTACCGGCAGATGCGTGACTTTGAAGAGGATGTAAGTTTCATTTTATACACTCGTTCTTTTAACCAAACTGGAAGAGTCATACGTAACTTGAATTAAACCTCAGCGGCGAATTTACAGATATATTTTAAAGAAACACTTATATTACTATATATAATCCTAAAACATACTAAATTTGGGATCCATACTTAATGCGATGTTATTAGGAATATAATTGTGACTTGAGACAAATTAGAGATTAGAATGACTAATCCTGACAATTGCAACCAATACCTATCTAATTTCCAAATCAGCACCAAAACATTCAACTTGTGAAATGTACAATGCTGGCGTATCGAATAGGATACTAGTATTTTGAATATGATTTTTCATCCTCCCATATTGATACCTTAAACTATACATGGATACACTGTCCTGAGCAGTTTATGGTATCCTTCTGGCATGAAGTGGAAATACATAGGAGATGTGTGTGTAATTGAATAACATAAATTAAACTAATCAGAATGTGCTAAAGTAATTAGTGAATCGAAATTGAGATTATTGATTAACATAAATATATTATCTGGTTTTTCTGGTTATCAACGCCGCTACGTCATGAAATTATTTTTTTGGTTTAAATTTCAGAACATTCCTGCCGGCCCCCCTAATGCCATCCACTTTGAGATCTATATTGAGCTCACCCATCTTCATAAGAAGAGACTGGTAATAACACGAATCTATATGAATTCAATAAGTACTCTATTTATGCTTGAAACCAACGAATTAACTTTACTTATTCCTCTATTTGTACAGAGAGTTCCTATCAAACTCGCCGATATTTTCTTTTCGGACCAAAGTATAAACTGCATTGTGAGATTGCAGATGAGAGGGACGGTTTATGAATGTGGAGCAAAGAGTTACTTAGACTATATCATTCTGCAAAAGGGCATTCCCTTTTTCTCAAAACAGGAGGAAATTCAGACTAACATGACGTTGCTCTTCATCCTAGTTGAGCAAAATCCGATCAAATTCAAGGTTGACATTCATGACAATTTCTGATAATCGGCTGAGATTGAAATACACGTTCTGTAGTTAACTAGGTATTCTATGCATTTGTTTACAAACCTGCAACTAACAACTCATCAGTTATACTTTTTAATATTGTTATTTGATGGTTGCACTAATTAGTTTATAATGGTAATACACTATGCGCATATTAGGGTAGAAGGGGAAAATTAGCTATATAACAAATTTCAGCATGATATGCACGAGTTACCAATCGAAAGGGTTGTCATGACTTGATTGTAAAAAATTAGCTTGACATCCCACCTCGCATAAACCTCTGCTTACTATGTTGCAGTTACAAATATGAATTTCTAGAAGAGTTTTTTGTGACATTTCCTTTTGGTTTTTACCACAAGACCATTCTAAATAAATCGGGATATAAACAAATATCCATATACGCCGTACAATAATTAATGAATCTGGAATATGTATTCAAAATTTTGCATAATCAATTATATCGGTTTGTATGCAAAAAAAACTATCACTCATGTTTTACCACTCACAACTTCGATCGCCAAAAGGGAAAAATGATACATCCCAAGTAATATTAAACATATTTTCAGTATATCAATTAACTACAACCATCGCAACATTTCTACATTACCACAATGTCGATATGAAAGTAGACCCTAAAAATTTCATCATTTTAAAAATATGAGGTTGCTATATATAAATATTTAAAAAATATATATAATAAATAAATACTTCCTTCATTCACACTAGCATTCCTAAATAAATATATCGATTGAACGAATGAGAGATATGGATAGTAATGGAGTCTGAGTGATAGAGGTACATCGAAATATAAAAAGAGGTACAGAGAGATATGGTTGTAGCACATTGAGTGTAAAAGAAACTAGAAGGATAATAGGAGAGATGGAGAGCGATAGATAAAGATTATGTGTGATATTTATTAATTGTGAGAGGTATAGATATCATACGGATGGATTGTTGATAGAGATAGAGCTATGGAGAGAGTAAGAGGGTGAAAGAGAGCGAAATACAGAGAGACTACATAATTTGAAATTTAAACCGAGTACGGAGTATAGGGAGGTATAAAAAAAATAATCAAAGAGTGAGAGAGAGATATAGATTGAGGAGGAGAGTCGTCGGACTATTTCAACCATATGAACATAGATGGGGAACGAGTGAAAGAAAGAGAGGGCTTCTATAAGGTTCAACTGTATGATGAATGCATGAATATAGTAGAAAAATCACCGGCTATCTCCGAATAATCACAACAAAATGTACAAAGTCTGATGAATGGACTTCTATAACATTCTTTGATGTAATTAATTACTTGTGTGTTAATTTTTTTTTTCTTTTTTAAAGGTTGACATGTCCCTGAAAAAAAAAATTCACAAACTAAGAATAGTCTCAACCGGTCCACTTATAAGGACGTTCCGTGGAGGTACACAATTTTTTTTTTTTAATATTATTAGATATCAGGTCGGGATGGGATAAAATAAGTGTAGAGCCGCTTAAATATTGGAAGGATCCAACACACCGCCCAACAAAGAGCCATTCAGATTCCTAGTCTAAACGGGCCTTGCTGCCCTAAATGTGGCTTGCATGTGTATATGTAATATCAATAACCCTATCCAAGATAATGCCAAGAAAAAAAAAATGACTTTTTCGGTTTTATCAAATCTGGAAAAAAAAAACTATGTTATTCCCTAATATACAACTTATATCCCTAATTAGGATGTATCAATGTCATTACCCATTTTGGGCAATTAGGGCTTATGAGGCATACAAATTTCTCCAAACTATCATTCACTCTACACTTTATCCGCTGGGTACAAAACTGCAACGTCTTCAATCATTCCAAACGAATCAGGTGGTTGTTTCAATTTATCGTACTTTATGTATTTTGATTTAAAGATTGTCGAACAAAAGGAGTAGGGTTGAGATTATATGGTATCCATGTACTTTTTCTATATTGGATCGTCTTGCAGAAAGTAGGTTTTCGACATATATTGTCGTTTCAATCTAAATTTTTATGACCTATTTGAATGTTGTAGATGCTATACATGTTTGTCCATTTATTGTATTGCGCACACTCTTCCCCACCCCGCCCCACCCCCTCCCCCCCTCCCCCCCAATATTTCTACTAATTACCTCATAATTTTTTTATGTCTATTCGTTGTATAAATCTATGCATCGGACTAATATGTGGCACGAACTATTGAAAGTACAGAAAAAACGAACAAAAAATCATAGATTGTGTCGTTATACACGTTTCGGACGGTAGTGGAACATTGGTATGATTGCGTCAACTGTAGATTTTCATATTCTTTTACACATTCTAGTCTATGCATTTGTGGTATGAAGTCATTTACGACATCTTACCATTTATTCCTCTCTTTCACTAACTAAGGAAGCTTCGTAAGCATTGTTGAATATATTAAGGCATTTTAAAAATTATAATTGAAGAGCTTCATACGAGTCAATCTAATTGAGTAAATTTGAGGGTCCTACGGTGACGTGGGGGTAAGGCATGCCAATCAAGATAAGATTCACCTATGATTATTGCATTCCATATTAACGTCACTATTTAGATTAATATGTGATTGCCAATAACATGTCATTAAGTTGTGTTTTCTAATTTTATAATTAAGTAGCCTCTATAAAAATCTTCAAATGCATAATTAAGACTTTGAGGATGTATTTGTCAATAGCATGAAATTATTTAATTTCCATTTGCTGATCGAAACATACTCGCGATGGTACTTCAGTTTGTATGGATTGCCCTACATATTATCGATATAACGCGATATATGAACTTGAAATGCAACTTTTGATCTTTATTGCAGCTGAACATTGGTAAGGTTAACAACTGCTAGTATGTTGTCGTTCTATGTTTGCTCATTGTTAGGACTAGTATCTCACCCGTGCGTTGCACGATTTGTAATATTTGAAATAGTATAAAAGTAAATTTTTATAATATAATTATAAATATGTATATCGAATAAAACAGCGTGAAATATATTTAATATTTTTATATTGTTAAATCATATACTAAAATCAATAATATTGGCATTGTCCAACATAAATATGTTTAGTCCTTTCTGAATAAGGGAGGTAAATGTGCTATTGTATGTGTTCAAATTCTTTTATAGTAATTTAGTGTTATGGCAATTACCGTTGGTTATAAATTAATGGACGAATTGGAATTCTCTTTTGGGGCGTATTAATAGATAGAGGGAGTCTTATGTGCGACGGTTTTACGTGTGACAGAATACACTTTTACAGAGGGAAAAAAATAGATACTTTACAGGTAAAAGTGATACTCTTCCTACAATGATACTTTTATAGATGAAAGTGATACGTTTGCTACAAAAAATAATATTATTTTTGTTCAAAAAAGTAATATTTTTTCAGATAAAAATAATAATTTTACTACAAAAAATAATATTTTTTTTCCGTCACACGGTGTGACGGTTTCACACAAGTTTTTGTCTAATAGATAAAAGAAAAACTTGACCATTGTATTCCAATTCTTCTGGGCAACAAAACCCTATAAAAATTCATGCATTAAATACAACAAAATATGTTCAAAATGCCTAACAACATGCTCTAGGATTTGCATCCGATTTTTGTGTATCTCACTGCAGAATATAAAAAAATCATTAAAATCACACATTGCAACTTTTACATCATTGTAATTTAGGCAAGAAAGTGGCGTTATTGTAATCTATTCCGACTATCTTGTTTTTATATATTTATAGATTTCTTCATATTTATATATGTTTCTTCAACAAAATCTAGCTTTAGAGAGTTATGTATCTTATTTTTAATTCATCTTCATTATATATAAAACAATTAAAAGAAAGTGATCACTCTTTTACAACTTGAATAACAATCACAATTAAATAAAGTCAATAACACTATGGGAGCAACATTGTCGAGCTTGAGTTGCTTCCATAGAATTTTTACAAACAGTCAAGCTTATCTTATATAATAAAAGAGAATCCTCTATATAAGAAAATCAATCACATTTTCCTACTCATTTTGACATTTTAATTGTTAGGTTTAAATCATTATTAATATATAAGAGATTGTATAAATATGGTAAAAATTTGCATATGTATATGTATGGAATTTTTTTGCTAAAATTAGTTCGAAATATGATTTTTTGTTGGAAGTTGCTTTATAAAAAAATTTAAATGTGACAACTTTTGTTGATTTATTTTATGAAAAATAAATATTTTTTTATGTTTTTTTATTATTTTTTAATGTAAAATATAGCAATTTTTTTAAAACATTAAATTTTCTTTTTTTGAAAAAAAAATTATATATTTATCTTTCCTACAATATTGCAGCTGTTTACAAATAATAAAAAAACAACCATTTTCAGTTTCTAAATTCAGGGATAATATTTGAATTTTATAAAGAAAAATAACAGAATTCTAGGAACACATGCACGGGTTAGGGATAAAAAAAATTAGAGCTTTGCTTTATTTTTTGTATATCTCTCTCTCTCTCTCAATTTTTTTTCCAACAACCTAAATGCACTAATATATATTTTTTTAATTTATTTTTTATTTGCAATATATAAGTATTAATAGTATTTTCTTAGCATTTAATTTGATATATATACCGATGTTAAATATTTTGATATAATATATTATATTTAAAATGACAATTATTTATTGGTTGATTAGTTTACATTTGAATATCTATTGTTGGTTGAACTATTTTAATTGGATATGAGTTGCAAATAAGAATAAGTTAACGTTTTCTACTAATGAAATGAAAAGTTATTAGATAGTTTAGTATTCTTTATTTAACGAAAGTTACGTTATTTATTTTATTTGATATTTCTTTTTTCTTACAAATAAATAAATTTTGATATAGTTTAAAATAAAATCAATATTTTTAGTTAAATAACTTCACAATTTTCCTCATATTCTATTGAATTAGCAATTAATTAAATATAAATGTTCCCTAAAAGCATCAAATTATCTAAATTTAGTTACTCAACAAAAATAAAATTCAAAGTTTTTCAATTTTAACTAAATAGGAAATCAACAAAAACCCAACCCAGCAAAATATCATAAAATAAATTGGTTCTAAACTAAATAAGCTCAAATAATGGAATAATAATGAAAAGTTTAACATCAATATCCCATTATCTTGCAGCATTCTATTAGTCAACAAAATTAATCACCGACATTTAGGCCCTAAAATTTTAATGAGTCCAAATTGAAAAAACATTATTTTTTTCTGTAAAGATAAAAAAAAAAAAAAAGAAGATGTTTATTTTATAAAGGAAATTATTAAAAGGTGTTAACTACTATTATAATATTATCATATTCTTACTCTGACCAATTGTTATATAAGAAAAAAAGCCAATTAATTGTATTTTAATTTAAGAAATAATTATAGTGAAATTATATGCTCCTTCCATTTCAAAAAGAAAATCGTATTAGAGAATATGATTTTTTAAAAAAAAATAAATAAAAGCAGTTTAATAAAAAGAAAATTACAATTCTTCCAATTTTACTCTAACCAACATACTTAATTTAATTGATTATATTTCCTTATTCACAAAATATATCCCAACAAAATGAATTGTGTAGAAATATATTTATCATTTTTACCCATCTTACTCTTCCAAAAACAGATAAAGTGACACTTTTTTTGAAATGGAGGGGATATTAAATATTATAAATAACACTAAATTAAAAAGTTCCACAAATTCTTGTTGAAAAAAATTATATATATAATATGCAGTATCTCTCAACTTCTACAAATTTTACTAAAAAGAAAAAATGTTATGTGTTTGGAGCCCAATTTGAAATAGTCTGTATATATTCGTCTTACTTATAAGTTAATATTTTTAAAAGTAAAAAATGCAAATTACTCATGCATGTAGATTTGTAAAAAATATTTAAGCCAACTATGATACATCCCAATTGCAACCAACGTGGCTTTCACTTTTATAAATTTATTTCTATTCAATAAAGACTAATAATTATACAATAACTCCATTTCAAAAAAATAACTACACAATAACCCCTTCAAACGAAAAAATAAAAAAGAAAGAGTGAGTAAGAAAAAAAAAACACGTAATTATGAATTCAATCTATATTCATGCAGGCTATACATTGAGAAATGAAAAAGTATGTGAAAATGCAGAAATTGAAATAAGTTAATTCAAACTTTCTAAATATAGCAGGACAGTTTAGGCGGGAAAATGGCATTTCTGTAAATTTTCCAAACTGTCCTGCTTTATATAGTTATAGATATTTTACTTCATGTTATCAAATACATTTTGCCTTCGTAACATGTGTTGTTTACAAGTTGAACCCCTCAAAGATACATACAGTATCCGTCCCTGATTGTTGACGGAATGTAACATTTATTTCAGGTCCTCCTACAATAATCTACAAATTATATTGTGTAGTGCTTATCTTTTAGTGGTACACAATGCTTATAATTTGTTTGAATTAAAAATTATCATATTTTGTATCCTCAAATTTGGTAGAGACGATAGTTAGATATGTTGCTACGCCCTCCTCTTTCTTCAAAGTCATGGCACCAGGCTACGAGGAAAAAATGGTTAGTTTGATTCAAATGTTTCTGTTATGCTTCTGTTGTAATAGTTATTGTTCAACGTTATCACCATTCCTCATAATGGTGTCCTTGCTATTTAAATAACTTATATCTGCATTGTAATAGGATGTGCCACCTGTTTTCTGCCCCACGTTGGCAGCAGAGACGTCAGATATGGAAAGAATTAAGACACGCTTTGGGACGTTTGATATGATGATTACCAGGACCAACGAGGGTGGCATCACTTTCCGTGAAGGCTGGAATCAGTTTTTTCTGTGTCACCGCATCAGCACATGGGATTTCGTAGTGTTCCATCACAAAGGAAGGATGTAGTTCGATGCTACTGTGGTTGATTCTGATGAATGCGAAATTGATTTTGCAACATTACGGGACATGGAAACAACAAATGATGCTGAATTGCAGAGGGGTATGTATTGCTCTTGTAGTAATTGTGGTTCATTTGTGTTTTAATATACCACATTGTTGAATCTAAATAATTAATGTATTCTTATTTGGTAAGGGAATCATCGTAGACGGCTAATGCTCATCAATCAGCCGTAGCCCTTATTTTATTTTGAAGATGGAAGGAGTACATGCGCGAGAAAACTGTCGAGTAGTGAGCTTATTGTTAGAGTATCGTCAATTTGAGTGAACATAAATTTAGCTACTCCCTGATTCCTTTTTTTTTTCAAATGCATACCAGAGCATCCTAGTACAGTTTGTACGCTCGAATAACCTTGACCATAATGTTCGGAAGGTTATTTTGAGGGGAAGAGGAGGAATATCTACCAACGTGCATGTGGAGGTCAATAATGTTCCATACACTCAACTGAGAATGTGCAAAGGGTGGCATGATTTTTACGTTGCCAACGGCCTCAATGATGGAGATGATGTCATGTTCGAATTTAACCCAAGCGAGTCGGATCCTTCTACGGCTACATTTGATGTGCATGTTAACCCTACTGAACCATAAAATAATTATCTGTTGTGTTATGTAAACATGTTTTATTAATATGGTGCACCTGCAGACTTTTATCAACAGTTCACAAACTTTCAATTCGCATGTTATGTCATTTGGGGTTAGATGATAAATGGAAATGTGATTTTTGTTAGAATAGAATGTGTAGATTCTAACTGTACACACAAATTTGCTGATGTTTTAAATTGTTGAACATCACGTAGCAACAATGGAGTAAACGTACTCGACAAACAATATGATTACAATCCACAATTGTTTTATTGAACCGTTGTGCATAAAAAAAAAAAAACAAATTGCAGACTATTGAGTCTACAACACACCATGCACTCAATGAAGTCTTTATATATATAAATATGACAACGAATCAATGCATACTCTACCAATTACATGTTTCAACTCTACTGAGTTACTTTACCACAAACAAATTACATGATTCCTTGAAAAGGGACAATCAAACAAATAATAAAAGTAAAACTCTTGCATCCATACTGTATGCTATTAAATTTTTTTTAACTTACCAATTACATATGAGCTAGGTAAAACCTAAATTATCAAAATTAATATGGTGCAAAAGTACTAAGTTTGAGAAAATTACCTTTTAGTGACGTATACGTTTCAAATAAACACACCATCAATACAACTATCATTGTATTCATAGGAAAAAAATGTACGTGTCACCAAATTTTATAAGAAAATGATAATGAAACCAAACTTCAAATTCTACCCACACACTACACATAGCTCACCCACAATACGCAACCTTCACACTACTTTGACGATAAACACACTCTACAAACACTACACACTACTTTGACGATAAACACACTCTACAAACACTACACACTTTTGCACAAGTTAATAACACTCCACACAACACACAAATTTCCCAAACTATTCACTGTATGTTTGACACAAGATTTTTATACTAGTCCCTTATATTCATGCTTAGACAGTCCATTCGATTTCTCGTTTATATGTTATTTAATCATAGTACTTTATTAACTATTAGGATCTTCGGTACTAACATCTAATAATCTCTTCACTCATCTTATAATATGTTTATGCTTACGTATACCCTCTACCTTCATTACACAATGAGTATAGAACAAAAACTTGCCAAATAAACCAAAAATATGACGTACTCCACGATATCTTGTTACATAGGTAAGACTGAACTTTCTACCTGGATAATAAAGTAATTACAATGAAATGAAGAACTCAAACTTAATAATAATAAAATTTATTTTTTAACACATTCAATAACTTATTCATTATCAAAATATAATAATAAAATAAACTCTAACTCATTAATTTTTGGCCTACTAAAATTTGTTACTATATTTAAACTAACATACACATCCAAAAAATAAAAAAACTTTTAATTAAAAAATATAAGAGATAGTAAAACACATGTATTATGGACCTATACATGTAATGTGTTATGAAAATAACTTCGAGAAATATGTTTTTCTTTATTGTCAATACAATATATATGTTTGTGTATGGCCCTGCATATATTATAAGTACATATACGTGTATTAACAAATAGAAATGAAAATTAATATATATGTATATATATATGTTTTTTAATAAAATAATACACCTCCTATTTTGCTAATTAAAAGTATTATCCCTATGATAATGATAATTATATTGTAATACGCATAACTACCCACCAATAACTCACAGGCCAGGGAAACAAAACAAAAAATGAAAGAAAAATTAAAAAAAAAAAAAAATGTTTGACGCGATTTGGGTGTAGAGAGTTTTTTTTTTTTTTTAAACAATAATTAATATCACTAAATCCTAACTAAACCGCCTAATTTTAGCAACACACCTCACAAAAACATAATTTCTTAGTGCCCTAGAAGAGAATCAACGGAATATTAGAAGGTTCACAAGATCAAAAATAGGTAATTGTAATTACATTGTTCTTAAAGGCGTGGTGCATAATCCGTGATCGAATTCTTGTATCTACTCCGAAATATCAATTCAACGGTTAATCATACTAATAATATGCATATTGTAAACTCTGAATTCGTAGTATCGTCTTGCAAAACGAGATTGAAAAATAGGCGTGCAATTATGCAGTTTTATTTCTGAATTTCGCTATTCATATTATCTATGGTACTCAAAATTCTGTTTTGAATTACAAATTCTGAATATTGTTTGCCCTTAAACAATTAATTGCAATGTGTATATAACAAATTCTTGTATGTGAAATTCCAGTTTAACTCGGAAACAATAAGATCATGGCAGACGAAGATACGGATAGTCTATTCGCAGATTACAATGTGACACAAATATCCAGCACCGACAATAATTCATTCATTAGTATTGACTCCAGTGATGAAATAGGTTACACCAACAACTCATCGAAATCATTCACCGATACATCATACAGAAGATGCTATAAGGTATGAAGGTGAAATTGATAACCTTATGCATCATTTCATAGCTTTGGATGAAGACGATGAATTGCGGACGAAAAACGTGAGGTGCTGGACGAATAAAGACTTGATTGGAAAATATTTTCAAACAATAGCCAATGTAGAATCCTTCTACAAATCTTATTCAAGAAAATTAGGTTTTAGCATCCGTCGTCACAACATCGTATCTGACAAAGCGTCGTTGGGTTTACAATCGTCAAGAGATAAGAAAAGAAAAAAGTAACGTCACGAAGGACCGCAGGAGGGAACCTGTTCCCATCACGAGATGCAAATGTAAAACTGCTTTTGTTGTAAGGATAGAAAAAACAACAGACACATACAAGGTGTCCTCTTTTAATCCTGACCACAATCACGACTTGGCAAACATTAATCAGATTCATTTCTTTACATCAAACAGAGGAATAAAGGCAGGGCAAGCAATGGAGATACGAACCATGAAGGAAGCCGGGATAATAACCTGCCAAATAATGGATTTCATGGTTACAACTTTGGGTGGATATGACAAGGTAGGCTTCACGGTTAAGGATCTATATAATTTCATCAGTTCTGATCAAGAACGTACGAGGAGGAAGAGCACGGATGCAGAAACCACAATAGGCTATTTCAATGCCCTTGTTGACAACGATCTTGGTTTGTACGTAAGGTTCGGTTTGGATGGAGAAAATAAGTTGAGCAGAATTTTTTGGGCCGACTCCAAGTCGCTAATGGATTACAGTATGTTCGGCGATGTGTTAGTCATTGACTCAACATACAAAATAAATACGTTCAAGATGCCGCTTGTTGAGTTTGTTAGAGTCAACAATCATCGATTTACTGTTGTTTTTCGATGTTGCTTGGTATTTGAAGAAACCGTAGATGCATACACGTGGACTTTCAACACGTTTATGCATGCTATGGGAGAAAGACAGCCAAAGTGTGTGCTCACTGATGGCGACAAGGCAATAGCTGCAGCGTTGGTGACATGTATGCCACGCACGAGGCACAAATTATGCTCATGGCATCTGATGCGGAACTCACGAGTGGTCTCGACCCAAACAACATTTCTCACGGACCTTGCCAAGTACATGTGTTGCCGCTGCTCTGTTGAGGAATTTGAAATGAGGTGGACGACATTCTTGGAGAAGCACAATCTAGAAGGAAACGAGTGGATGAGTGATTTGTATCAAAAAAAGCAAAAGTGGGCAGAGGCTTATTTCAAATGGGTTTTCAGTGCCGGCATGAGAACAACCCAAAGATGTGAAAGCACACACGCGTATATGAGCCGTTTGTTAGGGTAGTATGCCCGGCGCACCAATTAGATTGGATTTTTGTACTCTTTCATATTTTATATGTAAACAATTTTATTGGGAATTATATAATGAAGGCATTACTCTTTATCTTTTATATTGTTTTTCAAATTTGCAAAATATCAGATAAAGTCCTTAGATCAAAATAAGTTAAGGGGCACGGTCATGCATGTGATGATGATCATGGAATATGCTCTTGAGGCTTTGATCTTAAACTAGTCCCAAGTTGAAGTTATTCAAGATAGGACATTGAGTAGCTAGTAAGACTTGTGCATACGATCAATACTCGTTAGACGAGAATATTATATTCCATTAATATTAGTGTGGCGACATGAGTTCATGTATGCAGATGCTTATTATAGAACAAGTTCATTGGACTTGATCCGTGGGAAATTCTTAAATGGAGATATCCTGTCGAAATAATAATTTCCTAATTGTGTCAGTACATGATTAGTCCTTAGACTTGAGGCATGACGGTAGTCTTATGTATATCATGTAATACTTAGATATATCTTCTGATTGCTTGGCAATCGCAAGGAGATATATTGGGTATTAAATAAATGTACGTAGAGACTTGTCAATGACCAACATAGAATTCAACACTTGTCATTGACAAGGGAATCTCCTGTGTTTTCGTTGTTCTTGATTCGAAGACCTTGGCCAAGGCAGGATGAGTATGAATTCATCAAAAATCATTGTAACTTGAATACAATAACACAGTTATTGATTTAATGGGGTTTCGACTTATAATCCATACCCTAGAATCAATCGGAAGATTAGTTGTTGGAAGGACCTTACATGTATGACAAGCGCGACTATATAGGTTTACTCGCTATTTCACCTTACACTAGGTAATCACGCTACTTGCTAGGTGTTACCGTGATTTGTAGGTTTTTGAATTAAAGAGTTAATTCTAAATAATCAAATAATTGTTATTTGTAAAATTACAAAAGTTGTAAGCCTATCGCTAGTGTTAGTAGTGAACCTAAAAGGGTCACACCTACGTTTGTATGACAACATTTATCAATTAGTAGAATCCAATAGTTGGGTATAATTAATTAATAATGATTAATTAATTAAATTTATATTGCGATTCAATTGTTGAATAAAATATAAATTTAGTTAGATAATTAGATTATTTAAATTGACATTAATAGTGAAAAATAATTAATCAATTGACTTGATTAAGTATAAGTGATTGGCTATCAACAAATTAATTAGATTAACTAGTTGAAGTTCAACACTTAAATTAGTAGGCTTCATTGTGGAAGCCCACTAATAATAGAGGAGATAAAATTATCTAGATATATCTATTTATCAAAATAATACTAAATATTGTATAATATATATATAATATATGATATGGGAGTTAGACTCCACACATGTATATATATATAATTGGTTTCTGTATGTGATGACGTGGACCAGATTCTTAGGAAATTTGGTTCCTCCTATTTTGAAGTTATCAGTTTGTATTTGCGAGAAGAAAAATGATTTTTCTTCCTTTCACCTTTTAAGTGGTGAGTGAAATACGGAGTCTTAGGTTTAGGGTTAATTTTATATTTTTTTTATATATATATATATGTATATATATATATATATATATATATATATATAACCCTAAAGGACCTATTTGACGGATATAATTTTTCTTCTCTTCCTCGGTAGTAACAAATCAGGAAAAAAAGTTCTTCCATTTATTTCTCCTTTTATTAATCACTATTATTTATTTGATAAAACATATCAACACTACTAGCGAAGTGTTGATTCGGTGTTGTCATTCAACTGGTGGACCAATTAGAGGGATCATACTTTTGATCCTTGCGAGTTCGGGAATCAGATAAGGAATTGATTCCTGCTAACCTCGGCAACAAACGAAGGAGAAATTTTGAGAGGTATAATTTCGCACACGAATTTTATGTTTTATGCATTCCTTTCAATGCCTGTTCCGATAATCGTTTCGAGCTATTTGGCTCTGCTATTAAATTTTTGAATTCCGCTGCATTAACCCGGGTCTGCTATAACAAACCCAACAGTGGTATCAGAGCCGGGTTCACGGTATTGAATGGTGTTCGGTGTGATTCCATATTTAAATTGCTTAAAGTATGATTAATTGTGTCATATTTCTATTATTAATTTGGGATGATATTGAAAATTGTATGTATATTTATATGATAAATCATGCATACAGAAAGGATCCAAAGCAATTTATTGAGTCGTCAAAATCATTTGGATAAAATTGTTTATCCATAATGTATGTATCTATATGATATATATATTATATACTTATATGTATATACGTGTATATGGATATGCAGGTTCATTTGAAATCAAGTCTGACTTGATTAATAGGATATAACATATTTTGGTTGTAGCCAATTTTGAATTGGACAAATAAAATCATGATGAGATTTGACTCATTATATTTTATATTTGTGGTGGAGGATTAGTTTTATATTAAATGATGATTTATATAAATCATTTCCTACTATTACACTCTTTCGTAAAATAGAAACAGAGCTGCAATAATAATTAATATATATATATATATATATATATATATATATATATATATATATGTATATATGTATTTTTGTGAAAAACTATATTATCCCAAATAATTGTAAAATATGACATAAGCAATAACTTGGTAATTTTAATATGCTTCATTTGATGAATGTGGTTGCATATTTATTTATTTAGGGATGATCATGGGCCATAGACCTTTGTGATGAATGTTTTAATTTCATTGGATTTTTAAATGGGGACTGCGAGCCTCTTATTTACATTTGTAAGTTCTTTAAATTTATACTTTTGTAATAGAGTAGGCTCAAGGCCCATGTATGTATGGGATTACATGTCCTATTTTTAATCCCTTAGATTGACCATTGACCCGTTGTGGCTCAAACGGGTCACATAGGTTGGCCATGATCATCCCACCGCTTTATGTATAGGATGCATGCTAGAATTTATTTAATGTTTTTATCTGCGCTCATATGATGGAAAAGAACTAAATAATTCGCTTTGTAATTTTAGTTGATGAGGTCTTGGAATTAAAATAAACCCTAAGTTTTTGAAACTTAATAAAAATTTATGAAATTTTGATTTCAAATAAATATGGAATTTTAAGTAGGACTTATTATTCCATGCTTACTATCAAAGGTAAAGACATGACGATGCTACCATACTTGATCACTGCCCATGAGTCGTGGGGTGGTTATGTATTTGGAAAGCTGTGTTCTCTACCAAGCATAATGATGCTCGTGAAATAGACTCATCTTTACACCGCCCATGAGTCGTGGGGTGTTTTGATGCTCTATTTACATGAACGTTTGATGGGTGTTGTTTGACACTTAGTACTGTATGAGCTCATAAAATTGGGGTATATAGGAAAAGTGAGGCAAAATAAACTTGAGAATTGTATAATATTACAATTGTTAAAATGTTAACTACTAGTAATTATATCTTATAGGCTCATATAATTGGGATATAAGATATTTTTATTGGGCCTCAAGCCCACTAGGAAATTTGATTTCCCGAATTCTATTAGGGTTAAAAGAATTTGAATAAAATAGTGGAAAACATTTAATATTAAAGACCTTTTATTGAATGAATATTTTTCCCATAGTTTGCTTATTTTCTACTTCGTTATCTTTGTAGATTCATTTACTGAAATGGCTATCAATGCTATATCTAGCATCCTTGAACAAAATAAATTGACTGGACCCAACTATAATGACTGGCTGAGAAATCTGAAAATTGTTTTGCGTTTGGAAAACAAAGAATATGTTCTTGATACTGAGCCACCATCAGCACCTGCGGCTGATGCTGAAAAGGAAGTACTTGAGAAGTACAAAAGTCATATGGATGACGATAGGAGAGCTTATTGCTTCATGCTGGCATCAATGTCAAATGAGTTGCAGAGGCAGCATGCAGATCAAACTTCTGGTTATGCACTTTTTCAACGGTTGGAAAAGTTGTATGCTGAGAAAATACGTGAGCAGAGGTATGCTACCTCAAAGGAGCTATTCCGTTATCACATGATTGAGGGCTCTTCAGTCCAAGATCATGGGTTGAAAATGTTAGCCCTTATTAAAAAGGCTTACATCTTTGGGAATTAAAGCTCCGGATGAGCTTCTCACTGATCTGATGCTCCAGTCTCTGCCTCCTTCATTTGACTCCTTTGTTGTTAACTTCAACATGCATAACATGGAGAAGAGTCCCACTGAACTTGTTAACATGCTGAAGACGGCTGAATCCACCATGAAAAAGGTTAAGCCGGTCATGCTTGTTGCATCCACTTCTAAATCTAAGGCTGCAAAGTCAAAGAAAAAGAAAGGGAAAGGAAAGGGTTCCTATAAAACCAATGCGCTGAAGGCAAAGGGAGGTATCAAGAAAAAGAATTCTCAGGCCAATGACAAGTGTCACTACTGCGAAAAACCAGGGCACTGGAAGAGAAACTGCAAGGATTATTTTGCATCCCTGAAGAGTTCAGGTATTTATGTTGTTGAAGTTAACTTGCCTATTAATAGAGGTGTCAAAACGGGTCGAGCCCGTTGGGCCAGCCTGCCCCGCTATACATAATAGGTGGGTTGGGTTGGATATTTAGAGGCCTGTTGAAAAGCGGGCCCAAACGGGCTGGCCAGTTTGGGCCGCGGGCTAGGCGGGTTGGGGCGGGCTAGCCCGCTTAAAAAAAAAAAAAAATTAATGAAACTTAGTACTACTACTAGGGTTCAAATGGACTAGCCCACTTTAAAAAAATTAAAAATTAATGATGGAGATGGAGAAGAAGAAAATGAAGATGATTTTGATGATGTAATGGTTAATGAACTCTACTATACTTTCATTTTGTGAACTTTTTATTTTTATATGTTGGATTTCGAATTATTGATTATGGACCTATCACCTATGATGGATGTGATGAATGTTTGTGAACACTTTACATTATTTAATAGCTATTATATAATAAAAATGGTTAAAAAAAAAAAAAAGTGAAAAAAAGGTGGGTTGGCCCGCCCAACCCACAACCCACCGGTGGGTTGGATTGGGTTGGGATTTGAAGGCCCGCCATATAAAAAGCCCGCCCCGCCCCGCCCTGCCAAATGGTGGGTTAAGGTGGGTTGTGGGTCGGCCCGCCCCGCCAACTCGTTTTGACACCTCTACCTGTTAACGATACTTCTTGGGTATTAGATACTGGATGTGCCTCACATATTTGCAATGATTTGCAGATCATGGCAAGAAGTAAGAGGCTAGACAGAGGCAAGATGGTCCTGAGGCTGGGGAATGGAGCAAAGGTTGCTGCATTAGCTGTAGGGACTGTTAGTCTAGTTTTGGATAATGGTTTTGTTTTGGTATTAAACAATTGTCTTTATGTTCCGCAAATTATTAAGAACATTATCTCTATTCCTATTTTGGATGGAGAAGGTTTTTCCTTTTTATTTGAACGTGGAAGTTGTTCCATTTCTAAATGTTCTTCTTTAATTACTACTTGCATATTGACTAATGGTTTGTATACCCTAACTCCCCGAGATTCCATTTTTCATGTTCAACAAAATAAAAGAAAGTTAGATAATCATAGTTCTATGAGTTTATGGCACGCAAGATTAGGTCATATCTCTGAGAAAATGATCAACAAGTTGGCTCAATTGCTTAACTTAAAAATTCAGCAAGGTTTGCCGACGTGTGAGTCCTGCCTCAAAGGTAAAATGACCAAATCCCCATTTGTTGGACAAGTGGAACGAGCCAAACATTTGTTGGAATTAGTTCATACAGATGTGTGTGGGCCATTAAATGTTAGTGCCCGTGGGAACTATATCTACTTCTTAACCTTTACCGACGACTTCTCTAGGTATGGTTATGTGTACCTTTTAAGGCACAAATCTGAAGTTTTTGAAAGGTTCAAAGAGTTCAGAACTGAAGTAGAGAAACAAACTGGTTTAAGTATAAAAGTTCTTCGATTTGATCGAGGAGGTGAATACTTAAGTTCAGATTTTCTAAATTATCTAAGAGAGAATGGGATTCTCTCACAGTGGACTCCTCCTGCTACTCCTCAACTTAATGGAGTTTCGGAACGAAGGAATCGAACATTGTTGGACATGGTTCGTTCAATGATGAGTTTCACTTCATTACCTCTTTCATTCTGGGGTTATGCCCTAGAAACAGCGGCACATTTATTAAATAGAGTGCCTTCTAAGTCTGTGCCCGAAACACCTTATGAGATATGGTGTGGTAAGACACCCTCATACAAATACCTTAGGGTATGGGAATGTGCTGCTTACGTGAAGCAGCAAGTGGGAGATAAGTTGGATATGAGATCCAAATTATGTAAATTCGTAGGATATCCAAGAGAGTCTATTGGATACTACTTCTACGATGCCTCAGAACAAAAAGTGTTTATTTCGAGAAATGCCACTTTCCTTGAGGAAGAATTTCTATCTGATAGAGATGGCAAAATTGTGGAACTTGAAGAGGTTCAAGAATCACAAAACATCCCAAATATTGCAGTAGATAACACACCAACTGATGTTAGCCCTTCTAAAATACAACCTCTTCGGCGATCCGATAGGATCCCAAGGTTACCTAATAAGTTAACCTTGTTATTAGAGAATAAGGAAGAGGAACTCCCCTTGGATAATGATCCAAGAAGCTATAATGAGGCAATGTCAGACATTGACTCAGAAAAATGGCGAGAAGCTATGCAATCCGAGATGGACTCCATGTACTCCAACAAAGTATGGACTTTGGTAGATCCACAAGAGGGAATAGTCCCCATTGGCTGCAAATGGATCTACAAGCGAAAGCTTGGAGCTGATGGAGAGGTTGTGACCTATAAAGCACGTCTGGTTGCTAAAGGTTATACTCAGAAGCAAGGAATTGATTATGAGGAAACTTTTTCACCAGTAGCGATGCTTAAGTCCATTCGGATTTTGCTTGCCATATCTGCATATTATGATTATGAGATATGGCAAATGGATGTGAAGACTGCTTTTCTTAATGGACACATTAAAGAAGAGATCTATATGAGACAGCCAGAAGGCTTCATATCTAGTGGGAGTGAGCAAAAGGTTTCCAAACTCCAAAGGTCCATTTACGGACTTAAACAAGCTTCGAGGAGTTGGAATATCCGATTCGATGAAACAATCAAATTGTTTAGTTTTCATAAGAATCCGGATGAGCCATGTGTGTATAAGAAGGTTAGTGGGAGTGCAGTTACTTTTATTTTACTTTATGTTGACGGCATCCTACTCATTGGAAATGATATTGGAATGTTGCAGTCAACTAAGACTTGGTTATCTACACAGTTCTCCATGAAGGACTTGGGAGATGCTTCATTTATTCTAGGAATAAAAATCTATAGAGATAGATCCAGAAGAATGATCGGACTATCCCAATCTACGTACATAGACAAAATGCTTAAAAGATTTAGCATGGAAGAATCCAAACGAGGATTCTTGCCGATGAGTCATGGTGTTTCACTCTCGAAGGTCATGTCCCCAAAGACACCTGAAGAGAGAGAAAGAATGACTCGCGTGCCTTATGCGTCCGCCATCGGAAGCATAATGTATGCAATGTTATGTACAAGACCTGATGTCGCACATGCTCTGAGTGTCACGAGTAGATATCAATCAAATCCAGGTGAAGAGCACTGGAAAGCCGTCAAGATGATACTTAAGTACTTACGAAGGACTAAAGACATCTTTTTGATATACGGCAATGGAGAACTGAAACTGGAAGGTTACACTGATTCTAGTTTTCAATCTGATGTAGATGACTCAAAGTTCATGTCTGGTTATATATTCACTCTCAATGGTGGTTCAGTCAGTTGGAAAAGTTCCAAGCAAGAGACCACTGCAGACTCAACCACCGAGGCTGAATATATTGCTGCATCAGATGCAGCAAAAGAAGGTGTTTGGATAAGAAACTTCATCCAACAGTTAGGCGTAGTTCCATCTATTGTTGATCCAGTAACAGTTTACTGCGATAACAATGGGGCCATTGTGCAAGCAAAAGAGCCAAGATCTCATCAAAGGTCCAAGCACATATTGAGACGATACCACCTGATAAGAGAAATCATTGGTAGAGGCGATGTTGTTGTAGAAGAAGTCGCTTCAGCAGAAAACGTAGCAGACCCACTGACGAAGCCCTTAGCACAAAGAGTATTTGACAGACATCTTGAGTAGATGGGGCTTAGATACATGGGCAATTGGAGCTAGGGCAAGTGGGAGATTGTTAGGGTAGTATGCCCGGCGCACCAATTAGATTGGATTTTTGTACTCTTTCATATTTTATATGTAAACAATTTTATTGGGAATTATATAATGAAGGCATTACTCTTTATCTTTTATATTGTTTTTCAAATTTGCAAAATATCAGATAAAGTCCTTAGATCAAAATAAGTTAAGGGGCACGGTCATGCATGTGATGATGATCATGGAATATGCTCTTGAGGCTTTGATCTTAAACTAGTCCCAAGTTGAAGCTATTCAAGATAGGACATTGAGTAGCTAGTAAGACTTGTGCATACGATGAATACTCGTTAGATGAGAATATTATATTCCATTAATATTAGTGTGGCGACATGAGTTCATGTATGCAGATGCTTATTATAGAACAAGTTCATTGGACTTGATCCGTGGGAAATTCTTAAATGGAGATATCCAGTCGAAATAATAATTTCCTAATTGTGCCAGTACATGATTAATCCTTAGACTTGAGGCATGACGGTAGTCTTATGTATATCATGTAATACTTAGATATATCTTCTGATTTCTTGGCAATCGCAAGGAGATATATTGGGTATTAAATAAATGTACGTAGAGACTTGTCAATGACCAACATAGAATTCAACACTTGTCATTGACAAGGGAATCTCCTGTGTTTTCGTTGTTCTTGATTCGAAGACCTTGGCCAAGGCAGGATGAGTATGAATTCATAAAAAATCATTGTAACTTGAATACAATAACACAGTTATTGATTTAACGGGGCTTCGACTTATAATCCATACCCTAGAATCAATCGGGAGATTAGTTGTTGGAAGGACCTTACATGTATGACAAGCGCGACTATATAGGTTTACTCGCTATTTCACCTTACACTAGGTAATCACGCTACTTGCTAGGTGTTACCGTGATTTGTAGGTTTTTGAATTAAAGAGTTAATTCTAAATAATCAAATAATTGTTATTTGTAAAATTACAAAAGTTGTACACCTACGTTTGTATGACAACATTTATCAATTAGTAGAATCCAATAGTTGGGTATAATTAATTAATATTGATTTAATTAAATTTACATTGCGATTCAATTGTTGAATAAAATATAAATTTAGTTAGATAATTAGATTATTTAAATTGACATTAATAGTGGAAAATAATTAATCAATTGACTTGATTAAGTATAAGTGATTGTCTATCAACAAATTAATTGGATTAACCAGTTGAAGTTCAACACTTAAATTAGTAGGCTTCATTGTGGAAGCCCACTAATAATAGAGGAGATAAAATTATCTAGATATATCTATTTATCAAAATAATACTAAATATTGTATAATATATATATAATATATGATATGGGAGTTTGACTCTACACATGTATATATATATAATTGGTTTCTGTATGTGATGACGTGGACCAGATTCTTAGGAAATTTGGTTCCTCCTATTTTGAAGTTATCAGTTTGTATTTGCGAGAAGAAAAAGGATTTTTCTTCCTTTCACCTTTTAAGTGGTGAGTGAAATACGGAGTCTTAGGTTTAGGGTTAATTTTATATTTGATATATATATAACCCTAAAGGACCTATTTGACGGATATACTTTTTCTTCTCTTCCTCGGCAGTAACAAATCAGGAAGAAAAGTTCTTCCATTTTTATCTCCTTTTATTAATCACTATTATTTATTTGATAAAACATATCAACACTACTAGCGAAGTGTTGATTCGGTGTTGTCATTCAACTGGTGGACCAATTAGAGGGATCATACTTTTGATCCTTGCGAGTTCGGGAATCAGATAAGGAATTGATTCCTGCTAACCTCGGGAACAAACGAAGGAGAAATTTTGAGAGGTATAATTTCGCACACGAATTTTATGGTTTATGCATTCCTTTCAATGCCTGTTCCGATAATCGTTTCGAGCTATCCGGGTTAATATATATATGTGATATATTGTATTTAATTAAATTTTTTGAATTCCGCTGCATTAACCCGGGTTTGCTATAACGAACCCAACACCGTTTCCTCAACACAGACCTCAGTTTGTACTGTTTTGTCAAGCAATTTTGTAGAGCTATAAACCGGCTAAGGCAGAACACACTTCAACTGGACTTCACCACCAACCACACAAAAATTGGATCGGTTACGCATCTTAAAGGTATCGAGAAAGCGGCATTCAACTACTACAACAGACGTGTTTTCATTGAGGTAATCATCAGTTGGTTATATATCATTATCATAAACTAGTGGTAATTTAAATGGTTTTTAAACGTACCATAAATAATAAAATACAACAATTACCCCTGTACGATATTTCACCACAATTGCAGCGCAATAACTGACAATGTAAAATACTCCCTTATTCATTATGAATGAATTTTTCAAAAATTTGAGGACGTAATGTATAAGTGATGTTGAGCACATTACATTGTTCGAATATCATTGCTATTTGTTGATTAATTCCTATAGCCCCAGTTACTTACTTGCATAATGCATGACTAATGACCACCTTGTGGGGACATTGTGCAGGAAACCTTAGAATCCTGAATATATGTTCATTTGCTAAGCCATCATTATTAATGAAATAGAGGGATTATTATTTTACGTTAGTAAGTGTAGTCAAGTCGTTGATAATGTTGTTTAGCTACTGTCATTACGAAATTATACTATGCTGGTACGTGGCGAAATTCAGAAAGAGAGCAAATACACTCCATTAAACGTTGAACATGATGATGGATACAGTCACGTGAAAATTGTTAAATACGGGGAGGATCCGGCAAGGGAAGTCAATGTCACCATACGAGATACGGATAAATTTCTTTCTTGCAGTTGCAGAAGGTTTGAATCTTTTGGCCGGCCGTGTAGACATATGTTCTGCGCCATGAATGCTTTAAATATGACGTTGATACCTGATGTTATGCTAAATAAGAGATGGGCAAGGGACTGCAGTGCAGGAGCTAAGGACAGTACGAACATGCACTATACTACACATCAGCCGGTGGAAAGGAGATTCGGTTCCTTACACGCAAAGGTTTATCAACTTTGTCAGGTAGTTTCAAAAACTGAAGAACTGTACAGAAGTGCAATGACTACTGCGGAGAGCATAATATGTAAGTTGTTGGTAGAAAAAACTAAACCGGACGAAGGACTAAGGGACGGCTTCAAACGCAGACGACTGCATGTAGATGGTAAGAACATAATAAAAGACCCGGATGTAGTCCGTACAAAAGGGTCTCAGCCAGAGAGCAAATTGAGTAAAGGGCAAACTCGCCATTGCGGTATATGCAAGGAACCAGGCCACTACAAGTCCAACTGTCCGCTGCTGAAAGACGAAATAGGGGCAGATGCCTCGGTTCGAAGCAAGAGTCCGGAAGATGACGATGACTTATTCTACTGAATGAAAATAATTTTATATCACATTTGCATACTATTGTTATGTGTTTTTTAGACAATCTTTCCAAGCCACATTTTCTAGACATCTGATCCAACGTTCGATACTCAGTTAATTATCTGTAGATGTTGACGTTAGCTCAAGTGAACAAATGCATTCAGGTTTGGAAGTATAATAATCATCTATCACGTAGCTTGTTTAATTTACACGGCACCAATACTTTTACTAACAGTCAATCGTTGGATGTTATAAGTCTACTATATATTTTTAAATTTTTCAGTTTTATAGCACAACGTCGAATCAACTTATAGGCACGGCGATAATAGTAATTTCGTATCAAATATGTAAGCAGATTGCTGATTGTTTATTTAAATGTTGTTATGAATAAAAATGTATATGTGCCAAATAAAATCAACATTTATGTTCCTTAGGTATAATATTGGAATTAATTTTCCTATGGTAGTGAACAAAATAATGGAGAAGATTGAATCGAAAACTGATATAAATATGTATACGTGCCAATTTAAAATCAACATTTTTTTTCCTCTCAAACCTGTAAAATATTGGAATTAATACACCTACGACCAAAAAAAAAAAAAAAAATATGAGAGAAAACTTAATCGAAGACTGATATATATATTTTTATTTACATTTTTTTAACAAATTCTAAATTCAATAACAACATTTTTTCCAATCAATTAATATGTCCGAAAAATAAAAACCAAAATTGGAATGAATACATTTTAAAAAGCCAGAAAAAAACAATACAAAAAAAGGCCATTGGGTCATAAACACGAAAAATAAAATTAACGAAAATAAATTCCACATAATTCAAAGGACCAAATTATAAAAAAAAAAAAAAAAAAAAAAAAAAAAAAAAAAAAAGTCCGCCCCAACTAATATGGAAAACGTTGATTTATTAAAAGAGGTGGGAAAAATTGAAAAATAAAAAAGATAGGGAAAATGTATTTAAAATACAAATATCATAAAAATGGTAAATATTTGCATGTTACCTACAAAATAGGTAAAAATCATTGGGGTGCACCGTGTCCCAAGTGCACCCTAGAATAGCCCTAAAAAATATTGAAGAAATTATATGTTTTATTTTGTTATTTCAACTATTAAATGAATTTTGAATTTTATTTTGTTATTTTGTTAATTTTGTATATGAAATACAAGTAAAGTGTTAAAACTTGCAAATAAGTTTTTCTTTAAAAAAATAAATAGTTATAGTTAGAATTTAAAACTTTATTTAGATAAATTAAAGTATTTCAAAAATAAAAAGGGAAAAGTTATAGAAAAATAAATTTCTTATAACATTATTCAATTTATTTTAT
The DNA here is from genome assembly GCA_958295605.1 of Ajuga chamaepitys. NCBI lineage: Eukaryota > Viridiplantae > Streptophyta > Magnoliopsida > Lamiales > Lamiaceae > Ajuga > Ajuga chamaepitys. The sequence continues at coordinate 23,801,143 of OY282497.1, read as the reverse complement.
TTAATAATATGATCAATTGATATTTGAATATTTCTTCTTGTTTCAACATTCATAATTAATTACGTTATTTGTGTATGCATAGAGGTGAAGAATGATACAAACACACTAAATGTGTATTTGAATTTTAAAGATAAGAAATTATCATTTTGAAATAAATATTTTTTTATATTTAATATTTTATCTTGAGGGTCATTTTAAAATAGATATATTTTTTATATTTAATATGTTACCTTTTAAGCTATAAAATATATATATATATATCATGCATGCGAGAAACTTAAACTTACATTATTTATAATTTTATTTGTGTGTTATCATACATTTTTTTGAAATTATTTTATTGGGATAAAATGATCATGTATTTAAATATTAAATTATATCATATTAAGTTTTATTAAAATTAATATTTTTTAAATAAACTTTCATGCATCGCACAAGCGTAATACTAGTTTAAACAATAGCAAATTACTTTGTCAAAATTAAATTTATTAAATTTTCATGATTATGGTAATAAATTAAAGCAAAAAAAAAAAAATTATATCAGAACATTTAAAAATAATAAAGAAAATAATTGTCATTAGAAATTTTTAAAGTCTCTTATCACCAAAAAAAGAATAAGACTACATATATGTTACGAAGATGGTAGATATTCGTGGTGGACGAGTTACGGAAGATAGACTAAGCAGTGCCAACGAAAATAAGAAGCTCTTAGAATTCTAGTGTTAATAAACTAGAGTTAATATTATGAGCGAATTGAGAAGATAAATTCTACACCGAAACTCTTCCCATTTACTTTCTTTTTGTATTTTTTCTTCCTAATCCTCATTTCTTATAATTTCGAATCTAAATAAGTTAAACCTTAATATTTGATCCCTCATACAAATGATAAAGTTAGGTACATATTAGATTTACATATTCTTCCCTGCAAAATCAAGGTTGGAGAAATCGCTAAGCGCTAGTTAGGACGTAGACTGTGCCTAGCGATTAGTCGGGACCCAAACGGAGCTAATCAAGGTATAGACGTAATTAGACGGAGAGGAATCGAGAAATAGATGTAGGTGAAGCCTAGTACCTAAACGGAGATTAATCGAAGCGAATCGAGAAATTTTACAATGTATATAATGGATGCATGATTGTGGTGCCCCTCACATTTCGGGTCTTGGACAGTCGCCGCTCGCGCCCTTACATAGGGCACTCAATTCTCACAATTATAACTCTCTAATCTATTATCATGTCAAATGGAGCACCCAGAGGTTCGATGCCACAATATCGTGTTTATTATACAAGGGAATGGACAAGGCGATGGTTGTCAAACTCGAGCTTTTAAATAGAGTCGGTGAATTGTTCGTAAAATTGGATTGTAAAATTGAATCGCAAAATCATAAGATTCTACAACCTATACAAAATAATTATATATATATAAATTATTTTATATACATATTAATTTCAATAAGTTCTGGATTGATATCCCATATAAAAAAAATACACATATTATATACACAATTAATAAAAAAGAAAAAGATATACACAATTATGGAGAAATGATATAGACATCGTGCATGATTCATATTATACATTTAGTAAGAAATTCTTAAATTATAATAATTAATACTTTAATTTTAAGTGAAAATTAAAAAATAACCTAAGTGAAATTACTTCTACATAAAAAGAAAATTCTATGAAGCTTATATTTTTAATTTAGAAATTGATAGTTAGAACAAAATGATTTTCAACAGAATGGGGTCTCTTTGTGTATAATTTTCTCTATAATTTTTTTAAATTCGACTTTTAAGTTGGTATAAATTCTACAATTCGTATTATATATATATTTTTTTAATTGTTGTAATAGAATAAAAATAGTATTTCATAAAATTGTTAAACTCATACACAAGATCGTAAAATCGCATGAGCAAACTCGAGAGTTTATCAGATCTCGGTTTTATTACGAGTTAAGTCGTTTAGGGAGAAATAACTTGTAAATTCATAGAATTATAAGAGTTAACTGGAGATTTTGACAACCATATATAATGTGATAAATGAGGGGGACCCAATGACGTAGGGTAGGGCGAAGGTAAATAATGAATTTGGTAAGAGTTTGGATTACGGTTCTTGTGTTGACGATTTGAACAAGCATTTCCAATTAAATGGAGTAGTGTGATGATGTTGTATTAAGGGTTTTAAGTTGAGAAGCAAATGATTGTTGAATAAGTTTTTATCTTAAGCGAGGAAAGGGGAACAAGAGTTTGACAACCTCCACTTGTGCCCTACCTCACTTGATGATTATTTGTCAAAATAAAAGTCTCTAATGGACGTCTTGCACTACAAGAAAAATAATTGACTGTGACTGAAATTTCCGTCACTAAACTGAAAAATTCCGTCACAATGAATGAGTAGTGACGGAAATGTTTTGTTACAAAAACTTTTGTCACTAAATCGATAATGACGGATTTTTCATTCCGTCACTAGTTTAGTGACGAAAATTCTGTCACAATTCTAAAACAATCCGTCATAAAATTATGACGGAATATTTCAGTCACTAAATGGCAACGACTAAAATTCCGTCACTAGTCCGTCACTACAGGATTAATGACGGAATATTTCCGTCACAAATTAATAACGGAATATTTCCGTCACTATCTTGCCTATATTAGTAACGGAACTATTCCGTTAAAAAAATCCGCCTTTATTCTGTCACTATACTATCTAATTTTCTTTCTATAATTCTCTTTATATTATAATGTAGAACCTGTTATGAAAATTAATTTACACTTAATAAAATATAAAATTCGTAGCAAACCTTATGTAATATGATAAACGACATGTCAATCTATCAAAGTTTCAAAACGTTCAACATAAAATATAGTTTTATCATCAAATGTCTAAGAATCAAAATATATAGTTCAAGCATAAACCATAGTTTAATCATCATCTAAGTAAGCATCATCCTCCTCAAAATCATCACCACAAGCATCGACATCCTCAACATCATCACCACGAGCATCGTCATCCTCAACATCATCACCACAAGCATCATCCTCCTCAACATCAACACCACAAGCACCGTCTTCAACATAAGCATCGTCCTCAACATCATCACCACGACCTGAAGTTCGGGAGGGGGATTGGACAAACGATGGAAGTAAACCTTTGGATTGAAGTTCTTGTAACATGAGTGTGACAGTCATATTCAAATTATGAAACACTTCTATGAAACAAACAATTCAAATTATGATCTTCCAAAGATAAACTAATCCATCTTGATCTAAAATACAAAGGAGAGAGCAATTTCTTGGAAACAAAAGGTGATGCATTTCGTCATATTTTCAAGAAGAAACAATACAGATCAACATTTGTATACAATACATGAGTTCATGATCACCCTTTTTTAATTAAATCAACAATTCCAGTTATAATAATCTGGACTTATACAAACCTTGCTGATAAAAATAAGTTCCATTAAATTATAAAAATCCTCACCAGCAAGAAAAAGAGACTAAAAATAAAATAAAAACTAAATCTTGGGAAGCATTAAAAGGATAGTGAAAAAGAAAACCGACAGCTAATCCAAAACTTAGAACCTTCAACGGTAATAAACTCAACAAAAGCATTCCATACAATTTATCAAAAATGGTCTGCAAATTTTAACAGGTTTATTCCACATAAAACGGTTGAATGAAATAAATAAACCAACATTCAAGACCAAGAATCCACTAATCAATCAGACAATACCTGAAAGCTTGGGCTGTCCAACCATGCAGAAAATCACGCATGAGATTTACCGAGAAGAAAATCCAAGAATAGAGTAGTATAAGAAATGGATCTTATCTTTGACATTTAAATTACACTAAAAAAGGAGGTGATATGAATACAAATAATATGATTTGATCACATTTCATTATAATCTTAAAAGGCTAATGCAAGGTAGAACAACATTAAAAGGAAAAATTAGGGAATTGGAGGCATAGGATGTTGGATCAGTAGGTTTCCTCAAGTTTGATCAGCAATCGCCACCTTAGTTACTTATTCCTAATTCCAGATGATACCCCAAAAAATATTTGAGGTCAATCATGATGATATATATTATTCGAACTAAAAGGATTTCAGCTATTTTTAAATTCAGAAAACTCGGACATAAAACTAGGAAAGCTTTTATTAAGTATAGGTATAAGAATTACAAAACAAGACGACTAAAGGAAAATATTGCAACCAATGGATCATGTGTGATATAAATATTGCAACCAGAAAAGAGGATGAGCCGTTGAGACTGCAAAATGAAGAGTGATAATGTATATAGCAAAGGTAGCAATATGAGGAACATATTAATTAGTTTTATGAAATATTTTCAGAGGTTTTCCCTACCTTTGTCCTTGTTGACAAACAATGCTTAATAATTTATCATCGAGCATAAATTATTTGAAAGAAGTCATGCCAGGCTCTACAAAACTTGATAAAGATGTCACATTATATAGTATCGTACCTTCACCAGAATCCATTGGAGTAGATTATCTGATTAATATATCCAACTCCCATCGTTCTAGTTTACTGAAAGGATTTAACGCCATTGAAGAAATATGCAACAAAGAAAAACTAGAGATACCAAAAGGTAACATCTAGAGAAGCAACAAAGCACTAATTCAAATTGGTAAACCATTGAAAATTGCATTTTTGAACCAGTAATAAGGAGGATAGCAATTTCTTTATCACTGTGATCATGACCATTAACTCCCAATTTCAGAAACAGAAAGAGAGCTTAATAAGCTACAATTTCGAGTCATCGACTTACATTCTGCAACAGATAAACGTGTGTAATCCTGATAGTAAATACTCATAATATTTTTTACTAATTTCCTAGAGAAGTTTCATGGGAAGTAATCAAATACACATTCAAGTGTAACAGACATCAAATAGACATCAAAGCATCAATTAATGGTAGAGGTAAGTTCCCAACACTACAAAAGGCATAAGAAATACACGAGGAAAACTGAGCTGAACTGCTGAAGATTCCAGGAAAGGTCTACTTTTCAGAGTGGAAATCCCGAAAACTAAATCTTGTAAAAACATGATCAACATAAATAATAGATTACAAGAGAGCTTGTTCTACAATCTGCAGAGAGATCGAGTGGATAATAACAGCACATACTTTGTTGCAGCAAAGGAGGAAGGTTTTGCTTCAGTCTCATGATAATATACTTGCAGAGTTCAATATTTCTCTTAGTAGAGCGACAGACAAACTAACTACTTCAGCATATTTACACGTAACAAGAAATAAATAGAATAGTTTCTAGAAATTTTCGAAAGTCATTTAGTTTAGAATTAGTGCACTTCACAAAGGACCTATTAATTCTGAATTCCAGAAACTTTTGCTCCTTTCTCAATAGGCATGTCAAAGCCCCTTTTTCAATAGGCATGTCAAAGCCCCACAGGGAGCTTAAACCTGACATCTACAAGCTAGATTCTAGGCATAACTAAAATAATCGAGCTCTGCTAACATTCGACTGATGCAAACAGAAAAGTTCATTCCACATTACATAACACAGATAATTTCCAGGAAAACAATAGTGCATACTGATTTTCCAACTCCAGCTTGACCAGAGATGAGGATCACATTACTGCATGAATTATCTTGTACATAATCAAAAACAACATTTGAATTAATTTATGGACAATGTGTTTCTGATAGTTACTAACCAAACTAGCAAAAAAAATACTAATAATGAAGCCTTGACTAATTTTAAGGTCTCAACACCAGACTGATGCGGTTGCTTTCCTCGTTCGCAGCAGAAGAGAGAAGATCGAGTAAATTGATGATAGAAAAAAGAAGAGAGCGAAGCGGATTCTGGAATTTGGACTCTCGCCATCGCCATTGAAGAGGGAAGAAACGAAAAAAGTTGTGATGCGCTAGAATGGAGAGGAAAGTTGCTACTTAGTGAAAACCTAGGCGCATTGAATCGCCGGAGAAGATGGAGGAGGACGGTGGCCGATCGATAAAAATGAGAAGAAAGAGTGTTGCCGTGAAGATTAGGGATTTCGAGCAAAATTAGGGATCATTATATGTAAAAAGACGTAATATGTTAAAAACAGGTAACACATTATCATTATAACAACAAGTGTCCCAGGTGGTAAGGAACTATATTTCTTTCCACCAGGTCAGGGGTTCGACCCTGACACATGACACTTAGAATTTTTTTATGCATTGGAGGCAGGTAATACGACGTCGTTTGGTTAGTGACGGAAATATTCCGTCCCTAATTAATGACGAAGTATTTTCCGTCACTACATAGTAACAGTTAAAATTCCGTCACTAATCCGTCACTACAGGATTAATGACGGAATATTTCCGTCATTAAATGGCAACGACTAAAATTCCGTCACTAATCCGTTAATACAAGATTAATGACGGAATTTTTTCCGTCACTACATAGCAACAGTTAAAATTCTGTCATTATTCCGTCAATACAAGATTAATGACGGAATATTTTTCGTCACTAAATAGCAACGGCTAAAATTCCGTCACTAATCCGTCGATACATGATAAGTGACGGAATATTTCCGTCACAACCTTAAAATATTTTATTGCCACATTTTTAGCGCCCTTTGTTACTACGGTTTAATGATGGATTTTTTTCCGTCTCTGAATTCCGTCACTAAGTCGTTGCTAATACTCAAACACTCTTGTAGTCCCTATCCGTCTCTATTTTGTCACTAGTTCATTATTAGATTGTGACGAAAATTATCCGTCACTAAAATCAGTCACTATTAGTAATATTTCTTGTAGTGTGGTAATTACAAGTTTTGTAATCATTGCAATGCTGATAAACACTCCAGATGTCCAGCAACAAATTTTAAATATGTATCTTTGCTAATCTGTTATTATTATTCCTTTTTTATTGTTTAGGTTATTACTTTTTGGGTTTCGCAATTTTTATATAAATTAAGAGTGCTTATTTATTTCCAATTATGTTTATTATGTTGAGCGCAAATGCATTTTAATTGTTTGTGTACCAGAAGCTCGTTTGCTGTCATGTTCTCTCAACACTTGTGACTTATGAATCTTCACGTGAATATTTGAAATTGATGTGTAATTTGAGTAATACATCAACTATTTGGAAATTTTTCACCTCGTTAGGAATTGTGCCGAGTTTGATTCGATTCGTAGTTTGTGTCAAAATTGAAATTGATGCTGGAGGGTGGGCTCGGCCGCGTAGGACGGGGGCGGCCACGCCAAGTTGCTAGATCTCAAGCGGTTACGGCCGCAAAGGCTGGTCACGGCTAGTAGTTTGAAGCATTGGGCAGCAGAATGAGGTGATGTGGCCGCGTCATGTATTGAATGCGGTCACGTCGCTTGTGGACGCGGCCCCGACACGATGACGGTTCTAATACTGGGCTTACGTGTTTAGGCCCAAATTGATTCCAATTCTGTATAAGATTAGGTTTTGGGAGCTTATAAATAAGTTCTATTGGAGTCCTTTGAGTTTGAGAGTAATTAGTATTGTTTAGCTTTGTTTTTGAATTGATTGGGTCGAGTATCAATTGATTGGTACTTGATTTTGGTCTTTGTTTGATAGGATATTTAGTCCTATTTTGTTTAAACTCTCTTTAGAAATTGATTTGGGATCCTCCTGTTTGGCTGTGGACGTAGCTAAGAAGTTGTTAGCCAACCACGTTAATTGATGGTGTTTTTATATTTGTTTCTTCACACTTATTATTCACTTTGATCGCTTATTTCCCAACACCCGCCCCCCCCCCCCCCCCCCCCACCCAACATAACTGCATAGCCTATTCAACGGGAAAAAAAAATGTCGCGTTTACTTGGTCAGTAGAAGTAAACAAGTCACATCACAGTAATGGTGGTGTCTTTTTTTTCTTTTTTTTTTTTGGGAGGGGGGCTATATATGTTGTTGGACTTAGAGGGTGTTTGGCTAAACTTATTTTAAACATCTTATAAGCTCCAACATCTTATAAGTTGTTTCAAGAGCTTATAAGATATCATTTTTAAAGAGCTTATAAGTTAACAAAGTGTTTGGATAAAAGAGTTTATAAGTTTGCAATTGAATATAGTGATTTAGCTATAAATTTGGGGTCTAATTTAAAAATTAATATTAAACGCACATTTTGATTAGTGTGTGAAGTGTAAATAGTGTGTGAAATGTGTGTAGTGTGTGAAGTGTGTGTTGTGTGTGTAGTGTGTGTAGTGTGTGAAATGTGTGTAGTGTGTGAAGTGTGTGTTGTGTTTGTAGTGTGTGAAATGTGTGAAGTGTGTGAAATGTGTGTAGTGTGTGTAGAGTGTGTAGTGTGTGTAAGTGTGTGAAATGTGTGTGAAATGTGTGTAATAATTAAGATCTTAAAAAATAAGATGGAAATAAGTTGGGGTAAAGCAACTTATTTTTTTTAGATCTTATAAGCTCTTAGAGCTTATTTTTTGATCTTATAAGCTCCTAAACATCTTATTTTGCCAAACACTTTGCAAGAGCTTATAAGCTCCTAAACAGCTTATAAGATGTTTTTAGGAGCTTATAAGCTCAGTCAAACACCCTCTTATTCAAGATGTACTGACAACTTCATTATTGAGCTTAATACTTTGAAATCTTAAGAAAGAGGCGAGCATCACATTATAGATGCCTCCTTCTACCCCTCCAACCTATATACAAAATGATTATTTCTACAAAGCCATGATTCAAGACTTTAACGTCGGTGTAAACAATAGCCCATGCACAATACATACTCTCATTTATATTTGGGAAGGAATTACAACTTCGGGCTTTGTGGAAAAAGATGAACAAACTTAAGCTACGCCATTCTACTTTCAAACATGTCATTTTTTTAAGTTTAGTTTTGATGATGATAAAATCTCGATTGTAAAGTAGGAACTAGTGCCCCATGATTTCTGTAATCATTGTAATAAATAAGGGCTAGTACTACTTAGATTAAGTCACAACAAGGAAGCAGTAAGGAAAGATAAACTGCAATCAGCGTGCAGTAAGTTTGCTTATGCTAAGTCAGCATACAACATTTCCTGTAGCAAGGACGATCCAACCAACAAGCAAACAGTAGTCATGTCTACAGTGTCAACAGTCAAAAGTAAAAAGTCAGAGGGTTGATTAAAAAAATATAGCCAGTAGAGACAAGATTTAAATATTGTACTAACTATCCAATCACGTTGGGACGTTATCTGACAAAAGAAAAAACAACACTGAACACTGACATCAAGCCGCAATCACTCTAACCGAATCTCTAACAGAAAGGACAAATGGCTCTAAGAGCCGTATGAGGATCATTGTTTATTTTTTTAGGGGAGCTAGACTTTTAATTGAGAATTGATTGTGGATTAATTGGTTAGAAAACTTATCAACCTAATTCATCAAATTGCATGTATGCCCTCTAAACATTGTACTTAAAAAGATTACTTCTTTTAAAATAATTCTTCTTCCTTAAACAGTTGGATGATACCTAGACTAAAATGGTTTACAAATCAAATTTACACCGTCACTTAATGTAGTTCTAAAATAACATTTAAATAGATTACACATTAAATTTAAATTGGTCACTTTCCATAAAAAAGCAAAAAACATGATTGTTGATAATAATAGTTTTTTTTTTTGTTAATGTAACGCTTATTTTCGAGATAACAATTAATTCAATCATATATTATTAAACAATTATGGAGTGGAACTGTTAATCAGAATACAAGGGGTAAAATAAAACACATCCAATCCCATAACGACAAAGTGTTGTAGGAAAGGTAAAATGGTAAGTAAGAAATATGAGGCTAACCCTAAAACTTATTACATTGGTTGGACAAGTTTGTCCTTATTTACCTCGATTTTTAGCATATGGAGCAAAAGATCAGCCCAAGAATCAACCGGCCCAGGTAAGCACCAATGCACGCAGTCATTGTACAAAGTAACATTCTCATTGGGCCAATGCCCATACTTACTTGGATGTTCATCGGGCCTCAACAACATTGCTCGGGTCGTGTCCATCAATCTAAATCTCTTGTTTCCTTGTCTGCCCGCGGCCCCAAGTTCTTGTACTTGGTTCATATAAAAATCTAAATCCAGACCTTCCAAATTAATCTCTTCTTTCCGATAGGGTCGCTGCCTTAAGCAATTCCCGCCATTGAACCACAATCCATTCTCGAAATGCGACGGCGCATAGGTTCGCAGAAACGTGAGGCCATTGAAGTTCTTTCGGCTATTGATGGCTTTAAAAGCGCGTAGGTAGGGGGAAGCTCGGTGATGTTAGGGAGCTGGCAGTCGTGGCAGCCAACGACACGACGTCTCTCGTGGTAAGTGGTGATACGGTGGAACCAATGGCCAGCGTTGATGATCACATAATCGAATTCGTCGATTTGAGTTGTCCATGACTCGTCCAACTCGTCAAGATAGACCTTAAATTTATCCGAATGATCAGATTCTCGCTCGTTGGATCAGACCAGGTATGGGGACCAGAAGTAGGCAATGGTAAAGTTGTAATTTACATATTCCCAACGCTTGAGATGTTCATCGGATGTTGGAGAAACATCGATTGGGTACTCCACCTGAAAAGATGAATATAATCAACATTTCTACTTCATGGTTAAATTCAATTCAAATCCTTTATCCACTTTTACTATGTTGCCACTTGTATCTCAAAAACATGACCATGAAACGTTAACCTTGGATCTATGAATCAAGACCGGTAAGTACATCCCATTTATTGTTTTCCGGCCAACCCTTCCTACATCACATCCGAGCTAGAGTTTTGTTGACTTTTTGGCTACAATTTGTGTGCCACGTCACAACTAAATAATATTACAATCATTATAAAATTCTACAAAATTAATAAAAGAATATAAATATATTATATGAAAGTTAATTGTAAGCTCTGAAAAAGTAATAAAAAATTAAAAAATCACTTACTGAATTTTGATAATGTTTTTATAAAAACCTAAAAGTTAGATTTAATATTTGAAAAGTTGATTACCACATTATATGAAAAATCATTGTAAAATCTGTGAAGTATTAAAAAATTATAATCTGAATTTTGATAAATTCTTAAAATAAACCTAGAAATAATTTATTAAATAAATGAGATAAAAAAAATTAAATAATTGAAATGAACAATAAAATCTAAATTTCAATAAAAAAGAAAAAAGCTCCCACCCCATTCTTCTTCCCCATCCTTACAGAAGTTGTTATTGTTTTTCCCCAGATCTTGTTATTTTCTTATCATTCTTCTTCCATAAACCTTCCAAAATCCGCACAAAAAGAAGACAATAAGATAATATTTTAGTATTCGTATAGCAAAAGGCAACATGACATTTTTGATAAAGACATCCATGGTAAATTATTAATGTGAAAAGATGGCAAAAAGGAGCACAATATCTTACTAATTAAAGTGCTCTGGGAAGAATATCAAGGGGTGATTGTGTCATGTTGGGGAAGAAGATGGCGTGGGGAGGTGGCAGGATAATAGGAAAAAAAAAAAAAAATACATCTTTTTAAATTTATTTTAAAATTTAATGTGACATTTCTTATTTTTTGAATAGTCTAAGTTAGATGTCACATACGTAAAGTTGGAATTTTACTCACGTAACCTGTCACATGCAAATTTTGGTGAATTTTGATTTTCTAGTAAAAATTGGATACAAATTGAGATACAGTAGTACTGGTTGGATAAAACTTGCCACGTAAAAATATGATCATTATGATTCTTATGAAATCCACCCAATTCAATCGTCATGTGCAACGGTGTTCCCTACTAGTAATTCGCTGAATTCTTAGATAAGTATATGCACTAACAAAACAGCTTAATATTTTTGACAATAATTGTAATCATTAATAATAAGTTATTTGTGATCACTTATTAACACAATTTACAAGTCTCTCTATAAATTATTTGAGACAATTATGAGTTTTGTGGTGGGAGACATACACATGTTTCCCCTATAAAGTATGATTTGGCGATGTTTGGACATATGGGCATGTTGAGTCATCCAAAATATATATTTGTATTTTTGTTTGGATTGAGTATCTTAGATTTCAAATATAGTTTGGGGTTTGGGATGATTACATATGCAGACTCATATTTTGTCATAATACAAATATATGGTTGACTTTACATCAACTATTCCATGCTTTAATGGGATGCATGTGTGAATATTATTTTTAGTGATTAGCCTCAAGTATTTTGCACAAACATGACAATCACTTGGGAGAATATGGAGAGCACGTCAGAAACTCATTTACCACGCCTGCACGTCAACACACTGAAATATAATTTAAATGAAATATTATCCAAAAAAACAAAACTTACAAGGGAATACAAAGATAGAATTTGATGATGAGATGTCAAGTAGAAAATAATCTGATTTTAGTTGAGAGATATTACTCAAAATCCACATTTATGTAAAATTAATTAGCTGAGTGAATGAAGAGATTACTATATCTATCCAAAATGAAGGAAGCATGTGGTAATTAATTAGTTACCCTGGACAAGAGGCAGATGATGGACTGCATTTGGTTTCGACCAACTGAATCTCCGACAAAGGCCAAAGACTTGCCTCGAACAATATTCAGGAAGTGATTGGGGTTGAATATTTGCAAATCGCAGCCGTCTGGCTTCCACCGCCACTTCATGAAGTCGGTATCGGGCCTGCCATATTTCATGCAGTTCTGGTGCTCATGGATGGCCCAACACGTCCTATTCGTGTAATATGGAGCATCCGGATCCCGAATCCATTCCCCTGTGAAGATGTCGCATTTTTCATCCTCAGGGGTTACTGTAATACTCTCTGACGCTGACCATTGCTGGATTTTCGGAACGCACAAACGGATTAAAATCACCATCACCGCTCCTGCCACTAAACTTATCACAGGGGAGTTCTTTAATTTCTCACTTTCATAACGGGAATATTTTAAAGGACGATGCGCCATTGATAAATGGGTTAAACCTCTCAACAACTCAAATTAAAATGCACCCCTATATAACCATTCTATCACCACTTGCTCGTATATATGTCAAAAACTAACACATAACCACGTATACATATAAACATACTCACCGCCTCATTAATACTTTTATTTCTAAATTTGAATTAACTAATTATGGCCCCTTTGGTTGGGGGTTTAGGGGTAAGGAATGAGAATGAATGATGACTTATTCTCATTTATGGTGCTTGGGACATACTCCCTCCGTCCCAGTTTAATTGACCAACCTTGGTCGGGCTAACCAAAAACAAATTTTGTGGAATCTTTGACTTTTTCAAATGTGGAGATTTGAGGACGAAAATTGTGAGAGAATTTATCATTTATGGGCTATGACAATTAGGTTGGAACAAACAAATATGACAAGTTAACCAATTAGGTCGAGACGAAGGGATTAATAAATAAGTTAATCATTACCCCTTTTATTAATAATTTCCCCATTTCATTCCATAATATGATTAACCCTTCATTCTTATCCATTACCATTGTCATTGTTGATTTACAACCAAATGGGTCCTTAACTTCATTTATCGTCAATATTGACATACCAGATAGAGATAATGACTTGGACTCACTTGGGTACAGGATCATTTTTCCTATCTGTTCGCACATTCTGTTTATGTAATTGGTGTTTAGCTTCTTCAAGAAAATATATATATAATATATTTTTCATAATTTATACTCCCTCCATCTCATTCAGATTTTCACGTAGGATCGGACACGTAAATTAAGAAAAAATTACTTTTTGCTTTTTTGGTAACTTTTTCAAAGGTGGAGATTGATGGTGGAGATTTTGAGGGTGGAAATTGTAAGAAAAATTTCCTTTTTAAGAGTGTACAAATTGGTATGAAATGTACCGAAAAAAAAATGTACAAATTTGAGTGAGACGAAAGAAGTATATACTTATAATCTATATATATATCAGAAATACAGGAAAAAAAGAAAAAAAGAGACAATGTTAATGGTCTATGATAAAGCGCGATCCGTTTACCAAATAATCTTCAAACGCAAATTCCCTGGAAACATAAATCAATGCAAGAAACTTAAAGAACACAGGATGTACGTGGTTCGATCCGGAGATCTACGTCCACGGGCTAAGAATGTCACCTGCCGGGGTGTTTTTCCACTATATTCTTTGAGTTTACACGTAGTAGTGTTAGAGTACAAAAAATGCCAACCCTAATTCTGAGTACAAATCTCCTACTTATACTACTCAACTCCAACCCTAACTAACTCTCTATAGTTGCGCCTATTATCTCTGCATGGAAGTTGGGAGAAGATCATGGGGATCTTCCTTCCCAAATACGCCGCGATTGGGCCGCTCTATGTTGAGTGCGCGCTTCTGGGCCGGTTGCTAGGCTTGCTTTCATGGGCCTAGTAACCTCGGGTCGGGTTGCCCCGGCTCGGAGTGTTGACCCGAACCGGAGTTGCTGGGCCATACCTATCAGATGCCCCCCACCAGCCGGAGCGAGGAAGGAGCTACGGTTATAAGCAAGGTGAGGTGTAACAGGTGCCGAGTTTGAGCAAGGCAGCGAAGCAGCGAGCAAGACGGATTGTCGTTAGTGGCGAGCCGAAGTGCCCCTAGGGTCTGAGAATTGGCCGGAGCCGAGGTAATCCACCCCCGGAGTGATGGGATCCACGGGGACCAAACGGACCGTACTGAATGACCCGAGGTGACGGATATGACCTGATCCGGAGTGAAGCACCCCGAGAGGAGGAAATCGACTGGAGCCGAACCAGAGTACCCCAAGGGCAATAAAGTGTAGCAAAAGCGAACTGTAATGTGGCCGAGATGAAGGAAACACCGGAGTGCTTCCCAAAACTTCCTGGCCAAGAATGAGGTTGATGTGATTGGCGGCGCCATCATGAGAGAGAGGGATGTGAAGTGACGAGTTTTGAGATTTCCAAGGGACCTGTTCCCCACGCGCCTTGGGAACTGTAAAGCTCGTGAGCGGCACATTCGAATCTGAGACGCGAAATTTGAAAAGGGCAGATCTAAGCCGTTGAGTCAAAAATATATATATGACTATATGCACTGTATACTTCATCTTCCTCATTTACGATTGCAAGTTTCAGAAAGCGGGAAAAAAAAGAAGAATCATCTGTGCACTTTCTATCCATCCCAAACCAAAATCAAGTAAGTATGTCTTCTTCATCGTCTTCTTCTTCGATTAGGGAAGTAGGAACTGAAAAAGCCCCATTAAATGTACCCCCGATACGCTTTATTATTCCAGAAAGGCTAGTGAATAGGATGGTATATAGGGCTGATTTTATGGAGGCCGGCACCCGGGCAGTGGGGTTTGGGGAATGTATGGAGGAGGATTTCGAAGTGTCGGCGGTTGCACTGCAGATGACACGGGTGCAAATAGAAGCCTTGATCCCTCATTTCACTTTTTGTTTAACTTAGAATACATAGTGCCGGAGCCCGGCGACAGGGCCTGTTGCCCGCCAAAGGGCTTCATTAGCGTATATATAGATCCTTTGAAGATAGGGTTGAGATTTCCCCTCTGGGACATTGTAATACATCTGCTGAGATATTATAATATCGCCCTGAGCCAACTAGCGCCTAACGCCATGAGGCAAGTGGTCGGGTTTACGGTGGTATGCAGGAGTGCCGGGGTAGAACCAACTGTAGAGTTGTTCAGGTATTTTTTCCAACTGAAAGCCTTCGAGAAATCAAAAGGCTGGCACTCCTTCAGTCCCCGGGCCCGAGGTGGTTTCAAGGTGCAGAACCCGAGCAAGGTGGAGGGGTGGAAGGAGAAATTTATCTACGTGAAGACAAACGTGGCCCTCCCGAGGTGGAGGAGGGAGGAAGTGTTAGATAATGCCCCGGTGGAGGAACCGGAGGCCGAGGTTGTGGGACCATTCCGTGCGCTGGGGACGTTCAAGACCCTTTGCACCGAGGCGGAGCTAGAGGAGGCGGGGTTGAGCCCATATTATTCGGGCAATGCCGAGGGGGTGTCCGCCCGGGGGCAGGAAACGGGAACCGGGGTTGCCGAGGAGGGTAGGAACGCTGCTAACTGTGTAATATTTGTATGTTGTGCAGGACTAACTCCAATTTTTTGTATGCAGTGGGTCGCTTCGGAAAGGAACCAGCGGGAAGCCCCGCGGCGTCAATGGCGGCAAAGTTGAAGGGGAAAGTTAGTGAAGTATCCTCCAAGGGGGGGTGTCGCCCAGCCCGAGGCCATCAACGGGATCAGAAGAACGAGTGGTGGCAGCGCGGTCAACCCCCGGGATGAAAAGGAGGTCGGAACCATCCGTAACACCTCCGAGGACAGCCAAAAGACTCCGCACGGAGTAGAGCACCGAGGTAAAGCGTATATAACCATTTCCAAGGTGTAATTATTTCGCAGATTTATCATATGTGACCAGTATTAACCCCGGTGTTGTGTTGTAAAGGGGCAAGGACCCATAAGTTTGCTGGGATTAGAAGGGGCGGACGCCGAGGAGCCGCTGCGCTTGGCGCGGGGGATAATGGAGCTGGGCCGAAACAGGGAGAGGGAGGCCAAAGAAGAGCTGGCCGAGGTGGCACGAGAGCTGCACGCGCGCAATGATAGACTGACCCACGATCTAGCCGAAGCGCGCAAGAGGGCGGCCTTGGTAGAGAATGAGATCGCGCGGCTGCGCAAAGTTGAGGCGGAGGCCGGGGCTCTCCGTGGTGAAACGGCTCAACTGCGGGCAGAGATAAAGGCCCGAGAAGCGGCTGTTGTTGAAGGTCAAGAGGCGATGTTGAAAGCATTTGCTGAGAAGCTGTTCCAGACGAGCACCTTTCTCGACTTCCAGACCAACTTTGTCGCTGTCAGGGATACGGCCACCCGATCGGTACTGCTGGAGCAAATCAAGGAAGTCTACCCGAACGTGGACGTCTATCGTCCAGAGTTCGGGTATGACTTCAACGCCGTGGCAGGGGTGGAGGAGGCCTACTATCAAGCCTTGGGGCGCGTCCTGGAGTGGCTCCTCGTGAAGGCCCTAGCAGAGAAGAAGAAGATTTTAAGTGCCGAGGAGATCTCAAGCTGCGAGGTGGACCAAGACCAGGAGTTCTTGGCATTCCGTCGGGGTGAGTTCGTCCTAGAGCCCCGAAACAAAGAGCTACCCCCCCGCATGGAGATTGCCGCGAAGGCTGCGGGAAAGGAGGCAGGAATGGTGGGAGATCGGCAGGAGGTGGAGCACGAGGTGGAGAGGGAGGACGATGTGGTGCCCGAGGCCACTGAAGGGACCGAAGAGGGGGAGGTCAGTCGTTCCCCGCAAACTTGATACCCTATCATAATATAGTAGATGATAGGAATAACTGTAACTCCGTTGTACAAAACTATTGACAATGTACGCTTGTTTTGTTGAATAGAAGTGTATTTGTTCATATAATTGAATAGCTGTCCAACGATGTCTTTGAAATTCATCTTTCACACTGACTTTGGTGCCCGATCAGGACATCGCGGAGCTGCATAACACGATAAAGAAACTCATGCAGTCCTTAGACTAGTTCCGCGGAGAGAAAGATAACTTGCAAAAGCAAGTAGTGTCGCGGTTGGAGAGACGGGTGGCCGCAGCGGAGAGAAGAGCCAAAGAGGCCGAGGAGGCAAGAGCTAGAGCCGCGGAGAGGGCTAGAGATCAGGAATTGAAGTACTTGTCGAAGGTGGCCGAACTGGACCGCATCCTTATCCATCAAAGGGAGTATGACCAGATACTTACAGGGTACGGCCTGCTGACTTTTGAGGAAGTTGAGGAGCGGATCACCGAGATTCAAGGTGAAATTTCGGCAATGATGACGACGGGTTCGGCAGAGTCCTCGGAGCTGATAAGAAAGCGAGAGGTGCTGGAGTTACTACTAAGTATGTATGAAGGACTGAAAGGCCGCGGCAGGTGGCGGCACACCGCCGAAGAGTACATCGTGAGCTCCAGCCGGGGCCAAGGTACTGCAAAAGCCCCTCGGAAGGGTAAAAAGAAACCGGCGGGGAAAAGCCAAGGGGTAGTAATCCAGGAGCCAGCCTCGGTAACTGCAGTCGAGGAAGTCCCCGTGGTTGTCGCGGAGGAGGAAGTCGAGAAGCTGGCTGAGGAGATCGAAGTGATGGACCCCGCGGAGTGGGATCCCGTGAAATGGGTCCAGACACCGAGGCCAGCGTCGCAGCCGAGTCTTCGGGGTAGGGCGAGAGGCGAAGCCCCAAGACAAGTACCAAGGGTGAGTCCTCGACGCCGAGGGAGCCGTAGCAGGGAAAGAGCCGGGGCTCAAAGCCGAGAAGCCGCAGGATCCCGGAGGACACGGAGCAGTTCCCGAAATGGGTCTCAACGCCGGAGCGCCGAGTACTGGCTCGGAGGCCAAAAATAGATTTTACTTTTTGTAGCGTTGTAAGTAGTATGTAAAGAACCTTTTGGCATGTAATCAAAAAATGTAAAAAACCTTTTTGGCATGTAAAGATGTGTACTTTGAAAGGAAAGTAATGAGCTGTTAACCAGAATGCATTTATAATTGCTTTAACAGGTACTCGGGAGCACCATATGTACAGAATGCTTGCTGGAAAAACAGGGCATAGAATCTCCCCGGACGGATCGGGCGGGAGTTAAGGACCTCTCCAGTTAAACAGGCGAGAGGGAATATAAGTCCGGGGACCAAATGTGAATCTCCCCGGACGGACCGGGCAAGAGATCAAACTGTCCGGAGATGGATAATAATAGTAAGACTACGCTACGGCGTCCCCGTAACGTAGAAGAAAGTATAGTAAGATTCGCAAGTGAAAATTTTATTCAAGGTGATTGTCGGAATAATTAAAAAATACAAAGAGAACTCACAACGAAAAAGAAATGTACAATGAATGTAAAGATAGAAACGATACTTGTCTCTTGGTGTTCATAGATAGAAATGCCTTAAGTTGGTAACATACCTGCTTCGGGGAATCGGAGTTCCATCAAGATGCGCTAACTGGTAGCACCCGGAGTCGTGCGCAGCAATGACGCGATAAGGACCTTCCCAGGTAGCATGCAATTTCCCCTCGGGGGCAGCCTTGCTGGCTGAGTTGAGCCGGAGTACCAAGTCTCCGACATTAAACTGAGTACCCCGAACCCGGAGGTGGTGATACTGAGCTGCACGTTGCTTACACTTGGCTTGCTGGATGAAAGATTGTTCATGACGATGTTCGAGCTTGTCTAAGTTTGCACGGATAGCTTCATTATTATCCTCGGGATTCAAAGTCACGAGGCGGGGGCTAGGTACGCTAATTTCCGCCGGAATGACGGCTTCGGAACCGTAAGTGAGACTGTAGGGGGTCTCTCCAGTGGAGGTATGCGGCGTGGTGCGATAGGCCCAAAGAACCTGCGGAAGATTCTCGGCCCAAAGACCCTTAGCTTGATCTAAACGTTTCTTTAAACCCATAAGGAGTGTGCGATTAGTGACTTCGACTTTACCATTGGCTTGAGGATGAGCTATCGAGGTGAAAATTTGTTTAATGTGGAGCTCCTCGCACCATGACCGAAAGGGGTCATTGGCGAACTGTTTGCCGTTGTCTGAAATAATGGTGCTCGGGATGCTGAAGCGACATATAATATTACGCCAGACGAACTTTAAGATGTTCTGACCAGTGATGGCAGTGAGAGGTTCGGCTTCTACCTACTTGGTAAAGTAATCAACAGCGACCACAAGAAATTTGAGTCCCCCCGGAGCGACTGGAAACGGGCCCACAATATCAATTCCCCATTGGATGAATGGCCAGGCACTTTGTATTCCAGTGAGCTCGGTTTGCGGCAGATGTTTCACGCGAGAGTGTCGCTGACACTTGCCGCACTTGGTCACCAAATCATGAGCGTCGTTAAACAAAGTTGGCTAGTAGTACCCCCACCGAAGAATTTTTTTGGCCAACGTCCTCGAGCCAATATGGCTGGCACAGGTCCCCTCGTGAAACTCCCGGAGAACCTGATCAGCCTGGGCGGGAGCAAGGCACCGAAGATTCGGTTGTAAGTACGACTGGCGGTACAAAATTCCGCCGTGGAGTGTGTATTTAGGTGCCTTGAGAACTATACGCCGAGCTTGCAATTTGTCAGTCAGCAAAGTACCATCCCGGAGATAATGGATGATCGGGGTCATCCAATTGGGACTGCTTTCTGTCAAGACAAAGACCAGTGCCTCATGAATTGCCGGATGAAGGGCATCTTCGACGACGATGTCCGGAGACACATTGGTGAGGACCGCGGAGGCCATTTTGCTATGAGCATCAGCTTGAACATTCTGCTTACGAGGTACCTGCTGGATATCAACCAAAGCAAAAGTTGACATAAGTTTAAGCGTCAAAGCGAGGTACCTGCTCATCGTTTCATCCTTAGCGGCGTAGGTGCCTTTGATCTGATTAGAAATAACCTCGGAGTCCGTGAAGAGCTCGAGATGGGAGACTACTAAGGATTGAGCGAGCCGGAGCCCAACGAGGACTGCCTCGTACTCCGTTTCATTATTAGTTACCTTGAATTTAAATCGAATGATGTATTTAACTTCAACGCCCTCGGGGCCAATGAGAAGCACCCCAGCACCACTCCCTCGAGCTGTGGAAGCGCCATCCACATATAGTTGCCATTTATGGGGTGGAGCTTCAAGGGCGGCAGGCTGAGGATTATCATTAGTCGCGGAAGATTCGAGGTTGTCCACTGGTGCCTCGGCTAAAAAATCTGCTAGGTCTTGACCCTTGATGGCTCGGCGTGGGAGAATTTGAATATCATACTCTCCTAGCTCGATTGCCCACTTGGCGAGGCGCCCTGACACATCGGGCTTGACAAGAATTTGACGGATGGGGTGATTAGTAAGAACCCTGATTTCTCGTCCTTGGAAATAAGGCCGCAAACGCCGGGCCGCCATGACGAGAGCTAGCACTGTCTTCTCCATTACGGAATACCGATTTTCTGCCCCGTGGAGCGCTCGGCTCGCAAAATACACCGGGTGTTGCACACCATTGGCCTCGCGTACAAGAGCCGCGCTGATGGCTTCTTCGGCGGAGGCTAAGTATATATAAAGTGGCTCTCTGGAGACAGGAACAGACACAGTGGGCAATTGCTTAATATGGTGCTTTAGAGCCTCAAAAGCTTCGGTGCACTGCGGGGTCCACTCAAATAGCTTAGCTTGCCGTAGAATTTTGAAGAATGGGAGTTGACGCTCCGCGGCCTTGAACAAGAAACGATTTAAGGCCGCCAAACCGCCAGTAAGGCGTTGAACCTCTTTTACTGTCTTCGGTGGTTGTAGGTCTAATACATCCCGAATCTTGGCTGGATTGTCCTGGAGGCCGTGTTGTGAAACCATATAACCGAGAAATTTACCGGAGCCAACGCCGAAGGTGCATTTTGCCGGATTGAGACGCAAATTATAACGCCGCAAGGTACTCAACGTTTCAACAATATCTTACACACATGAAGATTGAGAAGTACTTTTTATGACTAGATCATCAACATATACCTCAACATTACGACCAATTTGACCTCGGAAGACGTGGTCCATAAGGTGGTACGTGGCTCCCGCATTCTTGAGCCCGAAGGGCATTTTCTTGAAAGCAAAACATCCGAAGTCAGTGATAAATGCCGTTTTGAGGGCATCCTGACGATCCATGTGGATTTGGTGGTATCCCTTGTATAAGTCCAAGAAGCAAAGTGCCGCATGCCCAGTAATGGCTTCGGCTTTTTGGTCGATAGAGGGCAAAGGATAACAATCATTTGGACAGTGTTTATTAAGATCAGAAATATCGACACACATTCGCCATGCCCCGCTGGACTTCGTTACCATCACCGGATTAGATAGCCAAGAAGGATAATGAACTTCAAACAAGATGTCTGCATCTAGGAGCTGTTGTACTTCAATTCGAATGGCTGCGTTCCGCTCCGGAGCGAATTTCCTTCGCTTTTATTGTATAGGTTTGACATTGGGGTCGATATTCAACTTGTGAGTTATAACATCCGAAGAAACCCCGGGCATGTCCAAGGGAGACCACGCGAAGACGTCGGAGTATTCCCGCAAGGTCTGAATGATGGCATGGTGTAGCCACGGCACATCCACAGCGCCGACGGTTACAGTTTGCTCGGGCTTGGATAGATCAAGCGGCACCTGAACAGTGGTGTCTCCCAACGGTGTATATGAATTAGGTATGAGAGACGAGGTTGTTACCTGAAACTGCGGCTTAGGAGGAACCTTTGCTGCCTTTTTGAGTGCGACGTACATGCACTCCTTAGAAACTCGTTGATTGCCGCGGATAACCACCTCGCCATGTGATGTAGGGAATTTCAGTGCGAGGTGGTATGTGGAGCATACGGCTTTTGCCGGAGTAAGCCAGTCCCGACCCAGAATCATGTTGTATGGGGACGGAGAGTTAACCACGTAGAAATCCACAAAGATGGTTTTTATCGCCGGATAAGTTCCAAGAGATGCAGGGAGATTAATAACTCCTTCAGGCTGGACTTCACCCTGGGTGAAGGTCTGTAGCGGCCCGGGGGCTGGTCGGAGCTTCTCACGAGGAATCCCCAATTTTTGAAAACAGTCGGTGAATATGACACTAACTGCGGCTCCATTGTCGACAAAAACCCGCTTTACTGTAACATTGGCTACAACCATGTCAATGACGATGGCGTCGGTATGAGGGGTGAGCTTGGGAACAGGGTCTCTGTCTGTAAAACTGATGGTCTCAGATTGGTGGAGGCGTTTGTGACACGGCTCCTCGGGAGGAGGCCGGCGTGCCTCCGCCTTCAAGGCATTCCGGGAAGCCCCGGTGGGGAGGGCTCCGTAAATCACGTTTATGACATGGGTAGGCGGATTGTCTCCGGGTCCTCCCTGAGGAGGCGGTGGCGGCAAAAAGTGGGGTTGCTGACGATTGCCGTGGTCCTGCCGCGCATAGTTGTTTGGCCCCGGTCTGTTATTCTGCCACTGCGGCCTATTTTGACGTGAACCACGGTCATTATAGCTTCCACGGTTTTGTTGCGAACCTCCATTCTGGCTTGACCGAGGCCTGTCGTCGGTCCGAGCAACGTACTGTCGCAAGAAACCTTTCTTCAGACAATCTTCAATTTCCTTGCCGAGCTCTCGACACTTCTCTGTTTCATGTCCATGATCATGGTGGTACGCACACCATTTTTCTCGGTTTCGCTTTTCAGCCGGAGCAGTCATCCGCGGACACGGCCGCAGATCATTCTTGTGAACAGAAAGGATTTCAACCCGTGACTTTGTAAGCGGGGTGAGTTGTGGAATAGCTCCGCGAGATTCTGGACGTCCCCGGTTCAAACGAGAGAAGGCACTAGGTCGCGTACTGGGCCCGGCTTGTGCCCTATCGGACTGTCGTTTGCTAGCATGCTTCTCACGCTTACGGCGAGTCTGTTCCTCGGCCTTAGCATATCTGCACACTATGTTAAACAAAGCCCGGGTTGTAACTGGAGGGTTCCGAACCAACTCGGTGTAGAGCGATCCGGGACGAAGGCCAATCATAAAGGCCTTGATAATAACATCATCTGACCGGCTCCCCACTTTAAGACTCTCCGCTGTAAAGCGATCAAGAAACTGGGTAACGGTTTCTCCGTCCCGCTGTTCCATATTCATGAGGTCGGCCAAAGTGGCCATGGGCTTCGCCCGCGTATGAAAACGCGCCCAAAACTGCTCGGCAAGATCGCGAAAAGAAGTAACGCTACCCCGTGGTAGAGAGTCAAACCAAAGTCTAGCCTCGTCCTGGAGATACTCAGGAAACACCTTGCACAGATGGTGAGGAGTGCAGTTGCGATTGAACATAGCATATTTAAAGACGTTCAGGAAATTACTCGGATCCCCAGTGACGTTGTATACAGCCACTGGGGGGAGTTTGAAACCATCAGGGAGTGGGGCCGCAAGAATCTCGTCCGAAAATGGGGTGATGATTTCCCCGTAAGCATCAAGGCCCAAAACCTTGTCGAGCTCCGCGGCAAATTGTGCCTGCTCTTGTTCCGCAGGATCCAGCATACGAGATGGGTCAAGACGAGGACGCTTTGGAAAGTCAGCAGGTCGGCGGCGATGTGCACCGTCACAAACGTCTCGGGGCCTCGACCCATTAGAGCTGCGGTTATCCACCGGAGAAACTGTCCTTCGTCTCCGACGTTCAAGTCTCGCTCGATGAGGGGATCCTCATCCAAGTCACGTGACAAGTCCCGGGGGGGATTTCTTACTCGTTCAGCGCCACTGTTGTCACGCTCACCGGAGTGGGCGCGACGGTTGTTCCATTCCTGGAACAAAGCAGCGTGTTCCTGAAGGAAGGCCTGCTGCACATGCGACAGCTCGGGAGCTGGCGGGGGATTAACTTGCGCTGGGTCATCAACAGGAGGATGATTGGGCATATTAGCATGCTCTGCGGGTGGATTCTGGTTTCGCTGACGGGGCGGCGGAATCTGGTCCACAGGGGGATCACGACGGGACCGGGTAGGATTAGTGGACCTACGAGTATTCACCATAGCGACTGTGATGAGAAACTAGGGTTTTCTTTACAGTTCCCACAGACGGTGCCAACTGATAAAGCGCGATCCGTTTACCAAATAATCTTCAAACGCAAATTCCCTGGAAACATAAATCAATGCAAGAAACTTAAAGAACACAGGATGTACGTGGTTCGATCCGGAGATCTACGTCCACGGGCTAAGAATGTCACCTGCCGGGGTGTTTTTCCACTATATTCTTTGAGTTTACACGTAGTAGTTTTAGAGTACATAAAATGCCAACCCTAATTCTGAGTACAAATCTCCTACTTATACTACTCAACTCCAACCCTAACTAACTCCCTACAATTGCGCCTATTATCTCTGCATGGAAGTTGGGAGAAGATCATGGGGATCTTCCTTCCCAAATACGCCGCGATTGGGCCGCTCTAGGTTGAGTGCGCGCTTCTGGGCCGGTTGCTAGGCTTGCTTTCATGGGCCCAGTAACCTCGGATCGGGTTGCCCCGATCGGAGTGTTGACCCGAACCGGAGTTGCTGGGCCCTACCTATCAGTCTACAATACAAATCTAATACTATAAAACACGTTATATTATATTAAAAGGAGTAATTATAATAAAAATATTTTATGTAATAAATATAAGATATTGTATTTTGTATACGAGTATATTACTTCCAAATACTTATATATAAATTCTATTAAGGTTGGAAAAGTTTATTTAAAAGCTAAGGCTGACCTGTTTGAATAATAATAATGAAGCCGTTGTGAATTAGGCAATGAGCCTCTGTATCAGCTGAGCATTCCCATTAATTAATAGTCACATTCTAACACGACGCCGTATAACTCAAAATTACAACTAATGTCAAAGTTCAACATGGATGATTATTCATTATCATGTGCCCATCCTCCGAACCAACCTAAATTTTATATACATTCTTTTAAACAACTTAATTTCAAAAACATTTTATTTTATTGTCTATTATTTGTTACATCAGAAATATAAAGGTGGAATAATTAATGTTTAGAATAAAAAGGAGGTTAGGTTCTTAACAATCTATTTAATAATAAATGATGGAAAATGAATATTGCGTCTTATGATGTAGCTTTAATTTTAATCTGGACCGGAGGCTCCACTTCCATCCAACATTCTTAATTGAGCTAGTAAACTTTCCATCTTTTAGCATTATTCACCAATTATTGATAGTTGACCACATGAGATGCATGTGCTCCACATAAACATACACTTAAACCTTGTTTCATATAAGAATCGGCTTAGGAAAAAGTGCTTATGCAACTTAATTAGCTGGAAGAATGATGTGCACGTGATCAAGTCAGCATAGAAGCTGTTGGACTCATTAATGCAACTCACTTATTTTCAGTTATGCATGGAGAAAAGAAGCTGTCAGCTTCATCTGTTTTTGCTTCTTCTTCTTTCATTAGTTAGATACACAATAGAGAGGAAAGACTGAGCTTTCATGGAGTTTTGAGTGTGTGCGCTTTGTATTGTTCTTGTATTCATGATATGGTGATAGATTATTGTCTTGTTGCTTGGCTGAGTTGAAAAAATCATAGTAAGATTCCTTTCCCGTGGGTGTAGGCTTCATTAACAGTCAAATCATGCAACTTTGGTCTTATGTGTGTGTGCTCACAAAGCACGCGTTTGATTATTTATCTGTTAGATTGTGTGTTGTGTGTTTTGTCATTGTTTGATCTTGCGCAACAAGTGGTGCCGTCTGTGGAAAGAAGAAACCTAGATCATCATGTCTGCATCAACATTTGATACGGAGAAGTATGACTACAATATACGGAAGATAAAGATCAAAGTCATCCCAACATAACAAGGACTGGTTGGTGCGCTGAAAGGAGAGGATGGATTACCTGAAGTTGACTGCTGCGCAGAAGGAGGAAATTCTTGAAAAGACCCATTAGTATATATGATCGTACTATGTCTAACAGACACTACAACAAATATGTTGATTAACAACATTGCAAAGACAACAATTTTTATAATAGATTGTTGTCTTTTAGTCTTCAACAACAATTTTCGTAAAGACTGTTGTCTATTAATGCAATAATGCGTTGATAGACAACGGTCATGTGAAGATAGACATCGGTTTGCTCTATTGTTGTCTGTTAGTGCATTTTCGTGCTACAAGACAACAATCTTTATAACGTTTATGAAAGTGTTGTCTTTTTGCAATAAAATTGCGCCAAGTAGCAACAGTTTCGTCAACAACAACAACAGTTCTAACTTAATGTTGTCTATTTCCGTCTTGGATTGACGTGATTCCGCATCGTCATGCTTCCGGCACTGTTGTGCTTCTGGTATTGCCGTGCTTCTGGCAAAGTCGTGCTTCGGGCTTCTGACTCACTTTCAAATAACATGCTAAGGTTTTCACAAAATATATGAATCACTCTGTGATTTATAACATCCTTTACTTTTGTAGTCTTTATTTATTTATTATTTTCGAGGGATGATTATTGATGGGAGAAGTGGGGGACTCATATATCCTTCTTGAAATATATGTGATTTTTTAGTAATTTATAATCTTATAATTAATTATTAAAAAATGAAAAAATAATAAAAGGATAATCGGACAAATTTAATTTTTTTTGAAAATTAAATATTTTTAATTTTTTAATTTAATTTCAATTAATTTTGCGAATAAATTTTTTAATAATATATAATAATTATATTAAAATATATCACACAAACAATTTCCAATAGTACTTTAATTATTAAACAAAAATCAATTAACAGTCTCTTACAGACATCAAATCACTTTTTACAATTGAATATTGATTTTCAAACTACAACCACCCAATAAACACTATTTTTTTTCCTTCCTCAACTACTTATCCCAGCCATTTTACTTTAGCCAACAGTGTCACAGCGATCCCCAACCCCAAGCAAACACAACCTTAGACTTTTTTTAGGGATTACTATAGGGGTGATATTGCAATACTTTTTCGAACTCTAGTATTACCGTAAGTGTACGGTGGAATGTGGCTAGTAGTGAGTAAGGTCGATCCCAGGGCCGACCCTGACAATTTGAGGGCCCCTGGGCGACAATAAAAAATGAGCCCCTTAGCAACGAAAAAAATGTGTAAAATGCATGCACATAATACAAGTTGTTGTTCACCCGATTCTTACTTGAAATTCTTGTCAAGCTGTTTCACGGTCCGACCACATGTACAATGTTGAAAAAGTGGAGCACCTACAGACAAAAACAAATTCGAATAATCATCAAAATTATTATTGAAAATATCTAGATCTCCTAGCATTTTGAGAAGCAAAATCATCAATAAAATCTTCAAAATCAAGTTTCTCTAACACTTCATTTTCAATGCATAACATAGCCAATCCATTTAATCTTTCTTGAGACATAGTCGAACGCATATATGATTTCACTAATTTTAGTTTCGAAAAACTTCTTTCGGCCGATGCTACAGTAACTGGAAGAGTAAGCAAAATTCTATATGCAATGGAAACATTAGGAAAACAATCCAATGCTTTAACAAAAATCCTAAACCCAAACAATCACGCAATTTCTTATCATCAAGTGAAAGCAGTTTTTTGGGATTAAACAAAAATCCAAAAATATTTTCAAATACATTTAATTGTTCAAACCCGCTCTCCAAAGATGAAATAGCCATGTCTACTATAATCTCTTCTGATTGTTTTCTTTTCTTTCTTTTCTGACACTACAACATAAATGGCTTTATGTAACATTTCGTTTGTAACTCTTTTAAAATTTTGACTTTTATGTAACACTTTTGTAACACTTATGAATATGTAACACTTTTATGTAACACTTTTGTAACATCTGCGAATATGTAACACTTTCGTGCAATACTTTTAGAATATGTAACACTTTGAACGTAACACTTTTAAATTGTAACACATTTAGGTAACACTTTTAAATAAGTAACACTTTTTACGCAACACTTTTGAATAAGTAACACTTTTATGTAACACTTATAAATAAGTAACACTTGTAAATAATAAAATTATTTATTTTATTTTAAACTAATTAAATATTTGTGGATTATTTTTCTTATGTGACTTTTATTTTTATTTGTCTCATGTGTTATATCTTAATTATTACAACAGAATGCCTGTAACATAAGTAGTGAAAATGATCGACTCAGACCTACAAAAAATAACAATTTATTAGAGCACCTAAAGATTTATTTATTCGTTAAGAATAAATTAAATTTTATTTGTGACTTATTTGTGATTTTACTAAACAATTACAAAATAGACTTGTAGCTTTAAGAATTTGAATACATTTCTTAAGTGTGAGAACCTAGACTTGGGACATTTGGTCATGTATCTTCATGTTTGTAAGTTTATTTTTTTATTTAAAATCTATAAAAAAACAATAATTAAGGTGTCTTAATACATAAAATTATGGTAATTAAAATTAATGATAATGTCTTAAGATTTATATATAATAACTAGATGTATAAAATTAATGTGATATAAAATAAGTTTTAAATATATATATATATATATATATATATATATATATATAAGTGGATGAAAATGAAAAAAAATAATGGAAACATTGTGTCAAATTGATATGAGTAACCTAAATAAAATTAAGTTAGATTGTAGTTTGATGAAAACTTAATTTTGAGTGTATTTTATTGATGTTACAATAAAATCTTGTGTATATATTGTTTTTCTTACAAAAAAAACTAAAAAAGTTATTGTAGCCTAGTGGTTAAGACTTTGCACTTAAGTTCTTGCAATCTAGCAACCTGGGTTCGAAACCCAGCAATGACAACTTTTTTATTTTTTCTTTCAATTAAAAGTGTTACATAAAGGGGTTATGTGTAACATTTTTTTAGTGTTACCATAAAGTGTTACAATTTAAAATCTAATGTAACACTTATTAAAAATGTTACTAAAGATCATCAAAAGTGTTACATTAGACTTTAGGTAGCACCGACAAATGTAACACCAATAAAGTGTTACATAAAGTCTATAGTAACATATTTTGGTATATAGGTAACACTTTTTGGGTGTTACATTAGCTCATTTATGTTGTAGTGTGATATCCGGACATATGTTTTTTCATGATTATAAGAATTAAAAAAAAAAAAAAACACACAATAATCCTTCTCCGACTCCAAGCAGTAAAAACAACAATTAAGTTAAAAGGCAATACAACCTGATTTCACGAATTCGCAATTTAAGGAGGACACAACGTGGCCCGGTGGTTGTTACTCTACTAGCGTCTGAACAGTTAAACCTTCAAAAATGAAACAAAAAATGCACATGATATTACTATTAGATATAGAGAAACAGTAGTTTGAACAAAAAAATCATCTCTGAATCAATAATATTCTGAAGAAAAACGAACCTCAAAGTACGGGGCAGCACTGGAACAACAACCGAGCAACGAGATCGACGGCTCACGGGGTGAAGATGTCGTGAAAGATTATGTGAGGAATCAGCGAAATAGATGATGAAATTGGTTGAATCAGTAAAATCAGTGCACACCACTCCAGCAATTTAAATTGAGAAAAATAAAGAAGAAAGATTGAATTTGATGATTGTTTGTTGTCTGTTGAGATTTGAGAGTTGAAAAATAAAGAACAAAGATTGAATTTGATGATTGTTTGTTGGAACACCACTCGTAGAGATGACTGATGACCTTTCAAATTACCATTTCTTTTTTTTTTTTTTTTTTTTTACTTTTTTTAATATTAAATAGGATAGTAAATTATTAACTGATGGGTTTGGAAGTTGGAAAATATATTATGGGCTTAGAGCTTACTAGTTTTATTTTCATGTATTGGGTCCATATACATTAAATAAAAAAAAAATTATATATATATACACATTACATACCTAAAAATTTTGGGCCCCCTAAAATTTTGGGCCCTAGGCCGTCGCCCTTCCGGCACGGGCTCAAGGCCGCCCCTGGTCGATCCTACAGAGACTATTTTTTATGTTCAATTTAGAAGGTGTTTGGCTAAGCTTATTTTAAACATTTTATTAGCTCCCACATCTTATAAGTTATTTCAAGAGCTTATAAGATGTAATTTTTAAGGAGCTTATAAGTTAACAAAGTGTTTGGATAAAGGAGCTTATAAGCTTGCAATTGAGTATAGTGATTTAGCTATGAATTTGGGTCTAATTTAAAAGTTAATATTAAATACACATTTTGATTAGTGTGTGAAATGTGTGTAGTGTGTGAATTGTGTGTGTAGAGTGTGTAGTGTGTGAAATGTGTGTAGTGTGTGTAGTGTGTGAAATGTGTTTAGTGTGTGTAGTGTGTGAAGTATGTGTAATGTGTATAGTGTGAAAATTATGTGTGAATTGTGTGTAGTGTGTATAAGTGTGTGATATTTGTGTGAAATTTGAGTGTAATAATTAAGTTCTTAAAAGATAAGATGGAAAATAAGATGGGATATATCAACTTTTTTTTTTTAGATCTTATAAGATCTTAGAACTTATTTTTTTGTCTTATAAGCTCCTAAAGAACTTTTTTTTGTCTTATAAGATCTTAAACATCTTATAACATGTTTTTAGGAGCTTATAAGCTCAGTCAAACACCCTCTTAATACCCCAACGTAATAGACCAACCCTATCTAGACTCTCGAATAAGGTGACTGTGTAATTAACCTAAACTAATGTGTAGTAAATAATAGCGAAAGTAAATAGAACACTTAAAAGAAGAAAACAATCAATCACCAGGGGATAAATCAGATGAAGATACGTATTCTAGGGTTCGATTTCGGTTATGTTCTCCTATATTCAATTATTGTAACTTTCTAGACTTCCATACCAAATTTAAATTCTTATTGGGTGGCACTACACTAGTTAATCCCCCTCTTGGATGATGTTAACGTGTTGATTAAGTATGAATAATTATCCTTACAGGCTAACTATCACGTACGTAACTCCAAAGGGCTCCTAAAACCAATGCCTACACAAGTATCTCACTCCTCTTGAACGACTATTGATACCTATTCTATGTGTTGTATACCTATTAACAACCCTCCCCACTCGAACGTCGAGTCATTAGGCAAGTAGAATTAAACAAGTTATCAAGTTGCAAAACTCATAAAATAAGAGCTAAAATATAAGATAATAATATTGAACGGAGTCTAGAAATAAAACAATAATTAAAACATAGTCAAGCAATAAACCTACTTTCTAGCCCAAAACACAAACGTATTTAGCTACTCATGTTCATTATCAAAACCAAAGAATATTCATAGACAAACATTCTAAAAGCAAAAAAATAAAAAATAAAAACGACTAAACCCGGAGTCTTCAATCTTTGTCGACCCTCTCTGGTGATATAAAATGTTGGACGAACACACTTAGGAGGATTCTAACCTCAATCGATGGTCGTCCGAGCGAGCCCCATCAACGGTGGCGAAAATCCAATATAGTGTTAATTGTGTTGATGATGTTGCTTGAGTTTCGATTTACATTGATGGAAGATGGATTTGTAATGAATGATTTTCGATTTGTGAATTTTTTGAAAAAAAAAAAAAAAATGTTGCGACACGGATTTGTGAATTTAAAACAACGTGCATCGATGCAAATGAAGAAGACGGTGTTGTATCGATGCAAACATATGTCGAAGTAGGTTTCACTGATATAAACATATAATGATGCAAAACTGCATCGATACACGTTTGTATCGGTGTAAATTTATAATTATTTTCTATAGTTTATTTTAAAGAAAATAGTGTATATCGATGCAAATTTTGTGCATCAAATATATGTTCATATACATGTAGAATGTTGCATTGATATACTAATTTTTTTTTTTTTTATTTTAAGAAAAACTTGCATATCGATGCATATTTTCAGCATCGATATATGTATATCGATGCAAAATGCTGCATCGATACACTTTATTTTACATTGATATAACGAGTGTATCGATGAAAATGTTATAAAATATATCAATATAAAGTATAAATTGATATGAAAATATTGCAAAATGCATCATTATGCAATGTTGCAAAATGCATCATTATGCAATGTTGCAAAATGCATCATTATGCAATGTTGCAAAATGTTAAATCGATTTGCGTACATTTTGTATATAGATGTAGGTGTTTATCGATGGGCATATACATTCGACATACATAATATATCGATGCCTTGAATCGATATACATGTGCGACAATGCAAGTTTGTATCGACGCCCGCATATATATATATATATATAAATATATATATATATATATATATATATATATATATATATATATATCGTTTCACATTTACATCCTATATAAGTGTGGATTTATATATATACGTGTGTGTTGATGCAATGTACATGATGCATATGTGCATCAATATAAATCTCGATTCCAAGCATTTAAATTGTTCTTCATAAAATTCCAGATTTCGACAATTTTTATAGTAAACATTACCAACGATATACATTACCCAACACAACATTGACATTGATATACATACAAGGATCGAATACATGCATTGACTTAAAATTTGGGTTTTGGGAAAAAACACCAATTTTTCTGTATAAGTTTTGCAAAGGTTGCACCACCTCTTGTTCATTTTCTTGTGACGTTTCGATGCACGCGACGCTCTTCATATAATTCTTCCATGTCTGTCTCCCGTGCCCTCCATTAAGTGATCAATTGACCTTGACCCCAATCAATTACAATAATTGTTTTCTGCCAACTATATTATTGTTTTGTTTAGGCCATAGGTTTACTTCTCCAGCCCAACTGCACTTCACACCATTAATTGGTTCATGGTCTTTTCTTTTAGTACATAAGTATCCCAAAATCACTAAAATATACAATCAGAGCATAAATAAATACAATATGTAGAAAATATACAGATGCAATGAAATAAAAACATATTATAATCAAGTAAGCTTATGCTTATATTTCTACTTATATTGCCAATCATCCATCATTGTTTCATTTTTAGATTTGTGAGCTTGTAAGTGAATTTGGTGGAATTAGTTAATGAATTAGGGTTTCATGACAAATTTTTTTGCAGAACTGAAATTGGTGGGGGGGGGGGGGGGGAGTTTTAATTGTTAGCAGAAATTAAATTTTAGTAAAAAGAGATAAAAGGGCATTTTAGTTTCATAACATCAAATTTTATCTAGAAAATGTAGTGGGAAGAAAGTTTATGATTGTGCGAATAGAATTTTCCTCAAGAAAAATCAGCCAAAATACTTATCTCTTTAATGTACTTTGCAATGTTAACTAAAAAATGACAGACTAAATATTTAATAAACAGTGTTTACCGAAAGGTTAATGTTCTTTTTCTTAAAAAGGAAGTAACAATAACAAATACTCATGTATGTATAAAACCTGAGAGTATTGTAAAATCTCTATTAACTAGTTTTTTGCACAACAAATAAACTAACAAATACAATCCCAAGAAAAAAAAAAATAAGGGCACGGTGATTAGCTAAGATCTTCTATTTCAAATTATGTTCCACTAGTATATTTATGACATTGGTAGGCAGTGGAACACGTTTGGAATTGAGGAACTGATCGGAGAAAAATAAACCCCCGTGGATGATCATCTATCTCCTATTTCTCTCCTCAACAATTCCTGCAAGAGATCATTCCAGGAATCAATTGGGCCAGGTAAACACCAATGCACACAATCATTAGCAAATGTCTGATTTGGCAGTGGCCAATGCCCGTATTTACTAGGGTGCCCATCCGGCCTCAACAACATTGCCCCCGTCGCATCAAACAGTTCGAATTTCACTCCTCGTCTCCTCCCTACTCTCTGTGCAATTCGCAGCTCCTCCAACTGTATCAAATACATCTCCAAACTGTAATCCTCCAACACAACCTCATTCCTCTTATACGGCGTCGTCCGCTCACAATCTCCGCCCTTGTCCCACGGTCCTCCCTCGAAATGCGACGGTGCAAATGTTCTGAGGAATGTGATTCCATCAAAATTTGCTTCCGTGATTGCCCGAAACGCAGTCCGAAAAGCACGACGATAACTGAAATAGGAGGTGAGGTGGGTGACGTTGGATTCGGGGCAGTAGAGGCAGCCGGCGAGGCTGTGGTTGAGGTAGAAGTAGGTGGGGCGGAAGAACCAGTGTCCCGCGGAGATGATCACGTAGTCGAAGAGCGTGATTTGGGTTGTCCAGTACGGGTCGAATTCGTCGAGGTATAGCTTGAAAGGACGCCTTTCATCGGCGGGGTCGGTTCTCTCTGTCTTCACCAGATAGGGTGCCCAGAACATTGAAATGTTGAAGTCGTGATTTCGGTACTCGTATCTTCTGTTTTGGTCCAGTGGGTCTGACAAGTCCAAAGGATTTGCAACCTGAAGAAGAAGATGATGGTGATTACTTAATTAAATGTTTTACTGTGATTTGTAAAAAAGGAACTACCTATATATTTCATGCATCCCTATAAAATTAGAGATTATAAATTTATAGTTATACCCTGGACAAGAGGCAAATCAAAGATTGCATATGATTTCTGGCGACAGAATCACCAACAAAAGCTATGGATTTCCCCCTAACAAGCTCCAAAAACTGGGTGGGATTAAATATGGGTAGCTCACAATCATCGGGCCTCCACCTCCATTTCAAAAATCCCCTATCGGGCCTCCCGAATTTCAAACAATTCTGGTGCTCTTGGATTGCATTGCAAGTATCGTTTGTATAATAGGGGCCATCCGGATTAGGCACCCACTGCCCCGAAAACAAGTCGCATTGCTCATCATCCACAAGCTGTGATCTTATCATCCCACGATCACTACTTTTGCTCATTGACATTGCCTGAATTCTATTTTCTTCATTGTTTTGGTCAGCACCTTTTCTTATTGGCTGAGGTCGTCGGGATCTTTTCCTCTTTCCCTTTTGACGTTTCCTCACGACAGGGGCCACCGGGTGGTTCTTTGCCATGTGTCCGCTGCTTTTCTTGTCGGCACATTGGCCAGAGTCCATCGAGCAAGATTCTTTACTGGGCGGAGATTCTATATGGGATGTTAGACTAACGGAATCTTCCAGATCTTTGTAGGCTGCAGGTGATGATTGTTCGGACGGTTTCTTGTTGGAGTCTCGCAAAGCGGGATAATACAGAGGGATTGTTAGGAGTACGGTAAGGGCTACCAATGGAGCAAGCTTTGATGTCTTTCGTCGCGGCTGCGGCTTCCCCATGGGGAGCTCAGATGTTTGAAACTTCATTGTGTCCGGTGGAGGGGAAATGGAAAAAAACTAATGATATTGCGGTGAGGTCGTACAAGAAATATTGATGGTTTAAAATTTGTTTGTCAAACTTGGAGGGAAACTTATTACGTACATTCATATGATTGTGTGTTTGTAACCAACTAAATCTCACTAATAATAGTCAACCCGACTTTAAAGGGAAGATTATGTTTTAATGTGTGGTCACGAATATGTGAAAAGATTTAGCTGCTGTTCAATACAGTCAAACCATGGTATTACCTTTTTTATATCATGTTTTTATTGAAGGATAGTTTTGTGTATTTAATTCTTTTTACTATAATTGGAATATGTAAATATTTTTTATTTCATAAGAGAAATAAAAGTAACTTTCTAAGAATGCGAAATTGCCAAGATGCTGGTATTTCTGCAATTTTATTCGGATTAGATTAATCCATTCACTCACGACAATTTAGGGTCCGCTTGGTTGAAGGATTTAATTAAGGGTAAGGAATGAGAATGAATGGGTTTAAGGGTACGGAATGAGAATGAATGATGACTCATTTTCATTTATGGTGTTTGGTATATAATAAATAAGTTAATTATTAGCTCTTTTTATTAACAATTTCCACTATTTTATTCCATAATATAATTGACCCCTCATTCATACCCATTACCATTGTCATTGATGATTTGCAACCAAGCGTACCCTTAAATTAGAGACGGCCACTCAATAAAAGCGAAATATATACAAAATAGTCACGGAAAGTGACAAAAAAAAAAAATTATATTCGATTAGTGACGAAATAACAGTAGAATATTAGAAACAGACATAATCCGTCTCTATTATATGAGTGAATTGATATCTAATTTCGTAATAGAGATGGAAATTTAGAGACGAGATAAATCGCTCTCTAAATTTTAAAGACAAACATTATAGAGACTAAACATTTTATCTCAAGTGTATCACTACTTTGTTTTAGAGACGGATATCATGTGATTAGAAACAAATTTTTGTAATTTGAATTTTTGTTGTAGTGAGTATCCAAACAGAATAATGTATTAACGCTCCACTCCTCGTATCTGGTATGCTCTCATCCTGATATTCGTGTGCACACCATCAAGCGTGACACCCCCCAATTTTCGTGTGTGAGAATAATATTATGCATTCGATATCTATAATCTATACATCACGTATTATTTTTTCTCCAAATCTCGTACCTTGACAATTATGGTAGTACATTTGTTTTTTTTAACCCATAACCATGTGCAATACTCAAGAGATTGAGAATCTTCCATAAGAACTGTCTTCTCACCTATAAAACACACAAATTAGAAAGCACCCTAACACTGATCTGTGATAGACTAGACTAATCGACCTAAACTATGGTAACCATTGTCGGAATTGATCGCCCTTGGTACCTTGAATAGCCTCCAAAAGCATCTGATTCCACCATATTCTAGGTTGTAAACGAGTCGAGTCTAACTGAGTATTGACAAATTTGTTGAGTTTGAGATCAACTTACATCGACTCAGTTTATATAAAAAAATTAATTTTTAAAAAATATTAAAATTAAAAACGTTAATTACACTAGAAGAAACTAGTGAAAATGAAATAGGGACCTTGGAGCACACCTAATTTGATCTAAAATCATGATATATTTAGAATATATATATATATATATAATAACTCCCTTCGTCCCGGCTTATTTTGCACACTTTCCTTTTTGGGGTGTCCCGGCTTATTTTTACACCCCAAAAAAGGAAAGAAAATGAACCATTTATTTACACATTTGTCATTACTTTTTTTTACCTGATTTTCTTTGCTTAATTAATCAGTATTAAACATTCCTTAATTAACACTCTAATTAGATTGTAATATCCCTTCCCAACCCAACCCGACATAAACAGCCCAGCCCATTTTTGAGAGTGGGATCCAAAGCAGCTGCCCTTTCATTTTCTTCTCCAGAATATCCTAGAACCTGTTCATACACTTCCCCATATTCTAAACTGTCGTCTCTCTTCACTCTCTCAAAAAACCCTAGAACGTTTCTACTACCCATCCCTCTTTTCTGAATTTCTCGTCTCTGTTCATCCTATCTCCATCTTTTCTGAATTCTCGTCTCTGTTCATCCTATCTCCTTCTTCAACCAGATTTCCTCCTTTTTTTTCAGAAACTCACCGTTTCTTTGGGGGGTCTCCATTTTCAACATTTGTTTCATGGACGAAATGGAAGAATCTCCCGAATGGGACTCCATTGTTTACGACTCGGAAGATTCCTATGTGGCTGAGACCCAGTTGCCGGAGCCAGATCGGAGTCCGGTGATGGCGGCGGAGGCGAAATCCGTGCTGAGGGACGAGTTACCACCGGAACTGGTAGATCCATGCAGCGGGCTCCTTAAGTTGCAAGATCTGAGGGATTTTTGTTGGAAATGCCTCGCTCTTTGGGTTCCATCCATTTTGAAGATCTATGTATTCTCTTCACCCTTTATTTTCGATCTGCTTTTTTTGGCCCCTGAATGGGTACTGCATGTCCGATTTGTGACCACATTGGGGTGTTTACTATTGCTGTGGCGTTTTTGTTGTGTATTGTCCCTGAAATTACTTGATGAAAAAACCCCTTTGTGGGATATTTTCTGAATTTGAAGTTACTGTTGGCCGTGTGGTGTTGATTCGGATTATATGATGACAAATCTATGTGATTTATCTGCTAAAACATCAAGTGCTTTTATCTGTTTAATATTTGCCCCTGTGAGGGATATTTTTCGTCTTGAACCTGTGAACCACTGCGTGGTTTTGATTCTGAAATGGCCCCTGTTGTTGTGCTGTTGCCCCTGTGCGGGATAGTTACTGTATACTCGGTTGAAACACGGTGGTGACTTAAAATATGTGATGTTTGTCTTCTGATATTTTACAGTTGCCTGTGTTAGAATATTCAGTGATGGATATGATGCCTTCATTTTAGTTGGTAGCTTAAACTGAAAAATCACCTGAAATGGTTTTGAGTGTTTAATGTTACCCTAGATGTTTTGTTGGTGGTTTGGTTGGTTTAGATGAATCCCAATGATGAAATTTTTCTGAGGGATCAGTTGGTGTTAATAAAATCAATCCTCACATTTGTCCATAAAATCAAAATGTATTTCATACAAAACCCTTCTGAGTTTACAGCTTAAGCAAAATGTACATCTACATAAGATGTTTACGCTCTAAACTTAGAAGTGATTCCATATTTTGCCCTACCAACTGAATCTAATCATACCCCAGTTCAGTCATTAGCCCACCTATGTCGTAAGATCCACCAGCCTGTTCTTTTTCAATTAAGTGCTCTATCGCGCTTCTTACAACTTCTTCCTCTACTTCTAGAGATATTAGGAGTGTGCCTTCTCTAGCCAAGTGACCTTTGCCCATATGAGGGAGTTTATAGTTGTTGTGACCCTTTTGCTTCATAATCTCTATCAAACAAGACTGCAAGCTTAGATACACATTGTTGAGTTTTGATGCCTCCATTTCTTCGTATGCTTTGATCACATTCGTCACTAGATCATCCACGGTATAAGATGCAGTTTCAACCTGTAGAGACTGAATTGCCCTAAAAAATCCTAAGTCTAGGACATTGGTGTCGGGGGAATTAGGTGGTTGACAAATAAGTTGAATATCAAACCCAAATGATGAAGCAGCTGCCCTAAATTCTGGGTCGTAATTGCTGATGTGAGGTTTTGCGTTATCTTGTTGTATGACTATATGTTTGCTAGCATCAGCTGGCCACTTAGCTTTAATGGCCGGTATAACCTGAAAATGATGATTTTGAAGGAATTTTCTGCTGATTTTTTATTTTAAAGAAATTGTAATGTCGCCAATGTGTATAACATTAGTGTTAGACACATTTAGGAGACTTACAATTTATGGGTAGCTATATGATGAGATTATTCTGATAGCAAATCTTCCCAAAAAAAGCTTTAAAATATCAGAACATTACCTGCTGCAATATGCAGTCTTTGATGACATTTTTGGTTATTGAGTCAATTGGTTTGGTCACCAAAGTACCTCGAGTTCGGTTCCGACTGTTTCTGAGGGCTGGTACCTTTGCTGTAAATGGAAAAATTCCTATTTTTCCATCAAATAACAGCTCCCCTTCAGCTGTGTATCGCGATCGAGCGACCGCACACATGAACATTACTTTCGGTATATACCTTTTGCTCTTACAAGCCCTATATGGGTCATCTTCTTCAACCAATTTGTAAGCCCTTTCAGTGGTCCTTTGCAAATAAAACCACTTTTCATCAATATGTATGGCATTATGCATGGAGTCATACCTGATTTGGTTGAGCTGCTGGTCTAAATGCAAACTGCTTAAACTGAATTTTAGTCTTTGCAACATGTTTGAGTCTGTTAGTGCAGGTTTAATAGCATTTGTGTGTGCTCTTATCAGCCTTGTTTTGACCCATCTCCCTACTTGACTTTTACTGACCTCGAGCTCTTTGGCCAATCTCCTTATGCTGCCTCTTTTAGAAAAGGGGATTGTCTTCATTTGTTTAACATCAAGTGTAGCTTTTGCCTTCTTGTTAACTCTTTTCACTTCTGTAAATTCAATGGACATTCCAGCTAATATTTGAACTTTTGCAGATTCCCAGATGTAATGGATAGTGCGCCGACTTGCTCCAAATGATGAAGCCGCTGCCTTGATTTTGCCGGAATGGACGACTCCGTCGGTACTCTTCGCTAAAAGAAATTGAGCGATCATGCAGCGGTCTGATGGAGTTCGATGATTCTCCCTTCTAGTGTTAGGCATATTTCTATAACACTTTTGTAGATGTAATTTCAGTGGACAGATTTTTTCAGCATTTAGTGTTGAATTAAATGTTGTTGAAAAGGGTATTTATATAGGGAACCTGCTGTTTTTGGGTGTTTTAGGAGGGAAATTCAATTTGTAATTTTTGGAATTGGTTTCCTGAATGTTTTGGCTGTAAATTTTCAGTAATTGGAGGGAATTTGCCCTCCTTGTAATTCTTGCTGAATTTCAAAAACTTTCAGGACATTTTTTTCAGATTTGTTTACTATTCACGTTTTTAATTCACTTTCTTTATTTCTGGAAATAGCAGGTTTTGTTTGCAGAAAAATAAGGGAAAGATTAGTACACTAATCTTTCCCTTAATTTTCTAATAATAAGTAGTTGACTTGTCAACCAAAAGTGAAAAAGCAGATTTTTTTTAACCTCCGTGCCGGCTTACCTGTGCAAAATAAGCCGGGACGGAGGGAGTATATAATAACACAATCCTTGTCACTATTGATAATTTTTGCATTTTCCCGCCCATTTTTCATTACCCAATCGGGAAGGACACGTGTCGCACAATTATTCTTCCACTATTATTAATAATTATTAAAATAATGTTTAATTAGGATTAAAAATCAATTAGCCGTCAATTAGTGCTACAAAAGTCAAAATATTCCATTTTTGCATACCCATCACATTAATTGGTCTTTTAAATTTGGAAGATAATGGGGCATCATTTAATTTTAGTCAAATTTATCTAATTTACAACCCTAAAAATTTAATAATCTCCGTATAAATAGGGTTGCATAGCATTTGTGATGGCACCCAAAAATTTTCTTCTTCTACGTCCCTAAAAGTTTTGATTGTCTCCATTCCAACCATGCAGAGTTTTTTTCATTTCTCTATTCTTTTATTTATTTTTGTTTTTTATGTGACAAGAAATGATAAAAAACTGATATTGGGTTGGGGTCTTTTATAGGCATTTGGGAGGACATGTACGAATGTCAATAAAAAAAAACAATAATAGTAATGTGTATTGGTCATCCTGCTTTAGACCATAGATTTGTCAATTCAATTACTAGTAAAAAGAATTAGTGCATAGAATTTTTCTGTTTATTGCATTTTGACTAGGGATGCACTTAATGAGATTATGCATGAGGTAATATATGTCATATATTCAGATTATACAAAAAATAGTCGATTAAAAATTTATATGATATATATATATATATTTTTTTTTTGGGTGCATTTTTAATACATAGCTATTGTTTAACATTTATATTGTTTTATATTATTTGTTCGATCTAACTCTTTTGTGTTTTTTTCCTCAATGTATTACAGTGGTTAAAAATTTATATATACTAAAGTAGAAACAAGTAATTTCATCTTTGGGTTTAAACTATTGTATATATTAATTTTGCTCTTTATGTTATTATAAAAATGATTCATAATATTTCTATTGTTTTTATTATTCTTATTTTCAGAAAATATGTCTTTTAATTAACTTTTTTTGCAAAATTATAATTCTTATTATACTGTTATCATTCTTTTTTGCCGGTTATACCATCATGCTTTTTGAAGCTTACTTGGATCCTCATTTCCAGTAAAGAATCTTAAGAAGTTTTATTTTGATGTTGCAATAGAAGTATTGTTAATGGATATCCTGTATATTTTTTTTATGCTTTATTTATAGAATTTTTGACATATTGTAATTAGTTGTTAGATAGACAGAAGGATCCTTCTAATATCAATCATGTATTACCTAATATTTAATCATTTTTTACCAAGTGTTCATATATACCAAATATTTGCAAGAAAAACTTGGATAAATATCTCATTCATGTGTTTTGAGGTTATAATGATAATCACATCCTATTGAAATTGGATATAATTTGAAAATTTATACCAATAAATTATCTAATTAATAACTACTAAACTTAATGTTAACAAATTTAAAACTACATTTTATAGAAAAAATATATAGAATTAATAATTAATTTATATTCGAACATAATTTTAGTAATGATTAAAGCTATAAAATATATTAAGGATTAAGAACAAACCCTGTATAAACGAATAATTAAAGGTGAAAAAGCGTAAAACCGAATATCAAACAAATCACGATCATAGCATGCAAGAATTAAAACGATACCAAGGTTTATGTGGTTCGATCCGGAGATCTACGTCCACGAGAGAAGGCAATAACCTTCCGGGGTGCTTTCACTATGTTTCCTTCAATGTTGGAGTTCAGTCTTACAAGCCATAATTTCAGAATACAAAAATTGTAACCCTAAATCCATCTACAATTCTCCTATTTATACTATACAAATCGAAACCCTAACTAAATTCCTATAATCTCGCCAGCCAAATCTGCATGGCAGTTGAGAAAAGATCATGGGGATCTCCGCCTCCCAAGATGCCGCGACTAGGCTCAGTTGTATTAGGCTTGTGGTCTAGGGCCACGGCTGGGCTTAGCTGTGTTGGGCTTGTGCTCTTGGGCCCAATTGACTCGCCTGGCGGGCTAGGCCGACTCGGGGAAGCTGGGTCATACCTATCAAAAGGCATATAAAATTTATTTTTCATAATCTATTATATTAGTAATTTCTGAAAATATTATTTGTCGAATAAATATTTTCTACTAATTAAAAGAAACCTATTTGGATTATAATTTTTTTTTTGTTATATTTATGTTGATTATTCGTATTAGATTGGGCCGTTCTTACTTTAAAAAGTCTAACCTATATAACTTTAACAATTATTATTTTTAGAATATTTGATGCAAATATATTCAGTCTATATTAGGACATGATCACCATTATGTGTTATCACTATAAGAAAGGTTACTTTTAGTGACAAAAAATTAGTGGGAGTAGGATAAACCTCTCACTAAATATAGGGAATGCTTAGCTTTTGTGAGAGTAAAAAAATACTCTCACTAAAATTGA
This sequence comes from Ajuga chamaepitys, assembly GCA_958295605.1. Lineage (NCBI taxonomy): Eukaryota > Viridiplantae > Streptophyta > Magnoliopsida > Lamiales > Lamiaceae > Ajuga > Ajuga chamaepitys. The sequence goes on along the minus strand of OY282497.1, from coordinate 23,757,902 downwards.
TTATTGGTCACAAAATTTAAATTTCAAAAACTGACCGTCACTAATGATAGTGTGAAAAAAAAAAAGCGCTCTATTTCCCACCACATCTGATATCAGTCACTTCTACTAAAAAGGAAAAAATTATAAGGCTGAATTTCAATCAACTAATTCTTTTTCCGTTTCTCCGCAATAGCAAACCCTAAAACCCCATTCTACGAAGGAACATACAATAGCGAAATGGTGAGGATTAAGGTACAGGAGTTGAGGCAGAAGACCAAGGCAGATCTACTTGTGCACCTGAAGGATTTGAAGACGGAGCTGGCCTTGCTTAGGGTGACGAAGGTGACTAATGGCGCTTCGAACACGTTGTCGAAGATCAAGGTGACCAGGCTCTCCATTGTCCAGGTGCTGACCGTGATTTCTCAGATGCAGAAATCCGCTCTTTGAGAAGTGTACAAGAACAAAAAGTTCATGCGGCTTGATCTCCGCCCTAAGAAGACTCGTGCAATACACGGTCGGCTAACCAAGTACCAGGTATACAATAATTTTGTTAGAGTGATAGTGTGTTTTGTTAATTTAAAGGCGGCGACTATTCGCAGCCCACAAAATTTCTTAACACAGACCATTTCTTCATGCAGCCCATTTATTTTAAAAAATAATTATAAATTTCTTAATACAGCCCATTTTATACCAATTTTACCCTTCTTTATAAATTGAATTATTTAAAGTTAAAAAAGAAAAACTTTATTATAAGAAATTAAGAATATTCCATATAATAACATTAGAAACAAATTAATTAAAAGAAAAAAAATAACTCACAGCTACCCTATCCAATTCTCCTCTTTCCCTCCCCCACCCCCCCTCCCCCCAACCACCACCACCACCCTCCCCTTCCCTCGCCACCCCTAATAAACCAAAAAAACTCGAAACGTATTGATAAAACTCACTCCCTCCCATGTATCTTCCACATACACCCAAATAACTAAAAACTCAACCCTTCTGTTTTGTCTCCTTTTCTGTTACCGTCTAAGTTCCTAATCTACATTTTATTAAAACTTTAAGTGAAGTAATCTGATCAACAGACAATAATTTAACAGGAAAGTCATGATATTTCTTCAAATTAATTTGTGAATCATGTTCTACGTTTCTAAGTTACAGTTCGATATACGTGGTTGAAGAAGACTGGCGACCAACAATCACAAATGATGGCTGAAAAGATGTCAATGAACATCAGTATTATAACTTAGATCTAACCTAAGACACAATTGTTTGTGATTTTCGTTTATTTTGTTTTATTTATGTTTATTTAATGTAAATAATAATATTGTCTTTTCACATGAAATTATTTATGTCTTGTACTCTTGTTATTATTGAGGGTGATTAAGTCACTTGTAATAGTATTTTTATTTATTAAATTAGTGGGTTGCGTTAAGAAATTTAGTGGGCTGCAAATAGTCGCAGCCTAACTTAAATTATCAATTAATTTGTGTCTGAATCTCTGTTGTGTGTTGCAGCAATTTATGTTGAAATTCCCCCACTTGTGTTTCTTGTATCACAAAGATTTCTTGCCTACGAAATATTGAATCTGATTATGTTCTGAAGATTCACCAACATTCTCTCATCATCCTGTGCCTTTTTTTTTTTCGACAACTAGTATAAGTTTTGTAAGAATTTTATTGATGATTTTCTCTGTAGTTGTGGCTCATCATCTATTTCTAAACAATCTAATAAGAAAAAAATCTCAGCAACTAGACTTTTCTATACTTCATTTATCCTTACATAAGATCAATGATTATATTAATTATAATATTCTAAGTTTTCGGTTGAAATTGGTTAGTAATGGTTGAAATTACTGGACAGTATTTTGTTATTATAGTAATTTAGAAGAGTTTGTCAATCAATGTTTCAATTTTTTAGCTTTACCATCTTTGATTGAGAACATGTAACAAGATTTCTGGGATTTATGAAACAATGATATTTACATACATGATGAACTTCTGGGATATGGCAGACGAAGTTCAAGAGGGTTGTGTCGTCCCTAAAGTACCAGACTAGGTGTTTAGCTACTTTCCCTGATCAAGGCTTCTTAGTAAGTTTCCCTACTCTTGCGATTTATTTTGCCAATTGTTTCAATCTGCCTTAATAATTATTGCAACTAATTCTTATTTAGCATGTACAACACTTATCATTGCCATTGCATACAATAGTGACATCATATTTTAGCCCATCTGCAGTTTTATCTTCCTTTTATGAAATTCTTAGTTGATCCGCATCCATTTGTTAGTGCTGCAATGATATAATCTCCAACAAAATTATAGTGTTATTCCTAATCAAGTGAAGTCCATGAGATCTCATATTCCTATTTACACTTGGATGTTTGGATTGCGTCAAAATATGGATTAAGTGATTGACTTCAATAGTTTGTTGTAATGTATTGCGAACTTACTTGGTATCAGCTAAGCTTCTTGGTCTCTTCCTTTTGTTCTGAATTTACCATATAAAAGTAATTTTATTGGTAAACTTTGTCTTGGTCTCTTCCATTCTTATTTAATTCTCTTTGTTTTGCCCTTTCAAAATAGAGCGGGCAGATTGAGCGAGGTATTCTATTAGATGTTAACGTTGTGATATTCATTTTTTTTTTTTAATTATCCAGAATTGATCAGAGACTTGAACTCCTAAAGTCGAGATTAAATACTTACTTTGTTAGGTCACAATTAAGGTCATCATGCCATTGCACATTACTAGATAAACACTTTGTTGTGAGGTTAACAAATAATTGGATCAAAAACAAGATAACAAAACAATGAATCAAAACAAAAATAAATCGACTCCAAGTTTACGTGGTTCGGCCCAAGAATGACCTACGTCCACGGAGGATGTTTCCAGCTCTCTATTAATCTTCAAGAAACGTTTACAAGATGATAAAACACTACTGAAAACAATTCAGCAGCAACACAAGAAGAAATCACTCAAAGAATAACAATAATTCTTCTATCCAAGTGTATCCTCTATCTATCCTCTCCCACTCTTCTAGATGCGTGTGTTACAACTGGAAATGAGAGATATATCATCATATATGAACTCAGAAGAAGAAAATATTTGAAACTGATCAAAACGCGTATAAAACAGATTCAAGAAAAACTGCTGCAAACGATCTTTTACAACGGTTTTAGCTAAAACCATTGTATCTTTCTGTTATAACTGCCATATGGCAGTTTTCTTCCTCCTCAGTTTTCAGCTCAGTTTTGATCCGGTTTCCTGATCCGATTGCAACCCGATTCATGAGTATAATAAGTCCATATTCCTCACAAATCTCCACCTGACTTATATACGAATAAACTCCACCTTGAAACAAACAATCTTGAATCTTAACATCAAACATAAAACTTCCTCAACCATGTTCAAACCTGAACATGTTTCTGCAACACTGCTCCTTAATTGCATTGAACCACTTGGATTAAATCCAAGCAGTAATTGAACTTGTCTGTTGGCAGAGCTTTGGTAAGCATGTCAGCTGCATTTTCCTTCGTGCTCACCTTCTTTACATTCACATCTCCCTTCTCAATAATATCTCTAACATAATGATGCTTTACATCAATATGTTTTGATCTTTCATGATAGACTTGATGCTTTACTAGGTGAAGTGCACTCTGGGAGTCGCACATTACTGTTACGGACTGCTGCTTTATCCCAAACTCAGAAATCATACCTCTTAGCCATACTGCTTCCTTTACAGCTTCAGTCATTGCCATATACTCTGCTTCTGCAGTGCTTAATGCCACTACTGATTGTAACATGTACCTCCAACTGGTAGCTGCACCAAACAAGGTGAACACATAACCAGATTGAGATTTCCTGCTATCTAAGTTTGCTGCATAATCTGAATCCACATAACCTTTCACAGCATCCTGCAAACCATCAACCTTTCTGAACATAATTCCTCTAGCTGCAGATTCTCTCAAATACCTCATAATCCATTTGAGTGCTTCCCAGTATTGCTTTCCAGGATTAGACATATATCTGGAAACAACACTTACTGCATGAGATATGTCAGGCCTAGAACACACCATCAAATACATTATGCTGCCAACAGCATTTGAGTAAGGAACTTTTGACATCTCTTGTTCTTCTTCTTCAGTTTTGGGCTTTTGTGATTCTGTCAGCTTGAAATGCTGTGCCAAGGGAACTGTTACCGGCCTTGCTTCGTTCATTTTGAACTTGTTAAGAATCTTCTCAACATAATTTCTCTGCTCAAGCCACAATAATCCCCTTCTTCTATCTCTGCATATGTCCATACCCAAAATCCTCCTTGCCTCTCCAAGCTGCTTCATTCAAACTCTTCCTGTAAATCTGTTTTAATCCTTTCTATCTCAGATTGATATCTGCTTGCTACAAGCATATCATCCACATACAACAGTAAGAAACTCAGAATTTCATCCCCAGACTTCCTCATGAAAACACAATTGTCATACTTTGATTTTGTATATCCAATCCTTTTCATACACTCATCAAACTTTATATACCATTGTCTGGAGCTTTGCTTGAGGCCATATAAAGATTTCTTGAGTAAACAAGCCTTGTTCTCACTTTCTGGCATCTCAAAACCCTCTGGTTGATGCATGAAGATAGTCTCCTTAAGCTCACCATGCAGAAATGCAGTTTTGACATCCAACTGCTCCAACTCTAAGTCCATCTGTGCAACCATTGCCAGAAGCATTCTTATGGAACAATGTTTCACCACAGGGGAAAAGATCTCATTATAGTCTATTCCCTCTTTTTGAGTGAAACCTCTTGCAACTAATCTGGCCTTAAACCTTATCCTTTATGTCCCACTGAATTCTACTTTCTTCTTGAAAATCCATTTACAGCTAACAAGTTTATGCCCAGCAGGTTTATCAACCAATATCCATGTCCTATTTCTTTCCAAAGAATCCATTTCTTCTTGCATAGCAATGATCCAGTTTTCTCTGTCACTACTGTTAACAGCTTCTCTATAGTTTCTTGGCTCAGAGTATTATATTTCTTCTGCAATACTTAAGGCATATGCAGTGAGGTAATCATTGCCATATCTCGAGGATGGCTTTATAACCCTCCTTTCTCTGTCTCTAACCAGTTGGTATTGATTCTCTTCAGAGTCAATTTGTTCTTGAATTGATTCTGTGTCTTCATCAGTTTCTGACTTTCCATCTGTGTCATCATGCTCCACCTTGAGCTGTGCACCTTTGTTCTTTACTGTTACTTCCAGTGGAGCACTGGAACTTGGTTTCATTGGCATTTGCTCTTCACAGAACCTCACATCTCTGCTTATAATCACTTTGTTCATCCCAGCTTCCAAGCACCATAATCTATACCCCTTTACTCCTTGTGGATACCCCAGCATCATACACTTTAATGCCCTTGCATCCAATTTGTCTTGTTTGACATGAGAATAAGCCAGACATCCAAAAGGTCTTAAGTGTGAACATTCTGGTAAGTTTCCACTCCATTTCTGATATGGAGTTACATACTGATTTGGAGTGGATGGGATTCTGTTTATCAAATATGCTGCAGTGACAGCAGCTTCTCCCCAGAATCTTTTTGGCATTCCAGACTCTATTAACTTGCATCTGATCCTTTCCAAAATTGTTCTGTTCATCCTCTCAGCAACTCCATTCTGTTGGGGATGAGCAGGGACAGTTTTGTGTCTCTTTATGCCCTTTTCTTTTCAAAATTTATGGAATTCTTCAGACAGGAATTCTAAACCATTGTCTGTCCTTAAACACTTCAGTGTTGACCCTTTCTCCATCTCAACTTCTTTACACCATTCTTGAAATTTATTAAAAGCATCAGACTTATTCTTCAGTATGAAAATCCATAGTTTTCTTGAATAATCATCTATTATACTTAAGAATATCTTCCACCCCCCATTGTTTCTACTTTTGAAGGCCCCCAAAGATCAGAATGGGCATAGTCTAGAGGGTGTTTCGAAGTGTGTTTACCTTTGGGGTATGGCAATTTCTTGCTTTTTGCCAGGATGCAGGTTTCACAATTCTGTATCTGGAACTTCCCTTTGTGATTGATGATCCCTTGTTTCAGTAGCTCATTCATACCTGTCTCACTCATATGGCCAAGTCTTTTGTGCCATAATTGTGAATCATCAGCAGCAACATTATTTGCATCCCCAATCAGAGTCTCTGCAATCAGATAGTAAAGATTGGCTTTCTTGATGCCTTTCATCACCAGTTTTGAACCCTTGTACACAAATAATTGCCCTTGCATTGACTTGAAATTGCATCCTTTGTTTTCCAATGTTCCAAGACTGATGAGGTTTCTTTTCAGCATGGGAATATATCTTACATTGGACAGAGTTTTAACAGAACCATCATGCATTTTAAGCCTGACATCACCAATTCCTTCAATCTGACATGCATGATCATCTCCTAACATTACTGAGCCATGTTTGCGTACCTTGAGGTTTTGAAACCATCCAGCATTAGGGCACATGTGGAAGCTGCATCCTGAGTCCAGAATCCACTTGTCTTTTGTTCTTCCTTCAACAATGTTCAAGACATCAGCATCTTCTTCTCCTTGTGCCAAGTCTGATGTATTTGGTTGTTTGATCCTTCTGCCTTCTTTCTTTTGAATTCAAAGCAGTTCTTTTTGAGATGGCCTGGCTTCTTACAATGGAAGCACTTTCTGGTCTCTTTTCCCTCAAAAACTTTTAGCTTTGTCTGCTGTGATTGCTTTCCCATACCATTTGCTGCTGAGGCTTTCTTGAACTTGTGAAACTTTCCTGGTTTGATGTGTAACCCTTCTGCTTGAGGGTCAGATTTTCTATCAGATGAGCTTTGCAACTCTTTTGCTTTTAGGGCAGTTTGAACTTCTTCTAGGGATATTTTGGTTTCTCTCCCATACATCATGGCATCTTTAAGATGCTCATAATATTTTGGTAATGCATTGAGCAATAGGATAGCTTTGTCTTCATCTTCAATCTTGGCATCAACTCCTTCAAGATCATCCAGATACTTGTTAAATTCCTCCAGCTGATCATCTATTGCCTTGTCTTCTTGGATCTTGAATGAATACAACTTCTGTTTGAGATATAGACGATTTACCATGGTCTTCTTTTTGTAAAGTTCTTCGAGCTTGTTCCAGATAGCTTCTGCTGTCAATTCCTTGGATACCTCCCTTAGTACCTTGTCTCCCAGGGACAAGATGATGGCAGAATGCGCTTTATCCAGCAGCTCTACCCTCTCACCGGCTCCAATCTTATCAGAGAAGCCATCAACACCCTTGAGAGCTCCTGCAAGGCCCTGCTGCACGAGGAGAGCCTTCATTTTCAGCTGCCAGAGACCAAAATCGTTTTTGCCATTGAATTTCTCAACATCATACTTCATTGCTGCCATTGTTAATCTTCTGATCTGTTCCAGTTCGCAACCTTCCCACAGACGGCGCATATTGTTGTGAGGTTAACAAACAATTGGATCAAAAACAAGATAACAAAACAATGAATCAAAACAGAAATAAATCGACTCCAAGTTTACGTGGTTCGGCCCAAGAATGACCTACGTCCATGGAGGATGTTTCCAGCTCTCTATTAATCTTCAAGAAACGTTTACAAGATGATAAAACACTACTGAAAATAATTCAGCAGCAACACAAGAAGAAATCACTCAAAGAATAACAATAATTCTTCTATCCAAGTGTATCCTCTATCTATCCTCTCCCACTCTTCTAGATGCGTGTGTTACAACTGGAAATGAGACATATATCATCATATATGAACTCAGAAGAAGAAAACAGTTGAAACTGATCAAAACGCGTACAAAACAGATTCAGGAAAAACTGCTGCAAACGTTCTTTTACAACGGTTTTAGCTAAAACCGTTGTATCTTTCTATTATAACTGCCATATGGCAGTTTTCTTCTTCCTCAGTTTTCAGCTCAGTTTTGATCCGGTTTCCTGATCCGATTGCAACCCGATTCATGAGTATAATAAGTCCATATTCCTCACACATTTGCATCATATTTTTCATCATTGCACTTGTTTTTATTGTAGAGTGCTTGTACCATCATCTGTTAAAGGAAAATTGATCCCAAAATATGAACTCTATTTCAGTGTCAATATTTTGCCTATTACATTCTATAAAGATTTGGTTGCTTTTTTATTTTATGTAGTCAATAACAATTAACTCAACTCGGGTTGTTCATATTTCTTATTTTCCGCAGGTTGAGGATATTGAAAGCGATGCTCCTTTGACAAAGAGGCAGCATAAATCTTTTGATGTATTCCAGGATTTAGTTACTGGTGACGAGCTTTCTTTCTATGGCACAGGTCCAACTAATGCTCAGTCGGCTCAGGTTAGAACATTACATGCAATCTTCTGAGCTGCACTGCTTTATTTTTGGATAATAGTACTAAGAATAGTCAGTGATATAATGGAATCTACCCTTGCTCTATACCACCGAGATTGTTTCTTTTGACCTATGAGTAGATGAAAGTGTAATATTCCATTTATGAAGTTGAGGTTGCACTTCTGTAGTTTTTCCGGTTCTAAGTGATGCCTTGTTGTAGTTGTTTTGATATCGATGTTAATACTTCTAATTTTATGTCGTTCTATATCGTCAATTTTTTTCAATCAAGTTTGTAGCTTTGAATACTTTGTCAACATATATTTTATCACACATCTAAGCAAAAGATATCTACAAGATTCCTGAAATTTTTCTATATCTAATGGATCAAGTTGCTAAGAAGATATTGGAAAGTATAATTTGAATAGATATAATCTGCTAGTTGTGGACTATGTTATTAGTATTAGAAAGGCAACATAATTTAATCTACTTTCTCATTTTCTTATTTGGTTTTAAACTTCTGTTCTATTAATTTTGATTGTGTCATTGATTTACAGGTACAAAAAACTTATGTTCTCATTTTCTTATTTGTTTTAAACTTCTGTTTCCAACTTGAAGTAAGGCCTTCTCCAATGAATCTTGTACTTATAAAATAAATGACCGCATCATATGGTTCATCTATAGGCTATTCTTTTTTATTTTCTTCCAAGTGGAGGAGGTAACTTTGTTTGTAGAAATAGACTTTTATATGAGAATTACTCCTATAATAACAGTCATGACATTCTATCCGTAGCAAACACCCATGCTTAAGTTTTTCTTGAAAAAATAAAACATCCATGCTTCTTTTTAGTCTTAGTGTTGTGAATTTCTTATTTTGCATTAGCATTGATATGTAGTGGATCTCAGATGAATGAGTGCACCATGAAGTTTTGTTGCTGAATGGTTACTCGAAAACTAAACATTGTTATGTATAATTATATATTTTAGAATCTTTGAGTGCAATATATTCAGTATAATAGAACTTGAATGAAAGTTATATGTAATAGTTATTATAAATTGTCTTCATCGCACAATTCTTCAAATTAAGGATTTAAATTTTAGTCTAAACTTCAATGAATTTTGTTTTAATGTCATCAAGGCAATGCACTGTAACGCCCCAATCCCATTAGCTCGGGATTAAAGTGCTACTAAATTTTCTTTTCTTTTGATTAAATAATAAATCAGAAAATGTGCGAAAGCGTGACATAAATTACTTATTGGATAAAAGTAGAAATTTTATTGACAATAAGATACTGCCAAAACATATTTACACTAGTGATGCCAAAGTTTCTAAGAAATTGCGAATCCCGGGTTTTGTGACACACAAACTTATTAATATACACAGAAGAGGCAAAAACATCTTTGAGTTGCGGGTAGAAGAAGGAACCCGGTGACCTTTGCCGCAACAGCCCCGCCACCTTGCTCAATTAACCTGAAGATTTGTAATTATGGGCATGAGTATAAACTCAGTGGAAACTTTGTAAGCAGTTATACTAACGAAGGGGTAGACTGACATCGCGGGTGGTAGATCTCTGTCAGCGAGTATTCTTCGTCTATATACTACTGTTTTTCTAGCAGTTTGTTTTGTTCGAACCATCCTATCATAAAGAAGAAATATGGGTCAGTCTCTAATCTAACTTCTTAATTGGTAGTAAAAGTTTCGAGGACAAAACATTTTTGAACTTATATAAAACTCATAATAAAATATACATACCTTGGAGCGAGTGTCAGTCTGTTAGCAAAGTCACGGTTCCCCTTGACTTTATTTTATGAATAGAGTATACAGAAAAGTAGACCCGCTCTGATACCACTCTGTAACGCCCCAATCCCATTAGCTCGGGATTAAAGTGCTACTAAATTTTCTTTTCTTTTGATTAAATAATAAATCAGAAAATGTGCGAAAGCGTGACATAAATTACTTATTGGATAAAAGTAGAAATTTTATTGACAATAAGATACTGCCAAAACATATTTACACTAGTGATGCCAAAGTTTCTAAGAAATTGCAAATCCCGGGTTTTGTGACACACAAACTTATTAATATACACAGAAGAGGCAAAAACATCTTTGAGTTGCGGGTAGAAGAAGGAACCCGGTGACCTTTGCCGCAATAGCCCCGCCACCTTGCTCAATTAACCTGAAGATTTGTAATTATGGGCATGAGTATAAACTCAGTGGAAACTTTGTAAGCAGTTATACTAACGAAGGTGCACAATAATAAACACATCCTTGACTTAGGAGCCCATCTTATGACTCAAAAGCCATATTGCTAGACTAGGGGGTCAATCTTACGACTCCCAAGCCCTACTCAAAAGCCAATCTTACGACTTAAGAGCCTTTCTCAAAAGCCAATCTTACGACTTAAGAGGTATCATATTAATAAGCCCGAAGGCAAACATATTTATCAAAGTACAAGTTCAATAGCATAATATACTTACAAATAGCCCAGTCACCCACCTTGTTTTTGCTTGCTTTAAAATAGTTGAGTCGTGTATGTCCTAGGCCCAACCTGCACTACACCTAGCACATGTTGTTTAATTAATTAGTATTACTTATTGGGTTTAGTATTTTCAAAGTGCTTAAGTGTGGTACAATATCCTTGGATTATGTCTATCTTTTACAATTTTTAATACATAAGTCAAGTCGTAATAAATTATAGTCCTAACTTAAAAGGCCTAATGTGTTATTAAATTTAAATTATTAACTATATTGATAAATATTTTAACTACCATGCACCCTAAACAACAACTATTTAATACAAACTTAGGAAAATAGCTAAATTTATAAATCTACTTAAATCAAGAAAATAATTAAATTCCTAAATCTATATAAATTATAAATGACAATAAGAAATAAAAAGCTATTAAAATTACATACCTTAAAAGATTTTAATACTATACGGCAACTTTCCGAAACACCGGTCCGAGCGTTGTCGAAAATAAACTGATAAGGACATCCTAATTAAAGGAAATCCAATATATAATAAACAGTTTTTTTTTCTATTTCACTTGAATCCTAATACTCTGTAACCCATCATATTTATATAAAGTTTTGTATGAATTTTTACGAAATGATTTCGATGTGGGATCCTTACTGATATATGTTTACTAAATATAGTATATATGTTAACTTAGAAATATATAACCTGTACTCCAACAGCAGGTAGTATGTTAACTATATATAACCTAACTACTACATATGTTTGTTATATATATATTTATTAACTTTAGTTAGGTTATATGTATATAGTTTATTACGTGTTTTATAGTTTAGTTAGTTAGGTTAATTTAATTTAATATGTTTCTTATTTCTTATACCCGATGTTAATTATATATTTTTAATTTTCATCCTTTCGGTGCTAGGAGTGCAGTTGACCTGGTACACCGCTGTCACACTTATTTGCCAAAATAAAATCAAATAACTTTGCAATTTAAAATAAAATAAAATAAAATTGGTAACAATATTTTAAAATGCAATCAATGTATTTTATTGCGTTTCAAAGATTCGGGGTATCACAGTCTCCCCTACTTTTAAAAATTTCGTCCTCGAAATTGTACTTACTTGGTTTAGGATGTTTGGATATTTTGCTAAAATCTCATCTTCTCGTTCCCAAGTAGCTTCTTCTTTCTCATGTCTACTCCACTGCACTAGTACTAAGGGAATCTCTCTATTCCTCAAAGTGTGAACTTTTCTTTCTAGGATAGCAATGGGGTTCTCTTCATAAGTGAGGTTTTTATTGACTTCCAGATTCTCATGATGAATAACGTGATTTGAATCTGGGACATACTTCCTTAGTACTGATACATGAAAGACGTTATGGATATTGGTAAGTTCTGGCGGTAGAGCTAACTTATAGGCGACATCTCCAATTCTATCTAGAATCTCGAATGGGCCAATATATCTTGGTTTTAACTTTCCTCTCTTTCCGAAGCGTATTACTCCTTTCATTGGTGCCATTTTGAGAAAAACCTTATCGCCGGTATTGAATTGTAGATCCTTCCTTCGCGAGTCAGCATATGATTTTTGTCGATCCTGGGCAGCTTCGATTCTTTCTCGAATCTTAGTTACCACTCCAATGGTTCTTTCGATGATTTCAGGCCCTAAAATCTTTCGTTCTCCAACTTCATCCCAGCAAATCGGCGATCTACACCTTCTCCCGTAGAGTGCTTCATATGGTGCCATCTTTATTGTCGCCTGGTAACTGTTGTTATAGGAAAACTCTACCAGCGGTAAATATGTTTCCCAGTTTCCTCCAAAGTCTAGTACACAGGCTCTAAGCATATCCTCGAGTGTCTGTATTGTTCTTTCTGACTGTCCATCAGTTTGTGGATGATATGATGTGCTGAAGTTGAGCTTTGTCCCAAGGGCCGTTTGTAGACTTCTCCAGAATTTAGAGGTGAAACGAGTATCTCTGTCCGAAACTATGGTCACTGGTACTCCATGTAATCTAACAATCTCGTCCACGTACCGTTGAGCAAGTTGATCCATGTTAAGCGTCATTCTTACTGGTATAAAATGTGCTGTCTTTGTAAGTCTGTCAATGATCACCCAAATAGCTTCATTCCTTCTTGCTGTTCGTGGCAGTCCAGTAACAAAGTCCATTGCTATGTGTTCCCACTTCCATTCGGGAATCTCTAAAGGGTGTAAGAGTCCTGAAGGCCGTTGGTGTTCTGCTTTAACTTGTTGGCATGTTAAACATCTTTCAACAAATTGCCCTATTGATTGTTTCATATTTCTCCACCAATAGATCTCTTTTAGGTCCTTGAACATTTTCGTCCCTCCTGGATGAGCTGTGTACGGGGTATTGTGAGCTTCTTCAAGAATTTCCTTCCTTACGTCATCATCCTTAGGTACACATAATCTTCCTTCATATGTTAAAGTCCCATCTGGAGTTACAAAGAACCCCTTGATGGTTCCAGCAATTGCCCGGTCTTTCATCTTGTGGAGGAATTTGTCAGTCCTTTGTGCTACCTTTATTCGATCTCTCAAAGTAGGTTGTATGGTTAACGCTGCGATCATAGCAGTAGTATGGCCTGACTTCACAAAATCTAGTCTCAACTTAGCAAATTCTATTAATAGTAGCTCTTGTTGTGTTGGGAGACTGGCCATATGACTTTCATTTTTCCTACTAAGTGCATCAGCTACGACATTTGCCTTGCCCGGGTGATAGAGGATGGTGCAATCATAATCCTTTACTAGCTCCAGCCATCTTCTTTGGCGCATGTTGAGTTCTTTTTGTGTGAAAAAGTACTTTAAACTCTTATGGTCTGTGTAAATTTCACATTTCCCACCATAGAGGTAATGACGCCATATCTTTAATGCGTGAACAACAGCAGCCAATTCTAGGTCATGTGTAGGGTAGTTTAACTCATGGGGTTTCAATTGCCTTGAGGCATAAGCGACGACTTTTCCATGCTGCATCAAAACACATCCTAGTCCTAACTTTGAGGCATCGGTGTAAATGACAAACCCTTCTGATCCGTCAGGGATAGTTAGAACTGGCGCGGTTACGAGTCTCTGCTTAAGCTCTTGAAAGTTATTTTCGCATTCGTCAGTCCAGTGGAACTGGTTGCTCTTCTTTGTCAATTGAGTCAAAGGCCTAGCGATCTTCGAGAAATCTTGAATGAATCTTCTGTAGTAACCAGCTAGACCCAGAAAACTTCGAACCTCATTCACATTCTTCGGAGCTTTCCAATTCATTACTGCTTCAACCTTCGCGGAATCCACTTCGATCCCACTAGCCGTGATAATATGGCCTAGAAAAACAACTCGATCTAGCCAAAATTCACATTTGCTAAATTTAGCATAAAGCTTCTCCTGTCGTAAGGTACCTAGTATAGTTCTAAGATGTTCCTCGTGTTGTTCTTTATCTCTTGAGTATACTAGGATATCATCAATGAAGACTATGACAAACTGATCCAGATAAGGATGGAATACCCTATTCATCAAATCCATGAATACTGCGGGTGCATTTGTTAATCCAAAAGGCATTACTATGAACTCATAATGACCATATCGTGTTCTAAAGGTTGTCTTAGAAATATCACATTCTTTGACCTTGAGTTGGTGGTAGCCCGATCTGAGATCGATCTTTGAGAACACGCTAGCTCCCTTCAGTTGGTCGAAAAGATCCTCTATTCTAGGCAAGGGATACTTATTCTTGATTGTTAGACGATTGAGTTCCCGATAATCAATGCACATTCTAAGTGATCCGTCCTTCTTCTTGACAAACAATACAGGGGCTCCCCATGGAGAAACACTTGGCCTGATGAACTTCTTGTCCAGCAACTCTTGAAGTTGTAATTTTAATTCTTGTAATTCCTTAGGCGCCATCCGATAAGGTGCTTTAGATATAGGTGCAGCCCCAGGCACCAAGTCTATTGTGAATTCAACCTGTCGATCAGGAGGTATTCCAGGCAACTCATCTGGAAATACGTCCACATAATCTCTCACCGTTGGTATATCAGCAGGTGTAACCTTAACAGTATTATTTTCCATGATATTCACAAGGTAGCCTTCACTCCCCTTTTTCCGTAACATTCTTACAGCCTTCATTGCTGACACAATACGCGGTCTGGTATTAGTTTTGGCCCCATAAAAGGTGAATTTGGATCCTATTGGTCTTTCAAAATCTATTTCACGCTCAAAACATCGGATTGTTGCTTTATTCTTGGTCAACCAATCTATACCCAGAATAACATCGAAACATTTCATCTCTAATACGTACAGATCAGTTTCCATTTCTTGATCACCTATTAAAAGCTTAACACCAAACACGATATCCTTAGTCCTAATGGTCTTTCCTGAGGGGATACTTACTGTCAACTCTTCTCCATCTGTGTTACCTTTCAAACCCAGTTTTCTTTTAAAATCTTCTGACATAAAAGAATGTGATGCACCAGTATCAAACAAAATATATGCTGGAAGATTGTAGACAAGTAGTATACCTGCCATGGTTTCATTCTCCTCGGTTACTTTGTCTTGTCCTAGAGCAAAAACGCGTGCCTTCCTTGTCTTCTTGTCTGTTGTATTAACATTTTGTGGTGCCTTGGTCTGTGTGGCAGTGCATTCCCAATATCTATGTCCTGGTTGACGACACTTATAACAAACATTCTTTCCCATCAAACACTCCCCATAGTGGTGCTTATTGCAATTAGGACATATCGGAACTGCATTTGGTCCTGGTCCCCCCCTTGGGGTTGCCTTCTTCACAAAGTGGTTAGTCTTATTCTTATCTCTAAAATCCCATTTCCTTTTCCCAGGTTGCTCTTGAGGTTTCTGGTTGTATTCTAAATTCTGGCTAAGGGATACAATATGTGCTCGTTCAAACGTTTCATGGTACGTAGGTAATTTCAATCCTGACACGATACCTCCGATCTCTGGACGCAAACCTCTTTCAAAACGTCTTGCTTTTCTTTCATCTGTATCAACCAAGTGTGGGGCATATTTAGATAATTGATTAAAACGTCTTTCATACTCCATCACTGGAAGAATTCCCTGCTTCAGATTGACAAACTCAATTTCCTTTTGGTCACGGATAGACTGTGGAAAGTAACGATCCATCATCATGTTCTTAAAATCATTCCAGGTCATGTTTTGCTTTTGTTCATTCGTCATTGTTCGCTCGTGTGATTTCCACCAGTGTCCAGCATCTTCCACAAGTTGGAATATTGCGCACGAAACTTTCTGATTTTCAGTTGATTCCATATGGTCAAAGATTCTTTCAAGCTCAAGAATCCATTCTTCAGCGACCATAGGTCCTTCGCTACCTCTGAATCTTGGTGGTGAAAAACGACGAAATTGCTCTATAATGACATTAGTATTAATACCCTGGTTCTGTGGATTTGGCATATTTTGGTTAGCTGGTATTTGTTGTATGAGTCCCTGTAGAGAGTTCAAGAACTCTCGTGCAAAATCCGCTCCCTGTACTCCAACAGCAGGTGGAGGTTGCCTCTCAGCAGCTGGCTCGACAAATGGCTCATTTTCATTTTGCACATGTTTACGTGGCCTTCCTCGCGCTGCCATACTTTTGGAAGAAGGAGAAACAACACTTAATTACATGCATATATACCTTTGTTTAACATACCGAATAATTTGTAAACAAATCATATACATAGAAGATATTAGGTTTACAAATCCATATATATATACAATAGGTACACTGGTTTTTGATACTCTTACCCGTACAAAATGTCTATTAGTTAATCATGCTTATACGAGCAAAAAGATAGCATGATCAAAGGATGACTTATATACATTCCTATTAGCAAAAGGATATTTACGGTCTAGTTATGTACCTAGACATCATTATACAAAAACTATCTACTATTACTATATGTACATTCTCTAGGTTTCCAACTATATCAGAACCAATTACTGGGACCCGCCTGGTTCTCTGCTGGTGGGGTACGTATTCGTCGACCCCTAGATGATACGCTCTCATCATGGACTGATCCTATGGACTCGTTGGGCTCGGTATCTTCTGAGGGGTCCTCCTCCTCCTCGTCCTTGTCCTCTTCTGCTACACCTGCTTCCTCCCTTTGCGATCTTGCGAACTCGAGACAGTATTCCGCCCGATCCCTAGCGCGTTCGGCAAGACGTTCATCAGCAATAGCTTCTAAGCGCTTGTTGGCGGCGTCCTCGTAATAATGATTTGCCCTTTGCCTCTGTTCCTCTGCCTCCATTTCCATCTGGTCTGCAATTGCGAGGCACCTTTGACGTTCTCTAATAACCATAGCGAGGCGGACACTGAAACGTTCATAATTAATTGTCAGTCCAGCCGTAGAGTCTATCGTAAGCATTTCGTCCAATAGACGATGGGCAACATCTCTATAATTTGGGAGGACAGTGTCTGCTAAGCGCATAGAAGCCTCATACTCAGTAATGTGATGTCCTTCTTGTATGGCGTTGTTCCGACGTCTCCGTAATATATTTATATATTCGCCTATATTCTGATACTCACCCTGTCTGGTCCTCCGGTAGACTGACATCGCGGGTGGTAGATCTCTGTCAGCGAGTATTCTTCGTCTATATACTACTGTTTTTCTAGCAGTTTGTTTTGTTCGAACCATCCTATCATAAAGAAGAAATATGGGTCAGTCTCTAATCTAACTTCTTAATTGGTAGTAAAAGTTTCGAGGACAAAACATTTTTGAACTTATATAAAACTCATAATAAAATATACATACCTTGGAGCGAGTGTCGGTCTGTTAGCAAAGTCACGGTTCCCCTTGACTTTATTTTATAAATAGAGTATACAGAAAAGTAGACCCGCTCTGATACCACTCTGTAACGCCCCAATCCCATTAGCTCGGGATTAAAGTGCTACTAAATTTTCTTTTCTTTTGATTAAATAATAAATCAGAAAATGTGCGAAAGCGTGACATAAATTACTTATTGGATAAAAGTAGAAATTTTATTGACAATAAGATACTGCCAAAACATATTTACACTAGTGATGCCAAAGTTTCTAAGAAATTGCAAATCCCGGGTTTTGTGACACACAAACTTATTAATATACACAGAAGAGGCAAAAACATCTTTGAGTTGCGGGTAGAAGAAGGAACCCGGTGACCTTTGCCGCAACAGCCCCGCCACCTTGCTCAATTAACCTGAAGATTTGTAATTATGGGCATGAGTATAAACTCAGTGGAAACTTTGTAAGCAGTTATACTAACGAAGGTGCACAATAATAAACACATCCTTGACTTAGGAGCCCATCTTATGACTCAAAAGCCATATTGCTAGACTAGGGGGTCAATCTTACGACTCCCAAGCCCTACTCAAAAGCCAATCTTACGACTTAAGAGCCTTTCTCAAAAGCCAATCTTACGACTTAAGAGGTATCATATTAATAAGCCCGAAGGCAAACATATTTATCAAAGTACAAGTTCAATAGCATAATATACTTACAAATAGCCCAGTCACCCACCTTGTTTTTGCTTGCTTTAAAATAGTTGAGTCGTGTATGTCCTAGGCCCAACCTGCACTACACCTAGCACATGTTGTTTAATTAATTAGTATTACTTATTGGGTTTAGTATTTTCAAAGTGCTTAAGTGTGGTACAATATCCTTGGATTATGTCTATCTTTTACAATTTTTAATACATAAGTCAAGTCGTAATAAATTATAGTCCTAACTTAAAAGGCCTAATGTGTTATTAAATTTAAATTATTAACTATATTGATAAATATTTTAACTACCATGCACCCTAAACAACAACTATTTAATACAAACTTAGGAAAATAGCTAAATTTATAAATCTACTTAAATCAAGAAAATAATTAAGTTCCTAAATCTATATAAATTATAAATGACAATAAGAAATAAAAAGCTATTAAAATTACATACCTTAAAAGATTTTAATACTATACGGCAACTTTCCGAAACACCGGTCCGAGCGTTGTCGAAAATAAACGACCTCCTAATTAAAGGAAATCCAATATATAATAAACAGTTTTTTTTTCTATTTCACTTGAATCCTAATACTCTGTAACCCATCATATTTATATAAAGTTTTGTATGAATTTTTACGAAATGATTTCGATGTGGGATCCTTACTGATATATGTTTACTAAATATAGTATATATGTTAACTTAGAAATATATAACCTGTACTCCAACAGCAGGTAGTATGTTAACTATATATAACCTAACTACTACATATGTTTGTTATATATATATTTATTAACTTTAGTTAGGTTATATGTATATAGTTTATTACGTGTTTTATAGTTTAGTTAGTTAGGTTAATTTAATTTAATATGTTTCTTATTTCTTATACCCGATGTTAATTATATATTTTTAATTTTCATCCTTTCGGTGCTAGGAGTGCAGTTGACCTGGTACACCGCGGTCACACTTATTTGCCAAAATAAAATCAAATAACTTTGCAATTTAAAATAAAATAAAATAAAATTGGTAACAATATTTTAAAATGCAATCAATGTATTTTATTGCGTTTCAAAGATTCGGGGTATCACATGCACATAAAATATTGTGGTAGTTGTTTTGAACCACCTTTAGTTAATGAAAAGTGAAAACTACTTCTTACACTTTTCTTCTATATTATAATGTTTTTGGTTTGATCCAATCCAATAATTATATCATATTTTAGTGATTATTGTTTGATATATCTCTAAACTTTTGTTATGATGAATTTTTTAATAGTATCTTACATACAATCAAAATTGTTAATAACAAAGGTTGTATTATTGGACAAGAAATCTTATCAATCAGTTTCCTGTAAATTGTTGATGATATGGTATTGTTATCTTTTCTTAGCTCAGGCCCAAATTTTCACTAAATTTGATTGCTTATCACAATTTGACTGAAGAAATGAAACAAAGTTGGAGGTAATGAACAAATTACCTACAATGAGACTGAAGAACGGAGACAAAGTTGGAGGTTATGAACCAAGATATTTACATGTCTCACTGAATTCAATTGCTTTATATATTTGGAAGATATTTACATATTCTGGATTTTATGTCATGTTTATCGCAGATACGAGGGACACGATTGACATTTTTTAAGCCTTGAGAATCTTTCTTTAATATTTTTTTATGTTCATATTATAATGTACTTTTTTAATCTATATAATTTTTGGCATGATTATTTTTAATTACTTTTTTTGGTTATTTAATGTTGTTAATGAAAAATCTAATTCATCTAATGCTCATGTTTATTGCATTTGTTTTATATTGTCTACTTTGTCTAAGCTTTTTCTATGTCAATCTATTCTAAATATTGAAGATTGACATGTACTAGAAGATGTATTGGCGAAAGAGATTTTTATGTAAATCTCAAGTTGTGGAGGGACACTAATGGAAAATTTTCTGATTATGAGAATTGTTCATTAATAATTTTTTGATATTCATATTGTAAAAAGATGCTTTTAACCATGATACGTTGTTACATTGTTATTTTTGTAATACAATGTTTTGTTTTTTAACATTCTTAACAAAAAAGTAGATTGTTTATCATATGTAATTAGTATCCGATTATGCTAACTAGGAAAATTAGCGTTAATCAATCTATACTTTTAAATCAATGCACATAATATATGTTAATCACATAGAATTGTATCACCTCATATATTAAGTTGTATCATTAATTTATTGGTAATTATGAAAATTAACGCTAATTAGGGGTGGAGAAAAATACCGAAATACCGAAATATCGTACATACCGTATCGAAAAATTATTGAAAATAGCGAAAATTTCGGTATACCGAATTTTCGGTATGGTATGATATCGTACCGAAAATTTTCAGTACAGTAATTGTACGATAATCTAAAAAATTCAGTATTTCGGTATACATCGGAGTACCGAAAAAGTTCGGTATTTTTGGTTTATATCAGTATACCGAAAGTTTTTCGGTATTTTGATAGTTCAGTATTTTGGTATACCAAATTTCTAACGGTATACCATAAATTTTCGGTATACTGAAATTTCGGTATACCAAAATCAACGGTATGGATCAATATATACCGATACCGGTACCGATACCAAAATTAGGTATACCGAATTTTTGGTACGGTATCGGTATTTACCGATATCATACCGAATTTTCGGTATGCCGAATTACGGTATACCGAAATTTTCGGTACGGTAACAGTATGAATTTTCGGCGTATCGAAAATTTCGGTACAGTAATGGTATGAGAAATACGGTACGGTCAAACCACCCCTAACGCGAATCATTGAAAAAGGGTATTATGGGCATATCATAATAGAAGATTGGTATGACGGACAATATATGGAAAGTTTGGATAATATATGACAAAATATCAATAATAATTTCTTTTAACAAAGTTATGATCAATAATTACATTTTTTTGTCTTATTATTAAAACTTTATTTCATTTTGAAATCACGAACTTCATGAAAGACATGCCATAATTTAGAGTCTTTTTAATAACTTATTATATAAATTATTTGTTGACCCTTATCTGTAGAGTATTTTCTTCAATATATTTGAAATTTATATCAAAAGCATGTTTGATATATTTATTTACTTTTATATGACCTATTAATATTAATTATTTCTGAAAATATTATCGGACAAATAAAATGTTTTTTTCAAGATTCTATGTTTTATACGTAATATGAATTAATATCACAATTCTCTTCACTAAGAATTTTAAATTTCATTAGGTTCCGGGTATTTACCTTTTTCTATGCATGTAGTCTTCTAAGTTTGATTGTGTAAATTATATTATTCCTTTATAATGTTAATTACTGGAAAAAAAAAATTCCCTTTAGCCGCTCAATCTTTTGGGGCAATTTTGAATGATAGGATTATTCATTTTTCAGTTCAATAAAGAATTGAAGTAAGTTTCTTCAATCATCTTAAGTTAATGATTACTAGTTTTTCAACATTACTTTTGTATTGTAAGGTTTTTTTTACCTTGATCCAGTCTAATTATTGGTTTGTATTTTTAGTGATTATATATAAACGTTTATTGTGGTAAATAATATCATGCAGGATTAACAGTTTTTTCATTCATGTTTTATGTATAAAAAGTTATATTTGGTTTATAGATATACTTGAAGAGTTTATATGACATACAATCAACCAATCAAATAGAGTTTCTGAAGAATATGAATATCGTCGATTTGTTCAAGTTAATATGTCTATTAATTAACATTTTTTTGTCATGCAGGTATACATTTCACAAAGAATTAAAGCTTCATTGATTTCCAAATCTTGAGAAGTTGTATTTGGTGTATCAATACAATTAGTATTAAAAGTTATAGCATATATAATTTTATTTTTGATTCGGTTGTACATTTTTTTACGCATTGTAAGATGTATTTTATTTAATAATAAAATTTTGCACTCCTATTGTTCCTTTTTTTTATTTCTTTACAGTTTTTTATTTAAATTTTACATATTCGGGAATATAATTTTTTTTTTTCATTTAATATGTCTATTAATTAATAATTTTTTTGTCATGCAGATTGATATTTATTTGTGGCAGATTATACATTTGACACAAAATTGAAGCACTATTGGTTTTCAAATCTTTAGAAGTTTTATTTTATGTGCCAATAAAAAAAATTCTATACAATTTCCAATATATATAAATAAATCAATGAAAACGATAATTTAATTTAAATTATTAAATTAAAAATATTTTAAATATTAATTATTTTGTCATGTTGGCATTAAGGTTGTTTTATCATGAAATTCAACAAGATTTAATATTGAAATTTGCCAATAGGTACGCCACCTATTTTTTTGCTTCCGGCTCTAACTGATTCAATGGCCCGTACTAGGAGAATGTTTTCGGAAAATAGTAAGTTTGTTTAATTTTTTGGGACATTTTTTTAATTTGTATTTTCTAATTAGACAATATATATCAATCATTGAAAGTAATGTTAATTAATTTTAATGAATCTTACTTAGCCATGATTGAAGAAATCTTAATTGCAATTCAAGTTTTATTTATGTTTTTTTGTTACATGTGAATTGTTACACTGAATTAACTTATAAAAGTTTATCAATTAATCATATTTTGGTTTTTGCAGATTTAGTCAATCTATGTTATTTCTACCAAATATTCACTCTTTGTTCATGCTATGAATCCATGGTATGTGATTTTTTCGTAATTAGTATTTCATATATTTTATTAAGACATAATTGTCGTTTATTAGTTTTGTTTGTTGTTTATGTAGGAGCTTCCTGTAGCATTTTTAAATTTTATAGGACATCAGATATGCAAAAAATGCACAGTACAAACTAATAAAAAAATAAAGGTTGATGTGGAGATAAGTACTGATTCTGATGGAAAAAAAATATTTGACTAAAGGTTGGAGACAATTTGAAGGCGAGAATGAGTTGTCCGATGGAAATTATTTGTTCACTGAGTATGATGTTACTACATGTAATTTCTATGTTGATGTGCATGATGATGAAGGATGTTTGATAAACTATCAAGAGAGACCACCGTCGTTCTACTGTATTTTCGGAGAGGATGCAGTTTTTGAAGATTAGGTATAAGTCACTTAGCGGAATTCTTGTGTGAGCAGAGAGCCAGAGTTCACAATTTCACTCTATCGTTCATATTTCACTTATTCAAGAATGGTAATTCATTGTCCAAAAATAATTATATTGTAGTATCATTTATGTTTTTTTTTATAGTGAGGGGTTGAATAACAACCGTTGAATTGTTGATTTTGACTTCCCGTTAACACCCAAGGTTTTCAGGAAAAATCATTTGGAACGTCTCAACCCTCACGACAAGACTGTTCATCTTCTTTTTTAAGACAAGAAGTGGGAAGTATCTTTGAAGTGTGAAGGAGAAAAAATATTGCTCAAGAATGGAATGGAAGAGTTCTTTACAAATAGTGGTCTCGAGGTTGGGAGTACCTGCACTTTCAAGCTTATTTAGAGGAAGAAAAACTTTTATTTTTAATGTCTATTTGAGAATTATTTAATGTTTTATATGATAGTCATTACTATTTTATTTGAGATATTTTTTAAATATGTAGGGTTTGTGACAAACATATTGATGTTTAATGTTGATGGATAGATTAATCTTATTATTAGATGTCTTGATAGGTAATTATGCGGTCCAAATTAAAGTCGTTCTCCATTTACAATCCTTCATACATATCAAATATTTGCTATAATTTTTTAAATCTATTAATTATTTGTTTATTACATCCATAAAGTTACTTTTAAATTAATTATTTGTAGATATTTTATTTTCTACAAGTTATTTATAGATGTTTATTTAAATTATTATATTAAAATAATATAATTTTTTTTATATTTATTAAATATTTATTTATTGGATTTACAAAGTTTCTTTTAAATTAATTATTATGAATTTAGATCATTAATTTAAAAATATATAAATGAGAAGTTTTTGTTATCATATTAGCGTCAATGTTGTGTTATCATGAATTGTATATGTATTATTCTTAATTAACAATATTTAAGCTCCTTATTGTATGTGATTATTGTCATCCTAAATTGTATGTATCATCTAATTTTTAATCCTGATTGAATGAATTTGTTTCTCATCTTAACAGTCAATTCATATATTTTGTTTCTACTTCCAATGAAATTTTACTTATTATTGAAAAACTTGATTGACAATTAATATAAATTGGAATAATTAATTTAAAATATAATTTAAATTAAAAATATAAAAAATTTCTACACAATTTTAAAAATATACAAATAAATCAATAAAAATGCTAAATTAATTTAAATTATTAATTAAAAATATTAAGAATATTAATTATTTTGTCATATTGCCGTTAAGATTGTGTTATCATGAAATTAGATATGAATTATTCTTAATTGATGAATAATTTGTTTGCTTATTATATTTGATTATTATCATCCTAAATGATAAGTATCATTTAAAAACGATGAATGATTGAATGAATATTTTCCCATCTTAATAATCAATTCATATATTTTATTTTAACATACAATGATATTTTACTTATTGTAATAGACTTAATTACCAATTAATATTGATTATAATTATTATCCATTTGATATTTTTCTACATACCAAATATTTTTAACAAATTAAAACAACACTTAAACCCATTCAAAGAAAAATATTTGATATAATTTATAAGTTTTTTCTTCCACGGATTATTATTGTCATTCAAAAATTGTATCAATATTTTTTATATTAAAAAAATATTTTCTATTTGAGATTTTTTCATAACATATATTTGTAAAAAACTATGATGACAAATTAAATATTTTTCAAATAAAAAGAATTCATATAATTTTTTTATTTTTTATTTCTTACGTATTAATTATTTGTAAATTTGATCTATAAATTTTCTTTTATCAAATGTTATATTGAGTATTTGAGATAATTTTTAATTTTCTCAAATATAGATTGCATCTTTTTTCCAAATTATTGTCATCCAAAAGTTGTATCATCTGATTGTTAAAATTTTTAAGGGACATTTAAAAAACTTCATAGTCAAATATATTGATGTATTTAACTAATAAAAAATATAAAAAAAATTCTATACAATTTCAAATATATATAAATAAATCAATGAAAATGATAATTTAAAAGAATTAAATTATTAAATTAAAAATATTTTAAATATTAATTATTTGTCATGTTTTCGTTAAGGTTGTGGTATCATGAAATTCAATATAAATTATTCTTAATTGATGGAATAAATAGTTTGCTTATTATATGGGATTATTATAATCGTAAATGTTAACTATCATCTAATTTTGTGAATGATTGAATAGATATTTTCCCATCTTAATAGTCAATCCATATATTTTAACGTACAATGATATTTTACTTATTGTAATAGACTTGATTGCTAATTAATATTGATTATAATCATTATCCATTTGATATTTTTCGTACATATTAAGTATATGAAACAAATTAAAACAACACTTAAACTCATTCAAATAAAAATATTTGATATTATTTATAAGTTTTTTCCTTCCAGAATTATTATTATCATTCAAACATTGTATCATCTAATTTGGTATTAAAAAAATTGTCATATGTAACATTGGATAGTCGAAGAGATGTATATACTTAAGAAAAATCATTATATTTGACTTTAGTACCAGGAATTTTAAAACTTTAATT
This sequence comes from Ajuga chamaepitys, assembly GCA_958295605.1. Classification (NCBI taxonomy): domain Eukaryota; kingdom Viridiplantae; phylum Streptophyta; class Magnoliopsida; order Lamiales; family Lamiaceae; genus Ajuga; species Ajuga chamaepitys. The sequence continues at coordinate 23,731,946 of OY282497.1, read as the reverse complement.
ATTTTCCTCTATAGTCTTTATACACTAAAATATTTGCAACAAATCTTTAAAATATTTTTTTCTATAAAAATCATGCACTTTATTTTCATATATTGTTTTCTATCTTTGCCACTATATGTAAAATCGAATATTTTATTTGTATTTATTTATTTTGAATAATGTTTAGTTTTATTCTAAATAAAACTAAATATATTACCATTATGAATTAATATAATCTTCAATTCTATTATTAAAATATGCTAATTAGGAAAATGATTTGTAGTCAAATTATAACTAATCTAACCCCAAAAGTATAATTTTTTTTTTATAAATTAAGAGTATTGTACTATTCTCCTCATTACTCTTCAACGATATCAAGTTGTATTATAGCGAACATTCTTCTAATGTCAACCAAGTAATACTCATTTTTTATATTTTATGAATTTATAATCTAAATTAACATTCTATAAAATAAATTTGTAACGCCCCGTAAATTATTTAATTATTATTATATTTCAATATCTATTTTTGTCCAATAAGAATTATTTATTTTTCGTAAACTATGGAAATTATTTTAAGTTATGTTTAAAAGTATATTCCATGTTATTAGACTTTTAAATATTTAATTTGGATACTAGCCCAATACATTAGTCAAGCCCAAGCTAGCCCATGAATTTTACTTATGGAACAAGAAAATACTTTCCTAGTCTAATTAGGAGTTATAAACCCTAGAAATATAATCTATACATAAGGAATTCATGTCATAAATTAAAATCACAATCCAAGTCATCTATTTTTATTAAAAATTTCGTGCATGAGCCCTAGAAGTCCTTCCGAGAGCCGCTGACCTCGTTTTTCTCTTTCACTCTATTTTCATGTATCATCTTTATAAAATTCGAAATCATATCAACACATATTATTTTTCTATGAATTTTCAGTATGTTATTCCATGACATATTTTCAAATTCCAGTAAAACTTTTAACCACATCTGAGTTGTATTTTATTTTATATTAATTTTCTATCTCCACTGATCCAGATTTTAAATATTCAGGTTCTTCATTTAGAAAATTCGTAATATATAGTTAAAAGTTTTAAGATCTTATGATTTTTGAATATGTTATTCCCCAATATGTCATTTATATTATGTAAAAGTTTCAAATCCATCCAACTTATATTTTATTTTATATAATGTTTCTATTATGTCTGCACATGATTTGAAATATTCTGCTTTCTGATTTGAAAAATTCGAAAAACATACTTATACATGTTGAAAAATTCTGATTTTTGGATATGTACTACATATACATGTCTTCTATTGTTTTGTAAATTTTTAAAGTGACCCCTCTAATAATCTTTGAGTTATTAAGGTTTTTCTACCACTGAGCATAATTTACAGTTTCAACTTATTCGGTATAAAAAATTCAAAATCCATAGTTAAGATTCTTGGAAAATCGTGAAATTTTATTATGATCCTTTCACGTAATTTTATTTCCTACTGAAAAAGTTTCAAAGTTTTATCCCTTACCGTTTATGAAAAATAAGTTATTTATTCGCTGCTGCGCAACAAGTTTTCTACCTCTTCCAAAAAGTTTCTTAAGACATCAACCAAACCCTAAATTCCAAACTTCCAAATCCCATATATTTAATTGAAGACCAAGATAGAGTCATGCATGCTTAAGTAGGAAGGAGATAAGACTTCTGAGTGCTACAAACATAGGACAGTTGCATCTACATTCCGAGTTGCATCACAATTCAGGTGGGGGGTCACTGTTTATGATAATTATATGCTCGATTAATTGTGTAAATATATCTGTAATATTTTCAAGTTACAAATGTATATTCAATTTTATTTGATGTGCAAATTCAATTTCCGTGAGTACATGGATTACAAGTTTATATTCAATTTATTGAATATAATATTCAAGTTGCAAATTACAAGTTACAAGTTTTGACTGCTTATACTTTATGCTTTTAATTTTATTTGTAATTATCATAAATTGTATCCTCCACGAGTTGAAGGAAGCTCACCCCAATCCTTTATTGAGCCAGGTTAGCTTGGAGCGAGTAAATGGAGTACGAGGCGGGACTGAAAGCATATGACATATTAGGATGTAATTCTATTCCTAAAGTATTTTTTTTTTCTTTGAAGGATAGTTTTATAAATAAAAGCCTCCGAAGAGGAGTACACAAAGGTACATGCCGTAGCCAAATGACTATGGATATTCCAAAAGAAAATCCAGGAGCACCATTCCTAATGTATGGGCTCTGACTGACCCGTCACCAAAAAAGGAGAAAATACACTCCCACCCGAGGAGACTCGAACGTTCCCAAAATGGGAAACAAGAACAAGAACATCAAAATCAAATCTAGCATGCACTGGTGTGAAACACCCTACATCTAAATACAATTCTAACATCAACACCAAATCTAGGCTGCACTGGTGCAAAAGCACCCTACATCTAAATATGGAACCCCCAAAAAAAAAAAGTAACAAACGATAAAAATAATTAAAAAAAACAGCAAACATTCCATTGTAGCCAAAGGGTCCTCTCCCCCTTCACCATAGTCGCACTTTTCTTCCAGCCAAAACCGAATCGCTGCAGCATTCATGCCACAAAGCTCCATCCACCACAATCTTCTTGCACAGCAAGGCCTTCCAAGCATCTTCCAGCTTTATCTTTCCATTTGAAAAAATAAGATCATGAACACTTCGTAGGATAAAGGGAGTAACTGGGAAGGGGGAACATCAAAATCGAAGGGTGGGGATATGGGGGACTCTCCGGCGACCCAAGGGTCACCGGAAAGTGACAGCTCAGAGCAGGGGAGGGGGGGAAGAAAACGGACCGGCAAACAGGGAGGGAGAGAGAAAGTAGATCTAGATCCCCTTTTAGAGAGAGAAAGTAAGAGAGAGGGAAGATAAGATCTTTAAAGTAGAAAAGAGTTTACACCCATAATTTGTGAATTATTCCTAAAGTATTTGATTGTTGAAATATTAATGTTCATTTATGTTAGTTGACTAGCTAGTTTTGAATTATGTTATCATTGTGCTTTAGTTTAAATTCAATAAACTCTTTACATTATAGAAAGTACCGGTATATATTTAAATTATTTGTTGGCTTGTACATGAATTTAACTAAGGATAGCCCTGTTAGTCTAGTGGCATGATTAGGAGATGTAATCGACATTATGAATAATATGATAATTTGAATTTTCATGTGGTACTGTGCGAATAACATAGAAGTATTTTGGTACGATATGTTATGTTTAAAAAGTATAATTTATTTGTCAGCATGTGATTATATGTTATATTAGGTTTTCATGGATAAGAATGATTTATATTTAAGTTGGGATGAATTAATAAGTTCAATTAGAAAATTATTTCTTATTTTCCGCTGCTATAAAAATTGAGGTTTATGAAATTGGATGTTATGATTTTTGTTTTGCTTGTGTGGAAAAAATAACTATTTTGTATATTTGTTATGAAATTATCTATGCTAAAAAAATTTCTAACGGTCTAATTTATGAATTATCTTATATTAAAATAAATGATTTTCATTGATAATATTATTTGTCTTTTTAAAATGCTTTAGAAAGAGTTATATGAAAATTAGGTCATTACAAAATTTAAACGTTTTTGTATTATAGATTGTGATAGATTATTCATCCATGCAGTTCATCAAGCAGCGTCGTTCAAAATGAATGTATCCCCGATTTTGATCATTTTCCTAAATTTATATATCAATTCCCAGAGCACAACTAGTATCATGAATTGGTAACATTTAAATTTACGTGTGTTCTTTATCATTAAAAATATTTTACCCCATTAATAAAAAAATTATTTTTATACAAAAAATTAATCCTAACTTTATGGTTTGCATATGCAAGAAATACCAAATAGATTTGTGAGACATATCAATCATATTTCTGATATGACTTGCAAGATATTTGTATTTGGTGAAATTAAAAGTTGGGATTTTCTTCGAAAAAGAAAAGAAGGAAAATTGTTCTTCGACAGGGGTTGGAAAACGTTGGTTTGTGACGTTGATATTGAAATACAAGGTTGTATTGTAGTTTTATATGCTGGAAGCGATTTAGTGATGAAGACCGTTTTTATTTTGGAAATTCGCCTGTTCTGGGTATTTTATATTTTTTGGTTATATAATGATTTAAATTTATTTTTTGAATTGTAATATTTCTTTACAATTTTGTTTCTAATTTTTTTGTTATGTTTTTTTTTTCAGCTCAACCTTTTAGGGACAATTTACGAGGACAGGGTTTCTACCACCATTTCAATCAACCTTTGAAGCTTTTTTTTTTTTTTTTTAATTATGCAATGTTGAACTACAATAGTTATTTTGAACATTTTTATAAATGTATTTTCGATTTCTTCTGTTGGTGCAGTCCATTTTATTTAATTGGAAAAATTGGTAAAAATGTTCCGTAAGTTTGCTCTAATTAAGAAAATATCCGTTAAGTTTGGCACTTTTTAAAAATGCCTTCTAACTTACAAACAATTGATAAAAATGTTCCGTGACCGGCTGCTGCAGGTTACCCATCAGGTCATCCATTAGCTGGCTGTTTTTTGCTCATGTGGCACTTAATTTTTTGACTTTTTTTGTGTTTTTCCCGCTTAGTCACTTATTAGGATGGTAAAGAAATTAAAATATATACATATATATATATATATATATATTAATATAATATTAGAATTTAGATATAATTGATAATTCAACTTATATATTATTTAAAAATTCGTAGTTTGAAATTCTAATCTGAGAAATAATTTTCATAAATCTTTCATATATTATTTTTGAATTAATCTAGATTGTAAAATATATAAAATATTCAAAATAAATTATAGAATGACTTAAAAACAAAAATATATATAGATACATGATTAATAAAATCTTTAATATTAAATTAATTTTTTTAAGTTTATCTATAAAATCAGTAAAATTATTTTAATAACTCTTAAAGTAACTTGAAAATTTTAAAATTAATTTATAAAAGTAAAATTAATTTTTCGAAGAGTCTTAAATCTTAAATTATTTTATATATCTAAAAATAAATTATAGAATGATTTATAAAATCAGTAAAACTATATATCTAAAAATTATCTTAAATTATTTTATACATCTAAGAATTATCTTAAATTATAAAAATCTAAAAATTATCTTAAATTATAAAAATATAAAGATAATTTTTAGATATATAAAATAATTTAAGATTTAAGACTCTTCTAAAAATTAATTTTACTTAAATAAATTAATTTTAAAAAATTTCAAGTTAGTTTAAGATTTACTAAAATAATTTTACTGATTTTATAGATAAAATTAAAAAAATTAATTTAATATTAAAGATTTTAGTAATAATATATCTATATATATGTTTTTCTAAATGATTCTATAATTTATTTTGAATATTTTATATATTTTACAATCTAGATTAATTCAAAATAATATATTAAAGATTTATTAAAATAATTTCTCAGATTAGAATTTAAAACTATGAATATTAAACTAATATATAAATATAATTATCAATTATATCTAAATTTTAATATTATATTAATTTTTATCTATATATATGTATATATTTTAATTTCTTTACCATCCTAATAAGTGAGTAAGCAGGAAAAACACAAAAAAAGTCAAAAAATTAAGTGCCACATTAGCAAAGAATGACCTGATGGGTAACCTGCAGTAGCTGGTCACGGGGCATTTTTATCAATTTTTTGTAAGTTAGAAGACATTTCTAAAAAGTGTCAAACTTAAAGGATATTTTCTTAATTAGGGCAAACTTACGGGACATTTTCTTAATTAGGGCAAACTTATAGTTACTATTTCGTCATATTTGTTGTAGATTTTGATTATGAAGAATCAATTTAATTATATAGTCAAATATAATGACGACAATGAATGGATAAAAGACACTAACAGATTTATTACAGTTTTAATTTAAACATAAAAAAATCATTAGTGAAAATAATGAGATTTAAAAAATGATGCACAATGCACCTACTAGGGTTGTATCCATTTTTTTACTTAAATATATATTTCATAATTGCATTTTGTTTTAGAATTTATTTCAATTAACCTTTTTAATTATTAATTATACTTATAATTTATATTAAAATAAAGGAAAATGTATTCTCAATATGGCTTATTTACTATAAATAAACAAGTTTATTATTATTATTTTTTTTTTTGGTTAAGAAAATTGTAAATGTTAATTTAATTTCACTCGAAAGGATTTAAACAAAGAGAAAATACCAACAAAAAAAAAAAAGAAAAAAAACCAACCAACCAAACAAACAAACAAATAAACAAATCATTCAACATTTTGGTAAATTAAATTTAATTCAAAATATGTTATGAAGAATATATTTTCTATAATTATGATAATCATTTGTAGTAAGTCAAAGAAAAAGTACATAATTAATTAAAATTATATGGAATTATTGTCATCATTAATTTTGTAATAATTAAAATTATTCATTTGCCTTAATTAGGATAAAACGTATTTTCCATAAATAAATACCTACAACTTATTATTTAAACATCCTCATCAAACTTTCTTTAAATTTATATCAAATATAAAATAAAAAAAAAATGTGTGCTGACGGTAATTTCATTCGAAAGGAAAAGTTTTATAGGTTGTATCAACCATACTTTTCGAAAAATGGTTCTGACGAAAATCAATATTTGAGTAAATTTTAAAGATATGTATTATTATTAATTTTTTTTCCGCTTTTTAATTAAATATTTTTAATGTTGTTTATTCGCAAAATTATTGCAGCGTATCCCCCGAGCATACGATCCAATAATAAAGGGATTCTTCCAAATTGTTACACTTTGAAAAATGAATATGGCGATGAATGTTATGTTCAAGCCACTGACGGTAGAGTGTATTTTAGACAGGGATGATTTCCTTTTGTTCTATTTAATAATTTAAACAGGCGATTATTGTTTTCACTATTTAGAATTCTGCGGTTATTCATGTTGACATACTTACGTCTACTATGTGTTCAAAGAAGAATATCTACAAAGATTCTGACACTCGAATTACTTTTAACAAAGGTATAATTAAAAACTTATTTTAACTCATTTACAAAACATATTTTTTTAATAATGTGATTATTACTTTAATAAGATGAGTATGTTTGTTTATTTGTTTATTTATTTATTTTTTGTTGTTTTCGTTTTGTAGAATCTGCACGAGGAATGTGCAAGTTAAGAGAGTTTCATCATTTACTTATGAATAATATGATTTGTACTTCTTTAATTGTGGACAGTCGATCAACGAATAGAATCTCTGTTACCGAATGTGTATGCTAAAAAATATTGGCCAGACTCCAAAAATGGTGAAACTCTAACCTTAATATTTGCACGGAATACTATACAATTTATTAATGATTATATTAAGTTTTAATAAGATTTGTTTAACTATACAGATCCTTCCACAAGAGTTTTGTCAACAAAATCTCATTAATTTGACTGTTGAAAAAAAGAGATTCAAATATCATTTTGGATGAAGTTACTTTCAAGGTTGGTGCTATGAAGGACGAAGACTCAGTTGTTCTTTGCGAAAGCTTGGAGTATTTTCTTATGATGAATGAAATAATTTTGGGTGTAGAATTTAAGCTCAAAGTTTTAGATTCTGCGAACTTATTATTTAAAGCATCATTGAATGCTTAATGTTTATTTTTTTAATATTAATGTTTTCATTAATAATTTATTTGATGATTGTTTTATAGTTTTTTCAATCTCAAGGCGCATTGTTTTGTTCAGTAATAAAACTTAGAATATTTAATAAAAAAATTTAAGCAAATGTTTCGAATTTTCTATAATCCTTGATATACATAATTATATGCCTTGAGTAGTAATTTTTCCTAGATTCTTCTTCTTTTTATTAACTTTTAGAAATAGACATTAAATAAATTGATCTATGAAAAAATAATAGTATATTTATATTCTCTCCATAATTGTGACTTTGTAATAAATTGATCTGAGAAAATAATAGTATAATTATATCCTCTCCATAAAGCATTTAAGTAGAAGATTGGAATATATATTTAATTTAAATTATGTGTGTTCTAAAACAACAATGTAACATCCTTAGTTATTAAATATGTTATAAGATTATTTTGTCATATCAAATCAAGTTTTTTTGTTGACTTTATTCTTTTTTATTTTATTTAAATACCATTTAAGTTCTAATCTATTAACAAACATTTTCATTTAATATTCAATAATATTTATACAAAAATACATTATTATTATTAATTTTGTACTTAATAAAAGAATATTCAAACATATTTAAGTTAAACTTTCGAATTTTCTATAATCTTTTATATACACAATTATATGTCTTCTTCATAAAGCGTTAATTTGTAACTTATAATTTTTAATCAGAAGACTTGAAGATATATTTAGTTTAGGCTATGTGTGTTGTAAATCAAGAAAACAAAATTATTATTTATTAAATAATTTACAACTTCCGAAATTTTATCAAACCTATGATTTTCATTTTATTAATTATTTGTTTCCTTTTTTTATAGTATTTGAATACCATATAAGTTCCAATCCATTAAAATCCTTGACAAACATATAATCTTCATCTATCTATCTATCTCTCTCTATATATATGTGTGTGTGTGTGTGTATCATCTAGCAAAATTTTAAAACAAAACGACTCTATCTCTTAGTTGCATTGCGAAAATAACAACAATTTTATTGATTCATATTATCTATTTTTAAACTTTAGACGAATCAATGGCCGGACGTAGATCGACATCTGCGAACATAGGTAAAGGTCTTTTTTTTTTTACTGTAAATTTTTCTCCTTATTTTTACAGTTTAGTTTATTTCGTTTAATAAAATATTGTAGTTGTGTACATTATTTGATGTTCGTACAATTTTCAGATTTATTTGTAACAATATAATTTTTAGTTGTGATTATTTATGCACATGTGGTTTGTTTTATTTTATTATTATATAATGAACTTAACTTGTTCGCACATTAAACTGGTATAACTAATAACAACTCTCAATTCATAATAATTAATAACTTTAGTTTTTTCATATATTCATCAAAGTATATTCAATTATTATTTATGCAAATTTGCATATGTATAAAATAAATTTAAAGATTGTTGCAATATAAGTTGTCGTTGATTTTTGTTTGATACAAGTTTTCGTTAATCGTGGGTATACATTTTTTATACATAACTAATTTGAATTGATTTATATTGCAATATATATTTATATCATTGGATTACATATATATTTGTTATAACATATTAAATGTAACATATTACAACCATAATTGTTCTAATAATTTGGAGTAAGTTAAGAAGAATGTTGACAAATCTATATAGATATTTTAGTGCAAAAACTAATGCTGCAAGTTAAGATATTTACATTATTTTCTTTATAATATTTTGAAATTAATTTTCACAATATAAAAAAATTGCGTAAATTCAAATAATCATGTTTTTTTTGTAATTTATAAGTTTCTTATATAAGTATTGTTTATAAATACTTCATAATATTTTTTGGATATTTTATGATGTTGGATAGATATTGATTTTTAATAATTTTCTTTTAGAAAGTCTTCATAAATATCAAATATTTGTAACAAAATCTTCATTATGTATCTCATGCATATATTTTTCAATTGATAGTTAAATTGACAAGTAAAATGGATATAATATGAAATTTTATACCAAGTAATTTATCTTATTAAGAACTATTAGACATATTAGTTGTGTTAGAGAAATTTATGGATATATTTAATTCGGTAATTAGATTAAAATTATTTAATATATAACTCATTCATGTGTTTTTAAAGTGAAAAAAAAAAGACTAAAAAACATAATTAAAGTTCAATTAATTTACTTTTATATAATCTATTAATATTGGTGATTTTCAAAACCTCATTTTACAACTAACTTTATTGTTCAAAACTATACGTTTTTAATTATATTTATTGAGCAATTATTATAATATATTAATTAAAACAAACGTAGTTGATTTATATTTTTGGTAATTATATTTGTGTTAATTTTTGCATTAGATTAGATCATTTCTATTTTAAATTGTCTAACCTACCTATTTAAGAGTATTGATGTTTTTAAATTGTTTGAATGCAATATATTCATCTCATATTAGAATATAATTGTCATAATAGGTCACATTATTATAAATTAAGAACTATTAAGTTTATCTGTTTTTTAGAGAACCTTATAGGTGTATTTGATTTGGTAATTATATTAAAGATCTCCAGTATATATCTCATTCATGTATTTTTGAAGTGATAAACAAAAAGGACTCAAAATTGATGTAATTTAAAATTTTATACCAATTTCATAAAACCACATAAAATATGTCTTATGTAAAATTAAAATTGGAAAACAAATATTAGTTAACTTAAGAATAATACTACTTTATTTATTTTAAAGTTGTTAATAATTAATTTGTCAATAAAATTTTTGTTAATGTATAAAAATATATATTATTATTTACACATTAATTTATATTCATGAATTAAACACTATAATTAATTCGAATGGTATTAAAATTAAAATGAATAAATTATTAAAAGGCCAATAGCACATCCATTTTTATCAATGGTAAATTTTATATGAATAAGATGATAACATACCTAAATAATTTTTTCAAATCTTCCACAATTCTTGACATACATAATTATAAGTCTTGAAACAATTACATTATATCCTTTTTATTGACTTTTGAAAATAGTTAATAACTCATTTACTATGAGAGATTAATATTATAAATCAATCTTCTGCATAAATCTTTATCAAACATGTCTATATACAAGGAAAATTTGGTTCTTATTTTTTAAATAATGTGCCATTTGGTAAGAAATATAATTCATATAAATTTGATTGGAAGACTCAATAGAGGATGTGTATTATTTAAATTAATAGCGGAATATTTGAAAATTTATAACAATGCATAACAATATGGGACCTTAGGAAAAGAATGACCGATTTGGAATCATTTTCAATTATTTAATTTTAATTAATCTTAGACTTATTTTTTTCAAAACATCAAAATGTTGGATATTAATCGGTTATAATAATTTATAAAAAAGATTCATACTTAATTTCTTCATAAATTTTAAAAGTTTTTTATACACTATAAGGTATCTATTATGGACAACAATAATGACTACATTATGTAGACTTGCGTGATTAAACAGATATTAGCATATACGTCAAAATTTATTTTAAATACATTTGTCAAATTTAGTTTTTATTTTCTAAAAGATGTGCCATTTAGTAAATTATATAGATCCATAAATTTGGTTCGAAATATAGCAATAGAGTATGTTCATTTCTAGATTACTTATGAAATGTTTGAAAAATTATATATGATATAAAAAATAAGAAACACCAAAATTATAATTTGACTAATTGCATTAACAGATAGTTCATTTAAAATACTCCATGATCTTATACACATGTGCTTTGTTTAATCCTAGGGTTTTTTTAATGTGATGATTCATTTTTACCTTCAAACTTAATTTATGATTTTGTTTATTATTAAATTTGTTTTGTATTTGTTATTGCAGCTTTATGCAAATATCAATATTTCTGCACAGTTTTCACCTATAATTCATGCTATGACAAGCTGGTATGTGACATGAACTTTGATAATGCATTTTAAGTGTATATAATGAATTGTTTTATTGTTAATTCGATATATTTTAATTTTTGTAGGAGTTTCCTGCTGGATTTGTGGAGGTTCTGCCTGAAAATTTAAACAAGAGATGCACTGTTGAAACAAACAAAAATAGGAAGTGGGATATGGAAATTAGACTGGATGAAGATGAGAAAACTTATTTGAGTAAAGGTTGGAGACAGTTTGTAGACGAGAATGCATTGAAAGATGGTTATTACTTATTTATCAAATTAATATGACTCTTCCTCATCTATACTACATGTTTATATACATGATCATGATGAGTGTGTGGTAGATTTTCCAGATAAAACAAGGTCATACTACGTGATTTTTAATTAGCGTGAATTTCTTGAAAATCAGGTAATATAAAAGAATATTAACAATGTGTAATTCAACATTGATTTAAACATATTTATTCTTTTAATTAATACATCTTTAATTTTCAGGCTATATTTATTTTGTATTTATTTTTTTCTTTGTTCAGTCTGTTTTGATGCCAAAGAAAATTGGAGAACGTTTGGAGGTTAAAATTCCATTTTTTTTTTTTTTTTTTTTTGCATTGGAGAATATAGATAGAGAAGTTTGGTTGGTTTTGGTTGAGAACATTGTTGATCAGTATTTGGGCACTTTTGGATGGAAAAAGTTTGCAAATGCAAATGAATTGGTTGATGGTGATGTTGTTGTGTTCATGTATGAGGGTGAAAACAATTTCTTTGTCATTGCCTTTTCTGGATTATCCAAATTATTGTGTGAAAGATACGTACCAAGTCAAATTGCAATTTCTTCCCATCTTCAAGAACACCTAATTTCAACAGGTATTAGTAACGATATGTATGTTTCTCAAATATTTGGTATTTATAGACATCAATATGCAAGATGTTGATCAAGAAAATCGTGAGATTATTTGTTGTTTGGACAATGCTGAAGATGGGGATAAGTCTTAGTTTATGAACTATTTTGAACGTGTTTGAAATTTTATAATTGTTCAATGTTATTTGATTAGTTTTGGAAAATGAATCTATCAATAGTTTCATTTTTTTGGGAATTACTTAGTATCTTATTGTGCTCTGAATTCAATCAATTTTTTCAATGCTGATATCAGATTAATATAATTTTTTCTACATTTAAATATATATTTGTTTGAGATTAAGCTATCATACTTCATAAACATTGCATTTAAAATTTGGATAAAATCCTCAAAGATGTCATGCAACTAAGTGAATTGCATAATTCCTATCTATCTTTTGGTGGGAATACAATTGTTCTCAGGGGAGAGTTCAGATAGATTGTTCCCGTTATAACAACGGTTTCAAGACAGTATGTCGTTCACCTCACTTTAATTTTGTCTTATTTGTGGGATGATTGCATAGTATTCCGACTCTTGAGGAACATGATTATATAAATACGACTCAAGTTAAGACATAATATTGAAATTCAAGATTATTCGTTCAATAAATAAATATGCAACTTCTTTTTATAATGACTATAGTTGATATGATTAAAAATATCAATATTAGGGTTTAAAATAATAATAAAAAACTCACCAACCGTGCATTTTGCATGGGTGAAGAACTAGTTATGTCAATTAAGCTCGCGAGTTTGTCGAGATGGGTATTAATGAGCTCAATCTTGAGACCTATTCGAGTAGTGTAGAGACACCTAATCTTTTCACTATTACTTTTACTAGTCTATATTGAAAATGTAAGTGTAGTAACCAGATAGTGGTAAGCAGGCCGCATCTACAAAGACTAATTACCCAACAACTAAATACTAAGTTATTTATAGGACAATTTTATTTAGACAATCGAATTTAAGATGTAGGTTCTAAGCTAAGCTAAAAAATAAAATAAAATAAACCTACAACTAATTATGGTCACAGCAGGTAGAGACACAAAGGATATCAAAGAGTAAGAAATTGTTCTAGGGATACGATTTCAATAGTATTTCACTTAAGATTACTATCTAATTGACTAATCTTTAAACATAAATCTAATCACTATGGGACAGTCACTAAATTAATTTAAACCCCCTCTCTGAGCCAATAAACTGTAGAATACATGCAAGAGCTACCTGATACACGTCGTGTATGGATGCATTTAGGTCGATATTAGATGGGTATTTTATATCATTTGCATGTATAATTGACCGAAATATGTTTATATTCATACATTGTACCGTATGACGTGTTTGTGCTTGTTTTAAGGATGGTTTTCCTGCCAAAAATTCATTTTGAATGAAGTTTGGAGAAGAAACAAGCAAAGATAGTGGGAAGAAATAAAGAAAAGCACGAAGGGAACACGAAGGTTGAACTCGGTCGAGTAAATGTGTTGTAAAAATTGAGAATTGGCTCGAGGAAGAAGACTCGGTCGAGTTCATAATTGGACTCGGTTGAGTCAATGTTTCGTATTTTTACACGAATTTGGCCTTAAGGTTAGACTCGACCGAGTTGCATTTGTGACTCGGTCGAGTCAATGTTTCGAGTTGAAAGATTATCAGAGTGTTGTATGCGTTGAAACTTTAAATATAATGCTTGAGTGCTTTGATGCGGAGTATCTTCAGTTGTTCAATATTTTGGTAGCCTCTGCTTCATCCTTCATCCCTTCTATTTATAGTTGTTGGGATATCTTCCAGTTGAAGAGTGATAAAATATTCTCGGTTACATTTAATGCTCCTTGTATGGCCTTAGAGCCGTTTGTCCTTTCTGCAGAGTTTTTGGTAAGAGTGGTTGCAGCTTGTTGCCTGTGTCCGCTGTTGCTTTTGCTTTATGTCAAGTAACATGTTCTCACGTAATTCGTAATTGGATAGTCATTACAAGGTTTAAACCTTGTCTCTACTGACTATATTTTTGAAATCGATTCCCTGCCTTTTTTACTTTGACCTTGACACTTTGGACATGGTTGCTGCTTGCTTGTTGGGTGTACCTTCCTTACTGCAAGGAATGTTATATGCTTGATTAATATAAGCAATCAAACTGCGCGTTCGCTGCAATTTCTCTTTTCTAACTGCTTCCTGGGACTTCCTTGCTGCATACGACCTAGATGTGCTTATTGCGCGCTTGTTGTAACTTAGCCTAAGTAGTACTAGCCCTTATCTATTACAATGGGTCCAAAATTCATAGGGGCACGAGTTCATACCTTACAATTAGAGAATTTATCATCATCAAAACTAAACATAAATTTCCTAACAATTGTGATCCAAATTAGGTAAGGAAAGAACAAACTTGCCCTCAAATAGTTAATATTTTGGAATAAACCTTGTTCGAGTTTCACGTTAATTCTCTCACACTATTTACCACAAGGATTTCCTTCTCTTCTAACTACATACCCATTTTACGCCAGAATTTTAATCTGGTTTGACCGCACCACAAGCAGACTTTTCTTATTTTTATTCTTTTTTTTTCAACTCTTTGATTTCTCGCAATTACCAAAGTTGAGTTTATCATTTTTTTATTTCTTTTTTAATTTTTAATTTTTAATTTTTTAGTTGCGGGAGTTGAGTTTCTTGATGCCTATTTTCGAATATTTTTCAAAGATGTTGATGTGTTGGTTCGTTTCACACAAGGACGAAAAATTTTCTTTTTACGGAAATATTGGTGTTACGGTTTTAGAGAAATTCGGTTTTGGTGGAAATATCAGTGCAGTTTTAAAAAAAGTTGAAAAATGTATTAAAATTCTGAAAATTTAAAATGATATTATTTAAATTGTTATAAATAATTTAAATATACTTATTTATCTTAAAATTTTGAAGAAATTGACATGTTTACATCTAATTATAAATATAAAAAAATATAAACAATGTCTGGCAATATGATACACATTCTACATTTTTTCATGCAACATTACTACTTACTAGTACAAAAAAAATATATACATATATATATATATATTAAAAATCTGAAAATTTAATAAAATATTATAAATAACTTTAATACATAAATTTATCCTAAGATTATAAACAAAAAAAAAATATTTACAAGAAATACACATCTATTATTATAATTCAAATTGAGAATTTGTAATACAAAATATGATACAATATTCTTGTCAAGTTTTTATAAAAGATATAAAAAAACTTAAAAATTAGAAAAACATAAAATTAAAAAGAACACAAACATTTAAGTGATACAAAATTAAATTAACTAAAATATGTGAGTCCCATAAAATTTTCAAAAGAGAAAAGAGAAAGCCAGAAATTAGTGGGCCACGTGAAACAGTGAAAAGGAAATTTATTAGAAAAACTAAAAAGGAAGCTACGTGGTACGTGTCGTTGGACTGTACCAAATTAGATGTTTATTTTCCGATTTCCCAACTCTACAAGTAGAGCGGTAAGTTGGGTCAAACCTACAGAGAACGGTAGAGTAGTGTTATCTTAATAAATCAAGCGGTTATGAAATCTAAATAAAAATAGAAACAAACAACGAAAGCAATAAAGGTGGGAGGGGGGGAGGGGGGTTTGATTGTGATTATCAACTAAGAACTACCAAACTACTAAACTAACCAAACTAAATAACTCAAGACGATTAAACACTAAAGATTGAATTAACACAAGAACACAAGACAATTAGAATGTGATTTTGGTTTTTAATAAATTTAAGGAATCTACCCTTGATCTAGTATCCCTTTCGTTTCAATTTATTACCCAACTATTGTTGATGCCTAATCCAATACAATTCAAGTCCCTATCCCACGAATTACTAAGTCTCCTCTAGCAATCGTGTTATCTCTTACGTCTAGCTAATCGAAAGTCTGCTCTTCGACCAACCCTATCCGATTAAACCAATAAAATCAATAAAGCACCAAGATAACGGAATATATTCGACTTGAACCTCGAAAGCTCGGGTTTAGAGGTCGAATTCTAAAATATCACCAACGACATCACTCGTTGTTCGCTACTAAGGGAATCAGGGAATCTACAATTACGGATAGTGATCTCTAATTCTTGGAACACATCTACACACTCCCTAGAGGGTGATCAATCCAATAAAAAGCATGTAAACATGAATCAATACCAGCAAATAATGTAGAACACTTGAAATTGCATTAGAAAGGTAACATCAACTAGCAATAATTACATAATCATTGTCACTCAAAGTTCAACATATGATCAAGGGTAAAAATAGGGGTGCTACTCACCATTAATACTAAAACTAACAGGAATTCAATGTAAAAGCTAAGAAACATGATAAACATAAAGATAAAGATGAAACCAAAAATCTTGATTAGAGAAGAAGATCTTTCAATCCTTTGGCCAATCTTCCTTCTTGGTGATCTTGGTAGCTAGAAATGGCTATTAGATATGCCCCCGATAGGTCAAATTCGAAATGGAACTTATATATATAAGGGAAGAGTTGTCACTTGGGTTTAAGTCAAAATCGCAGTCACAATTTTAAAACAGGGTATATAATCTCGACCGAGATTCAAGTGTGTCTCGGCCGAGACGAAGCAATGAGGGTTTTATGCTTTGTGACTCGAAGGCTGATCTCGGCCGAGATGCAATTGTGTCTCGGCCAAGACGTGAAAAGGGGAATTCAGGGTTTTGTTAGGGTTTGGCTCATCTCGGCCGAGATCTTGATCTCTTGAAAACTTAGCTTTGCCCTGAAACATCATCTCGACCGAGATGCATTGCTCGTCTCGGCCAAGATCTTCCTTTAGCCTTGTCCTTTGTTGCTTCGATCAATCCATCGACTCTGTGATCTTTTGATGCTTTTTTTCGATCCATTTGTACCTGTTTTGACCCAAAACGAACCAACCGCATTATTTTCTTAAAAGCAAGGCAAACATGATAATAATGAGCATATGTGATAGAAGAAGAAAGGACAAACTTGTTCGTCCCGAACAAATAAAGAAAAAGAAGAAAGGATACGTGTTTAGGGCAGATTTATGTGGCAATTGATTTCTGATTATTTTCTTAAAAGCAAGACAAACATGATAGTAATGAGCATATGTGATAGACAAAATCCACTACTTTCGAGACTTGAGATTCTCGACTTGAGATCCCCACCGGGTGAGTGTATCTCTCAACTCTCGAGTGTATCAAGTGGGACGTGTATACGCTCACATTGAAATGCATGAACCGCCTACCATAGGCTTGCTAATCATCTAAACTAAAAAACGTACTCGACAAGTGTGGCAAAGAATCAAATAGGTCTTTTTATAGGTTGTAATGTTGGCTTGGGGTAAGGTGGGATAATTCTAGGTAAAAGTGACTATAAAACGGACTAAACGAGTGGGCCTTACCCATCTATCCCTCAAACAATAGTCACTCTTCCTCACTCTGTCAATTCCCAATCAAGCCGATCCTAAGATTCGACTACCTCAACTCAAACCAACCTACTAATCTCTTATTTATCAACTCTCAATTGAAGTGTATTTCTTATGACCTTTTCAACTTTTAAGAGTGATGATTACAAGATGTGTGATTTTTACTAACCTCTCTAATTCTAAGACTAAGAAAGTATATACAAATCAACTATTTCTTTTGTTTTTCTGATTTTTCGACTTTTTCTCGGTTTTCAATTTTTTTTTTAAGTATAATAAATATTTACAACCAATGGAGAGGTTAATAATCTCGATTTTCACCTATTTTGTGTGTTTCCTTTCACCCTTCAACATTTTCCACTAGTCAACCCACATTTGATCCCAACTTTCCAACCCGACTAACCACCTCCCTCATACTCATATAGTCCATTTAGGTTCAAAGGATAAATGAAAAGAGAATTGGCTTGTAAAGTTGGTTATCAAACAAAAAGGCTAAAGCTCAAGGGGCTTAGTAGAGGCAATTTTCAACTATTTGGTGAAAAAAATGAATATTTTCAAGTCCATGAAATAGGTTCAAATCAAGAAGTGTCTAAAATCATTTTTAATGCCACAACAATGCACCGAATTATTCGATATAGAGAATCAAGGCAAGTTCTAGAGACAATAAAATGCATTCAATGAATTCACACCGAAAGAAATTTTGAATTACTCCAAAAGTGGGAGTATCATTTTAAGGCTAAAAAACTCACTTAGTAAAAATTTTGATCCCAAGTTTTGAATGCAAGTTGATTTTGTTTCAAAAGCCTATCATGCTCTATCAAGTGCCATTAATTTTTTTTTTTTTTTTTTGGTACAAAAATTTTCATCATAAACCATTTGCCACAAGTTTCTTTCCTAAATGATCCAATCACTTTTTCTCGAGCGGCCAACTTGTACGCCAGCACCCCCTCCCAAACTTGGTTGGAAACCAAGTTTGTGGAAAAGAGGAGTACGAGTTGGTGCTCGCTGAATTTAACCAATTATTAACCATTTAGCCAAAACCACTAACTAACTAACTAACTAGCAAAAATCCTACTCCTAGAATGTGCAAGGTATCAAAATTAAACTATCAACAAAGCAAACAACTTAAATGATCAATAAGAAAGCTACCAATAAGAAAGCTATCAATAAGAAAGCAATTAGCTCACAAGCTAAATAATGCCATCAAAAGTCAAGGCAAGGTCATCCATCAACATCAAACCAAAAGTCAAAACATAATCAACACACAGGCCGTCAAATCAATCCAACAAGCATAAGCAAAATATCAAATGGTTCACAGGCCAAAACCAACAATTCCAATAGTGCAAAGTAATAGAAATGAGGGCACACAGGCTAATACAAATATCATAAGCAATCAAGGAAAATAAGGAAAGATAAGAGAGGGTTGGGGAATTTTGAGCAGCCGAGAATGTCTTACCCCCTTGTTCTCTCCCCAAACTTAGTTTTCAACTAAGTTCGTGAAGAAGGAGTAAAGCTTTCTCGGTACTCCACTCACATAGACCCGGAAAGCTGGGAGGTCGAGCCGGTGAAACACCCTTTGATGGTGTTGAGAAGGTCGAGGAGCTTGTTCTGGTTCTCTTTAATTTCTTGCAATTCAGCTCCAAAGGTCATCCTCATCTCCACCAATTCGGCTCTGATTTCTTTAATTTCGTCTCCCGTTGCAGCCGTCAGTCCTTCTTGCCTTTCTTGGAACTCTAATTGAGACAGCACAGCTGATGCCGATCTCTTCTTTGACGGTCTATCTAGTTGGTTGCTACCTTTTCCCTCGCCTCTCACGTCCCGACCCCTTGCCACCGGGCGTAACTTCTTCACTCTCTTGAACTTGGTCAACTCTTCACTTGTTGATTTCTTGGATGTATTGATGTGTACCTCTGAACTTAGCTCCAAGTTCAATGTGCTCTTCAAATTAGTAATGTACGTCAGATCGGGGTTAGGTAGGCAGAGGTAGGGTCCTTCGTTTGGAATAACATAAGGGACAGACGGTCCCGAGGCTCCCTCATAATACCCTAGCATTGCTATTCGCATGTTCTCCATCTCCTCCCAGTCCAAGTAGTAATCATCACTGATAGGTGTATATTCTGGGAGGGGCACATTGTAGTGCTCATGAATGAGGGTAATCAAGGCCCCCCAGTAGACCGGGTTTGGGACCTTCGTTTCCTTCTTCCTATCTGTCTTCAACTCCTTCACTATCTTCTCAAAGCTCATCGTCAAATCTTCTTGGAAATCCCTTAGTGTTCTGTTCACGATCGCTCAATGTTCTGTTCACTTTTTCTAGTCGAGCTAAGCAGTTTCTGCAAGTATTTGACGACTGACCTTCATATCGAAGTCAACCTAGAGCCCCTCGGGTCATAAACATGTGGTGCAACTATTCCAGGAGCGGCAGTGATTTGCCTCCAGAATTGTTGCACATTGAACTCTAGTAGAGCACCAGTATCGCTGACGATTAACTTTTTGAAGCCATAGCCATCAAGTTGTCGTAACTCAAGGTCTTCATCTCATTCAAAAGCTGAAATTTGATGCTATAGACCTTTCTCTTGCATGAAATTGACTCCTCCCGGACTTCGAGGGTGCTATAGAATTCTAGCACAAACTTGAGGAAGGTGGGTCGGGGTGTTAGGCATCGGGCGTTCCCCGCTTCTTCTAAAAGGTCATTCACGTTCTCCCTTATGCCCATGGCGTCCAAAATCTTCGGATCGCCAAAACGGGTTGCCAAAACCCCTCTTTTTATCAACTTGCCGAACTTCTTCTTTTGCTCATCTGTGCTTAGAATGATATTAAAGTCGGAGGGTTTCTTGGGCCTATATGTGGTTGCTGGAATTTGTGGTGTGGGATCCTCCGGTGTGTGCTCAACTACTTTGCTCTTGACTTTTGCCTGACTTTTTTCTGACTTTTTGAGTTACACCCTTGCTTGAGGTGCCATCTTGACTCGTATTCTTTTTTATATTTTTAGTTTGTGCCATTTCTTGCCTGAAAACACTCAAAACACATATCAAATGCAGTTTGACAAGACAATTGAACTTAATTCCACAATCAAACTACTTATTGATCCTCAATTCACATTCAATCAAAATCCGAATAGAAATAAGTTAAAGCCATATGTAACATAATAACTCAACAAAATAATGAACTTGTAACTTGGGCAAATTGATCAAATAGTGATATATTCAACCAATCAAGCATCTACCTAAATTGTTCCTACTAATGAAATTATTAATCACATCAACAAAAATATACCTTAATGAAGCACAAAAATTGACACGGTAACTATTTCAATAAGCATAAACATTCGCTCAACAATTCAAAAATAGCTTGAGAGGTTTCCTAGTCCAAATTTATCCTCAATTCATAAGTCAATCACTCCATTCACCCTCCTCACCCTCAAACATATCACAAACAACATATTTAACATCAACATTGCATCTTCGCATTACCAACAGTCGAATTTGATCAAGCAATTAGTGTAGAATCTCAAAAGTCAATCAATTCGAGAAAAGCATAAATCAATTTCTATAATCAATCAATTTCAATATTCGAACATACAACACTGAAGCGCAAATCATCTTCCTAAATTCATAATAAAGCTTAAACAATCATTAGGAAGTGAGAGAATTACTTACCAACCGGGTTTAGTCGAGGAAATTTCAAAAATTGCTCTTTCGCGCCCTTTTCAATTCGACCTTGAATTTACCCAAAATTCGAAAATAATCGGACGGATATGTGTGTTGTGATGTGGGTGAGGTGTGGTGTGGATTTGGAGAGATTTAAACGGTGATTTGAGGACGAATTTGTGGATTGAAGTGGTGTGTTTGCGTGTTTTTGCGAAGGAGGGGGAGAATTCTGTGACCTAACTATTCGCGCAAGGCATATTTAAACTGACCTGCGTCTCGGCCGAAATGCATTTCCTAGCACTGCCTCTCGGCCGAGATCCTTTCTTCGGTCTTGGGCTCCTTTTACTCAGCAATGGGTCTCAGCTGAGATACTTTGTGTGTCTCGGCCGAGATAGCCTCACAGGGAATTCTGCCCCAATTCTGGACAAGTTGATCTCGGCCGAGATGTCTTGGTATCTCGGCCGAGATGGGCTTCTAGGAAATTCGACCATTTTGGTCTCCGCTGAATCTCGACCGAGATGCTTTCTCTGTCTTGGCCGAGATAACTTCACAGGGAATTGCCCATTTTTGCTTTCATCACGTCTCGGCCGAGATGTATGATTTTCTTGGCCGAGATTCTTTCCCTTGCACTTTTCCTTCAATTTGATCCTCTTCACTCCCATTTTATGCTATCTCTTGATTATTTTGGTTTATACCTGTACATACCTCAACAAAAACATCAAATATGCCACAAGACATTTATTAAGCTACCAAACTACGAATTTTAAAGTGCAAACATTTAAAGTTACCGTTGGATTGCATCCCGACAAGCGCCTTTGTTTAACGTCGTTGGCTCGACGGATGTTCAGTCAGTGGATTTTTGGATCCTCCACTTGTTCTTCTTCGTTGTATTCTTCTTGGAAACTTTCAAAATAGGGCTTGAGAAGGTGTCCATTCACCTTGAAGCTTTTGCCAGTTTTGTTTTTCTCAATTTCAACAGTGCCATGTGTAGACACTCCTTTGACAATGTAGGGTCCAAGCCACCTAGACCGAAGTTCTCCCGGAAATAGCTTTAGTCTTGAATTGTATAGCAATACTTTGTCTTCCACATTGAATATCTTCCGAGTAATCCTTGAATCATGGAACGCCTTTGTTTTCTCTTTGTAAATTATGGCACTTTCGAAAGCCTCGTTTCGCGTCTCCTCAAGCTCTTGGAGTTGGAGCTTACGATGAGTTCTGGCTTCATCCAGATTCATGTTGCAACGTCGAATGGCCCAATAAGCTCTGTGCTCAATTTCCACTTGTAAATGACAAGGTTTCCCATAAACGAGATGGTACGAGGACATTCCGATCGGCGTTTTGTAGGTTGTTCTATAGGCCCATAGTGCGTCTTCTAGCTGGATACTCCAGTCCTTCTAGTTCGTTTGAACCTTCTTCTCTAGAATCTGCTTGATCTCCCTATTTGAAGTCTCGGCCATTCCGTTCGTTTAAGGGTGGTACGGGGTAGATACCTTGTGTAGAACTCCATACTTCTTCAAGAGGGCCTCAATTGTCCGGTTGCAAAAGTGAGTCCCCCTGTCGCTTATTATGGCTCTTGGAATTTCGAACCGGGCGAATATGTTGGACTTGATAAACCCGGTTACGACTTTCGAATCATTCAACCTTGTGGCTTTGGCCTCTACCCATTTAGAGACGTAGTCTACGGCTAGCAAAATGTATAAGTTGCCAAAGGAGGATGGGAACAGGCCCATTAAGTCCATGCCCCAAATATTGAAGATTTCACACACGACTATTGAATTTTGAGGCATTTCATTCCTCTGGCACACGTTCCCTGTTCTTTGACATCTTTCACAAGTCTTGCAAAAACCAAGGGCGTCTCTAAATATGGTGGACCAAAACAATCCACTCTCAAGAACTTTGTGTGCCGTTCTCTTCGGCCCGAAGTGCTCACCACAAGCATACGAATGACAGAAGTTAAGCACTGATTGAACCTCATCTTAAGGGATGCACCTCCTAATCACCTGATCCGACCCATACTTCCACAAATAGGGGTCATCCCAAACAAAATACTTCGACTCGCTCCTCAGTCTATCTTTTTTAGCCTTGCTCATCCCGTTAGGAAATCGCTTGGAAACCAAATAGTTTACAATGTTATCATACCAAGGAACCTTCGAGTTCGATACTTTGAACAACTGCTCATCTGGAAAACTCTCTCGAAGAGGCAAATCTATCCCCTCTTGGCTTAATCTGCTCAAGTGATCGGCTACAGAATTTTCAGCACCCTTTTTATCCCTAATTTCCATGTCGAACTCATGTAGTAGCAAGATCTAACGTATCAGTCTGGGCTTTCCTTCCTTCCTTGCCATGAGGAACCTGAGGGCAGCATGATCAGTAAACACGATGATTTTGGTCCCAACTAGATGATGTGTCTTTATTATTCCATATTTTATATGCATTTTCCCCGATAATTAGTCTACTTTTATATTTTAATTGGACTAATTAATCCTCTTTGGTTGTAGGAGGAAATATTTTGAGCTTAAGGAGAAATTGGGCTTAAAGTGGATATTTGTGCTCAAATTAAGGAGAATTGTGCCAAGATATGAGACGGGCTGAATTGGAGATTGACAAATGGGTCGAGATACCAAGATCATATCATTGTCGGCCTATTAA
Source organism: Ajuga chamaepitys (assembly GCA_958295605.1). Lineage (NCBI taxonomy): Eukaryota > Viridiplantae > Streptophyta > Magnoliopsida > Lamiales > Lamiaceae > Ajuga > Ajuga chamaepitys. The sequence continues at coordinate 23,707,702 of OY282497.1, read as the reverse complement.
GAGTTTTATTTAATAAAAACTCTTATTCTTTTATTGTAATTAATTAGATATTATTTAGATATTTTCCTTTTTTTAGATAAGGTTGGATATTGTTAAGATTTGATTAGGAGTAGGAATAGGATCTCTTAATTTTCTAGCGTGATTAAGAGAGAAGAGCGTGCCAGTTCATTTACACAATTCCAATACGCGCTCTCTCTCTCCTACCCAGTACAATTTACCAGTATTTTTCCTTTCCGTTAATTTTTACTCCTTCAATACAATTGCTAGAAGACTTTTTATGAAGAATATCAATTCCGGCATGCGTGGCTAAGGTTCTTATTCTGATTCAAGGGCATTAAATTCAATTATGATATTGTGAGGCATTGTATTTCATTGTTCTTGTTTATTTCAAGTGCCTATGAATTCGAGCTTGTTTATATAGAATTTATTTTATGATATTGAATTGACGACTCGATTGATTATATAAATTATAACTGCTATTTAATCGTTCTTGATCCGTAATTGTCAAGAACGATTGAACCCTGGTAGAAATAGGTTAAATTGATTGTGCTATCATAATTAGTTCAACCTAATCGAATTCATAGGTTAATTATTTGTAGTTGCAGCTATCTCGGCTATAAATAATGAGGTTTAACCGTTTTCATAATTCTCTATGCTGTTATTAATGTGGTATGGAACGGTATCGTGCCCAACTCGTTAATAATATGTATTGATCGGTTGCTGGGATTGGTCAATTATATTAGGAAAACATAAGATTTATTATGGCTATCCTAATAAATCTTTGGTTAAACACTTGAACTACAAGCAATTCATTAGTAAGCCTATGATCAGTACATAATTGAATGTAGACCCTTGGATCAGACTTTTCTCATATTGTTAATTCATCTAAGTTTAATTTTGTCTTAGGTTATTAAATTGATCTTTAATTTCTTGGTTGTTTAGTTAATTATATTTAGGATTTTAGTTAATAAACCAAATTAAAAAACCCCCCTTTTTAATTGCTTTCATATTCAAAAGAATTTAATCACTGTTCCCCGTGGATTCGACCCTACTTGCCAATATACTAGTTTATTTTGAAAGTAGGTTATTTAATTTGGCGGTTTGACACCCATCAAATTTTGGCGCCGTTGCCGGGGAACAGCGTTAAATTTAGTTCTTTTGAGTTATTTTATTTTATTTTATTTGTTCATGGTTTATGCCTCGTTCTTCTCGTACAGGTAAATTGATTTTTGATCCTGAAGTTGAGAGAACAGCTAAAGCATTGAGGAAAGAAACCAGACTGCGATCACAGCAGACATCGGATTCTTCGCCTGGTTTGAATTTTATACTTGATTCGCCTGATTCTGAAGGTGAAGTTGACTATTATTCAGAAGGTAGTGAAAGTCAAGAGATTAAAATGGCAGATCAGCGTACTCTTAGAGAGCTAGCGAATCTTGATGTGAATCAACAACCACTGTGCATCCAAATACCTGCTACTGAGGCGACATTTGAACTGAAGTCCGGCCTCATACATCTGTTGCCTACCTTCCGTGGTCTTTCTGGTGAAGACCCTCACAAACATTTGAAGGAATTCCATGGGGTGTGTACTGCAATGAAACCACCGAATGTGACAGAGGAGCAAATATCTTTACGAGCCTTTCCTTTCTCTTTAGCTGATAAAGCTAAGGATTGGCTTTATTATCTTCCTTCCGGATCCATCATTACTTGGAATGACATGAAGAAGCAGTTCCTAGAGAAATTCTTCCCAGCATCAAGAGTAGCAAATATTAGGAAGGATATATGTGGGATTAGACAGCAACATGGCGAAACTCTATACGAGTATTGGGAAAGACACAAATTTCTATTGTCTAGCTGTCCGCAACATCAAATTCTGGAGCAGTTACTCATCCAGTACTTCTATGAAGGTCTGTCAGTCTTCGATAGAAATATGATAGATGCTGCTAGTGGAGGAGCCTTGGTCAGTAAGACTCCCGATGAAGCTAAGAGACTTATTTCTAATATGGCTGCTAATGCACAACAGTTCGGAACGAGAAGTGATGTTATTCCACAACAAGCCAAGTAAGTCAGTACTAGTTCAACTGATCAGAGGATAGAAGCCTTGACTACCTCAATAGAGGAGTTTGTGGGAGCAAAATTTGCACCTGTTCAAGTTTGTGGAATTTGCTCTATCACTGGGCATGCTACTAATAGTTGTCCAACACTCCAAGATGATGTCCAACAAGCTAATGCCATGGGAGGATTTAATGGACAACCTCAACGCCGATATGATCCATAATCTAGTAGCTACAATTCGGGTTGGAGGGATAATCCAAGGTTAAGCTACAAAAACCAAGAAGGACACCAGAGATTCTCACAACAGAATTATCAAAAACCACCAGCTCCTACTCAACCTTCAAATTCCGGTCTGTCATTGGAGGAAATAGTAAAAGCTCTAGCAACGAGTACACAACAGCTGCAAGAAAACGCACAACAGTTTCAGCAAGAAACAAGAGCTATCATGCAGAGCCTTGGGAACCAAATTAGCCAACTGGCTACGTCTATGAGTAAGCTCGAAGATAAGAACTCGGGAAAGCTTCCTTCTCAAACTGAGATTAACCCGAGAGAAAATGCAAGTGCAATTGTGCTCCGTAGTGGAAAAGAGATACAATCGGGATCTACTTTGCTTTAGAAAACCGATAAACATCAAGGTGAGAAAGCGGTTGAAGAAACCGAGAAAGGGAGCTCTCAAGACCGAAGTAAGAACAGTTCTTCTCCTTTTTCGTCCAGTACTCCTTATGTGGCCGCACCACCGTTCCCTAGTAGGTTGGCTAAGGCAAAGAAGGATGATCATGAGCGAGAAGTGCTAGAGACATTCAGGAAAGTTGAGATCAACATTCCTTTGTTAGATGCCATTAAGCAAATTCCCAAGTATGCCAAATTTTTGAAGGAGCTGTGCACTAATAGGAGGAGACTGCGAAGTGATGAGAAGGTCAGTGTGGGGGAGAATGTATCTGCTGTAATAAAGAAGACACTGCCAAACAAATGCAAGGATCCATGTATGTTTACTATGCCTTGTGTGATTGGAAAAAGGAAAATTGAGCGTGCCATGTTAGATTTAGGTGCTTCCATTAATGTCATGCCATACTCAATTTATTGTGCTTTGAATTTGGATCCTTTGAAGGAGACTAGAGTTGTCATTCAATTGGCTGATCGTTCTAATGCTTACCCGGTAGGGGTTGTTGAGGATGTTTTGGTGCAGGTTAAGGAGTTAATTTTTCCAGCTGATTTTTACATCTTGAAGATGGACGATGACTCCATGGCTAATTCAGCCCCAATCTTGTTGGGAAGGCCTTTCATGAAGACAGCTAGAACAAAGATTGATGTGGATAAGGGTACTCTCTCTGTCGAGATTGACGGAGAGATTGTGAAATTTAATATTTTTGATGCTATGAAATACCCAAATGAAAATCATTCTGTTTGTTCTATTGATACTATTGATTCAGTTGTGCAGGATACCTTCGAGGAAAATCATGGAGTTGAGAAATTCGATATGCAGTCACAACTGGATATTGAAGCGGAGATAGCCGAAGCTTGGGACTTGTCTGACTCTTTGATGGACTCGCAAAAAGGGGTAAATGATTCTGAGGTAGAAGGTTCTAGTTGTCATAAGAAATTGTTACCATCTGTTTTGGAGGCACCTAAGTTAGAATTGAAGGTTTTACCTGATCATCTCAAGTACATCTATTTGGGCGACAATGACACTTTACCTGTGATTATCGCGGAGAATCTAACTGAGGATCAAGAAAAAAGGTTAACCAAGGTCTTAAGCGAGCACAAGACTGCAATTGGTTGGACCTTGGCGGATATCAAGGGGATGCACAGAGGAAGCTCAATCCAAAGATGAAGGAAGTGGTGATGAAAGAGATTATAAAGCTTCTCAATGAAGGGATGATCTATCCAATTTCGGATAGTAAGTGGGTAAGTCTGATCCATGTTGTACCTAAGAAGACAGGCATCACAGTGGTAAGAAATCAAAATAATGAATTGGTGCCTACGAGGGTACAAAATGGATGGTGTATGGTCATTGATTTTAGGAAGCTTAATTTAGCTACTAGAAAGGATCATTTCCCCCTTCCCTTTATTGACCAAATGTTGGAACGATTAGCTGGTAGAGCTTACTTTTGTTTTCTAGATGGTTTTTCAGGGTATCATCAAATTGCGATTGCTCAAGAAGACCAGGAGAAGACGACGTTCACATGTCCCTTCGGGACATTTGCCTGGAGAAGGATGCCTTTCGGTCTATGCAATGCCCCGGGTACATTTCAAAGGTGTATGCTTAGTATTTTTTCTGAATTCATAGAGAATTGTATTGAAGTCTTTATGGATGATTTTACTGTACATGGAGATTCCTTTGATAATTGCTTAGGTCATTTGTCTAGAATTCTAAAAAGATGTATTGACACTAATTTGGTCTTGAACTATGAGAAGTGTCATTTTATGGTAACTGAGGGCATTGTGTTAGGTCATGTGATTTCTTCTAGAGGTATAGAGGTTGATAAGGCAAAGGTTGATTTGATTATGAATTTACCTTATCCTACTAACGTTAAGGAAATTCGAGCTTTTCTTGGACATGCAGGTTTTTACCATAGATTTATAAAGGATTTCTCCAAGATTGCCTTACCCATGTCGAGATTACTCCAAAAAAGATGTGAAATTTGAGTTGGGAGATGCGTGCAAGTTGGCATTTGACAAGCTCAAAAACATGTTGACGATTGCGCTCATTATCCAACCACCTGACTGGGATTTGCCGTTCGAGATCATGTGCGACGCTAGTAACTATGCGGTTGGAGCTGTTTTGGGCCAGCGAATCGATAAGAAGAGCCATGTCATATATTACGCTTCAAGAACATTGGATTCTGCTCAGAGCAACTATACGACTACTGAGCAAGAGCTTTTAGCAATTGTTTTTGCTTTGGATAAATTTCGTTCTTATTTGCTTGGCTCTAAAGTTTATGTTTACTCTGATCATGCAGCTTTGAAATTTCTGTTGGCTAAGAAAGAATCCAAACCGAGATTGATACGGTGGATACTCTTGCTTCAAGAGTTTGACATCGAAATCAAGGATCGAAAAGGAGTTGAAAACCCAGTGGCTGATAGGTTGGTGACGGAGGAAGAATCATTGCCTATCTCTGAGCTCTTTCCTGATGAGCAGCTGTTCCAGATGAAAGGTATGATTCCTTGGTATGCAAATATAGTCAATTATTTAGTTGTCGGAATTTTACCTGATGAACTTAGTAAATCACGAAAGCAAAAGATTAGATATGAGGCTAAGTACTATGTGTGGGATGAACCTCATCTGTGGAAATTCTATTCTGATCAAATGGTTAGGAGATGTATACCTAAAAATGAACATAAGTCCATTCTAGCCTTTTGTCATAATTATGCTTGTGGTGGTCACTTTGGCCCAAAAAGAACTGCTAGAAAAGTTTTGGATAATGGTTTATATTGGGAAACTTTGTTTAAAGATGCTTATTTGTTTTGCAAAACTTGCGAGAGATGTCAAAGAACGGGTTCATTATCACGTAGGAATGAAATGCCTCAAATTCCTATTCTTGTTTGTAAAATTTTCGATGTTTGGGGTATAGACTTTATGGGACCGTTTCCATCGTCTTGTGGGTATTTATATATTCTTTTGGCTGTTGATTATGTTTCAAAGTGGGTCGAAGCAAAGCCCACTAGGACTGACGATTCTGTTGCTGTCGTAGGTTTTATCAAGTCTAACATTTTCAGCACGTTTGGAATACCAAGGGCGATAATAAGTGACCAAGGAAGCCATTTTTGCAATAGAACAGTGAAGGCATTGTTGCAGAAGTATGGGGTGTATCACCGTGTAGCCACTGCCTACCATCCTCAAACAAATGGTCAGGCAGAAGTGTCTAATCGAGAGGTAAAGTCAATTTTAGAGAAAACGGTGAATCCCGGGAGAAAGGATTGGAGCCTTCGCCTTGATGATGCGCTTTGGGCTTACCGAATGGCATTTAAAACTCCTATTGGAATGTCCCCCCTATAGGTTAGTTTTTGGTAAGTCTTGCCATTTACCAGTCGAGATTGAGCATCGAGCCTATTGGGCGGTAAAACGCTGCAATATGGAATTGGAAGAAGCCGGTAAGTCGAGAAAGTTGGATTTGCAAGAGTTAGAGGAAATCTGATTGGAAGCCTATGAGAACTCGCGCATCTACAAAGAAAAGACGAAATTGTTTCATGATAGGTCAATCTTGAGAAAGCAATTTGAAGTGGGTAAAAAGGTGTTACTTTTTAACTCTCGTCTTAAACTTATGCCCGGTAAGCTTCGTTCTAAATGGCTTGGCCCTTTTATTGTTACTAATGTGTTTCCTTATGGTTCAGTGGAGATTAAAAGCTTAGATACAGATAAGGTGTTTAAAGTGAACGGACATCGTCTTAAGTTGTTCAATGAAGAAGAGAATGTGTCATATGTCATTGATTTCGACTTAAGAGACCCCGTCTATCCATCGGCGTAATGGCGTGAAGGACGTCGAGCATAACGACGTTAAAAAATTGCGCTATTAGGAGGCAACCCAAATTTTTATTTTGCTTTGTTTAGTCTTAGTGTGATTTTCAAGTTTCTTAGGTTTTTGTAGTTCGTTTGATTGACGTAGTAAAATAGGTTCGGGGATTACTTTTTATTTAGCGTGATCACGCCAAATAAACAAGTTACATTCCTTTTAAATAGGTTAATTTTCGTAGGAGGGGCAGAAAACTAGTCGTTTTTTGGCGTGATCACGCCAAAATCGGACTAGTCAAGTGATTTGAGTCAGTATCAAATTGGGTGTGATCACGCCCAATTCACTCAAGTCTTCTGCACAAATTGTTAATGCCCCCTTATTTTAATTATTTTCAGTTTATTATATATATATTTATATATATATTATTAAAAAAATAAAAAAACGAAAATTTAACAAAGACACCAGATTTGAGAACCCTAAATCCCTAACCTCTCGTCTTTCTTTCCTTAGTCCAGCAGCCAACCATCACCTTCCTCTCTTCTCTCTGCCGGCGACCACCGTCTGCGCGCCATCTCTGTCTGCTTCGTCCAGCAACAGCCGCCGGTCGCATTCGTGACGCCTCCATCCAGCGAGCGCCGCCGCCTCTTCTGCGCACCACCGCTGCTGATTCGTTTCTCGTCTCTCACCCGCACCATCTCCGTCTGCTTCGTCCTGCCACAACCGCCGGTCGCATTCGCGAAAGGACCATCGCGAGCACCGCCGTTTCTCCTGCTCCGCCGCTACACCCCCTGCATCGCCGTTTCGCCGGAATCAAGCATCCAATGTGCTTCACCACCGCCGCCGACGCGATTCTAACGTGGTTTTAGTCCACCTTCATCGTGGGTATTTTAATTTTACAGTGGTCTTCCATTATTCCATTCATGCCACAATTAGTTTAGATTGGTTAATACCTGTTTGCTCTTCTGATTAATTTTTCTTTAATCGTATGAGTGGTTATAACTGATTAAGAAATCACTATTGCTTGATTGCAGTTTGCCATTGAGTTTGGTTGCACACTCTCACTGATTTTGCTTGGTTTTACATGGTGAATTGCACCTTTGATTCTTAGAGTGTTTGAACTTTCTGATTGGTTGATTGAGTGTGCAGCGAGATTTGTTAATTTTACATGTAATTTTATATAATGGGGAAAGTTAGTCCACGATCGTGTACATCCTGAACGGCCAAAGACCAGGCTAGCAAGGGGGCCAATTTAAGCAAGATGGATGAGATCTTTCGATCCACGAACTTTGCTCCTTCTACTTCCACATGACTCGCCCTTCAGGGACGTTTTCTTTTCCTTTCTTGTTTTTAGTTATTTCCTTCGTGTGTATTTTATCTTGTTACAATTAAAAAAAAAAAAAAAAAAACTTTATTTGCTTTCTTTATTGCTTTACAGTTTGTTTTCGTTCCTGTTTGAGAGAGAGTCTATTGTGCATACATTGGGGACAATGTAAGATTCAGGTGTGGGGGAGGTGTAATTCTGATGTGCTAAAATTTTGAAAAATTCATGTCATTTGGGGACATTTTCTTGTGTTTATATGCTAATTCTGTAGACTCGGTTGTCATGACTTTGTTGAATTGAGTATGATTGGCATAATAAAAAGGGGTCAAGTGTGATTGATGTTTTCTTGGCACTAAAACCAGTAGCGTGTCTCGTTGGTCTTAATAGTGGATAGAATGCAAGTGTACAAGATTCGACACAAAATAGCCTTTTCCGTGAGCTTTTGAGCCTATGAGCAATGCATCAATAAATTGTGCTCTAATTTCTTTGTGTGTGTGAATCAAGCATATATTGTTTATTCTAGAACTTGCTTTGTTATGCATTTCGAGACCACATTCATGCGTTGTGCATTAAAATGATAAGGGCACTTAGGTACACCATTTGATGGCCTTTTCTTTCTGAATAACCTACCCGAACACTTTTCCCCTAGTTGAACACGTTGAGCTATAGCCTATTCTTTGATTTTACCATGTTTATACATAGCCTATTCCTTTCTCTTGTTTATGACTGTCTACCTGAAAATTTTGAACCTTCTTGTCAAGAAGTGTGGAATTGCATGTCAAAAGGTGAATTTGTATTGTGAACACAAAAGGGATGGGAAAGAAGTACAATAGACGTTGTGGCAATGAAAAAAAAAAAGAAAAAAAAAAGAAGAAAAAAAGAAAAAAAACGAAAAAGAGAAAAAGAAAAACAAAGAGAAAAAAAAAAAAAGGAGCAAGAATGAAAAAAAAAAAAAAAAATTAGACATTGCCATGATGAAGAAAGGGTAGAGAAATTATGAGGTTGTCAATGTTTTGTATTATTCTCTTCATGTCAAAAAATAAAAAGTTTGACATATTATTGCTACTTGAGAGTGACACCTCTAGGCTATTACTTGGTTTTGCTTTGATGATTCTTATGATATAGTAAGATTACCCAGTAGTAGGGGTAGGAATGGTCTTGTGATTCAATTCCAAGAAAGTGTGTTTTTTATTAGAGAAAGCATATATGTGATTTTCTATTACTTCTTGACTTGCTAGCCTTCAATTCCTCCTTTATCCTACCTTAACCAAGGGCCCCGTTACAACCAATGAAAATACCCTTTGATTGATGCATAGTTCATATTCTAGTGGTGGAGATTTGATATATTAGCAAGGATATGGTAATGGCATGTATGTTTTGATGTTGAGTGATTACATATACATACCCTGATCATACACTTTAAAGAGCGGAATGAGTGATCTCCTTGGTGAGGTGTTGTTTTTTGTCACACTTGAGCTTATTGAAGTTGTTAAGTATTGATGGGACACGTGAATTTCATAAAAAATTAAGTTCATGATCACTTACTCTTATAAAAGCCGTCTACTTAATTGCCTCATTGCATGGTGATTTGGGTTGTCATAGAAAGCATTTGAGAGAAGGGGTTGAGAGAACAAAGAGAGTTAATATTTGTCACCTTATTCTTAATTGATTTTATGCATGCTTGAGGACTAGCATGGTTTAGGTGTGGGGAAATTTGATGTGTCTTTATTATTCCATATTTTATATGCATTTTCCCCGATAATTAGTCTACTTTTATATTTTAATTGGACTAATTAATTCTCTTTGGTTGTAGGAGGAAATATTTTGGGCTTAAGGAGAAATTGGGCTTAAAGTGGATATTTGGGCTCAAATTAAGGAGAATTGTGCCAAGATATCAGACGGGCTGAATTGGAGATTGACAAATGGGCCGAGATACCAAGATCATATCATTGTGGGCCTATTAAGAGTTTTATTTAATAAAAACTCTTATTCTTTTATTGTAATTAATTAGATATTATTTAGATATTTCCTTTTTTTAGATAAGGTTGGATATTGTTAAGATTTGATTAGGAGTAGGAATAGGATCTCTTAATTTTCTAGCGTGATTAAGAGAGAAGAGCGCGCCAGTTCATTTACACAATTTTAATACGCGCTCCCAGTACAATTTACCAGTATTTTTCTTTTCCGTTAATTTTTACTCCTTCAATACAATTGCTAGAAGACTTTTTATGAAGAATATCAATTCCGGCATGCATGGCTAAGGTTCTTATTCTGATTCAAGGGCTTTAAATTCAATTATGATATTGTGAGGCATTGTATTTCTTTGTTCTTGTTTATTTCAAGTGCCTATGAATTCGAGCTTGTTTATATAGAATTTATTTATGATATTGAATTGACGACTCGATTGATTATATAAATTCTAACTGCTATTTAATCGTTCTTGATCCGTAATTGTCAAGAACGATTGAACCCTAGTAGCAATAGGTTAAATTGATTGTGCTATCATAATTAGTTCAACCTAATCGAATTCATAGGTTAATTATTTGTAGTTGCAGCTATCTCGGCTATAAATAATTAGGTTTAACCGTTTTCATAATTCTCTATGTTGTTATTAATGTGGTATGGAACGCTATCGTGCCCAACTCGTTAATAATACGTATTGATCGGTTGCTGGGATTGGTCAATTACATTAGGAAAACATAAGATTTATTATGGCTATCCTAATAAATCTTTGGTTAAACACTTGAACTGCAAGAAATTCATTAGTAAGCCTATGATCAGTACATAATTGAATGTAGACCCTTGGATCAGACTTTTCTCATATTGTTAATTCATCTAAGTTTAATTTTGTCTTAGGTTATTAAATTGATCTTTAATTTCTTGGTTGTTTAGTTAATTATATTTAGGATTTTAGATAATAAACCAAATTTGAAAACCCCCCTTTTTAATTGCTTTCATATTCAAAAGAATTTAATCAATGTTCCCCGTGGATTCGACCCTATTTGCCACTATACTAGTTTATTTTGAAAGTAGGTTATTTAATTTGGCGGTTTGACACCAATCACTAGATAGGACCTGAATTTCTCGAGCACAAAAATAATGGCGAGGAGTTCCTTTTCGGTAGTGGTATAGTTGGCCTGGGCCCGGTTCAGTGTAGTAAATCACTTGTGCCACTTTTCCTCTTCTCTGCCTAAGACTACACCCACTTCTTGATCGCTAGCATCACTAGCTCGAAGGGAAGCTCCCAATCAGGTTGTTAGATAATTGGAGGAGTGACGAGCCTTTCCTTAAGCACATCGAACGCAATCTTGCACTCTTCATTCATGTCGAAATCAATGTCTTTTTGCAATAGACGACACAAAGGAGAGACAATCTTGGAAAAATCCTTTATGAACCTGCGGTAAAAACCCGCATGGCCAAGAAACGAACGAACTTCCCGCACATTTGCGGGGTAAGCCAAAGAGGCAATTATTTCAACTTTAGCTTTATCTACTTCAATGCCTTTTTTCAGAATTCAAATGTCCTAGCATAATTCCTTGCTCTACCAGGAAATGGCATTTTTCCCAAAGATTTTTATCAATGCATTTTTTAGGATTTTCATAGGATTCTCAAGGCAATTTTCGAATGATTTTCCATAAACACTAAAGTCATCCATGAAAACTTCAATGAAATGCCTAATAATCTCGGAGAAGACACTTACCATACACCTTAGGAAGGTGGCAGGTGCGTTGCAAAGCCCGAATGGCATACGCCTCCAAGCGAACGTGCCAAAGGGAACGTAAAGGTTATCTTCTTCTGATCTTCTGGATCAATCAGGACTTGGAAGTAACCGGAAAAGCCATCTAAGAAGCAGTAAAAAGGGTGGTCGGCAAATCTCTCTAGCATTTGGTCGATGCAGGGTAGTGGAAAATGGTTTTTTCTTGTCACATCATTTAGTTTCCCGTAGTCGATACAAGCTCGCCAGCCGGTTTGTAATCGCACAGGCACCCATCTCCCTATCTTTTCCCTCTATGACTGTTATACCGGATTTCTCGGGGACCACCTAAGTCCGTCGGACTCACAAATTGGCTATCGGATATGGGATAGATGATTCCCATGTCCAACAATTTGATAACTTCCTTCTTGACTACTTCCATCATGGGAGGATTGAGCCTTGGCTGTAGTTCTCTGGTCGGTTTCGCATCATCTTCGAGAAGTATGCGGTGCATGCATAAGGATGGACTTATTCCCTTGATGTCGACAATAGTCCATCCTATTGCCTCCTTGTTCTGCTTGAGAACCTTAATAAATGCTTGCTCTTGATTGTGAGTTAACTTTGAAGAAATGATCACTGGAAATGTCTCGTCATCCCCAAGGTACGCATACTTGAGGTAAGAAGGAAGAGCCTTAAGCTCGAGAACTGGTGCCTTGATTGTAGAGGAGGGAGCTTTCTCTTGTGACTCCGGAAGGGGAATGAACTTTTGAACAGATTTCGGCCGAAATGACTTGGAAGACGGAGGCTGTGCCACTGTTTCCACCGACTCTATCTTAGTGTCCCATGGTTCTATCTCCTCTAACTGATAGGCCAATTCAATGAATTCCTGATCTCTGCAACAATGCTCAAACAATTCTTCCACAAGGGGATCAATAATATCAACAGAGAATACACTATTAACGTCTTCAGGATATCACATAGATTCAGATATATTAAACCTTACCACTTGACTGTCGAACTCCATGGTGAGGGTTCCCTCATGTACATCGATTTTGGTCTGGGAAATGTTTAAGAACGGTCTCCCCAGTAAAATTGGAGTGGAGTTCGATGCATCTCCGTGCATGTCTAATACATAAAAATCTGCCGAAAATACGAGGTTGTCCACCTCAACTAGTACGTCCTCGATCACCTCGTCCGGAAACGAGGTGCTTCGGTTGGCTAGTTGGATGACAACTCTTGTATCCTTTAAAGAACCCAAATTAAGACTATAAAAAACAGAGCGTGGCATCACATTAATTGAGGCCCCTAAATCAAGCATGGCTCTTTCTACTCTACAATTACCGATTTTGCAAGGTATGACAAACATGCCCGCATCTTTGCACTTTTGTGGCAACTGCTTCTGGAAGATAGCTGACACACTCTCCCCCATGAGAACTTTTTCATTTCCTTGAAGTCTCCTCTTGTTGGTCCAAAGGTCCTTCAAGAATTTTGCATATCGGGGGATTTGCTTCACGACATCTACCAATAGAATGTTAATCTCAACTTTCCTAAACACTTCCAGTATCTCCTTGTCTCTATTTCTATCCGAAACCTTCTTGATCTGGCTGGGAAACGGGAGTGGTAGAGTTGCAATATTGAGTTTTGACCCCTGAGGATCTCGGGCTAGACACACTTGTGTCTCGCCCGAGACAAGTTTACAGGGATTATTCCTTTCAGCCATGATTGATTGATCTCGGCCGAGATTCACTTCCTTCTCGGCCGAGATGAGTGGGCAGGGAATTTTCCCTTGTGGTCGAAGTAGGCTATCTCGGCCGAGATATTGGTGTTTCTCGGCCGAGATTCTTTTCACAGCAATTGCTTCTTCTTTTTCAGCTCTCCTTTTTTCATCTCTCAACTTCCCTTTCTCAAGCATTTTCCCAATCCTCAAAGTACTAAAGCTGACATTCTTGATTTCCTTAGATGAAAAGTACTTCTTAGTGGGAAATGGCAATAAATGGCCAGGGAAACATGCCGCCATTGCTTCCTTTTGTTTCTTCAACTCCTTTGCAAGTTTCCACTTTGGTACACGGGCTTGAACTTCAGCAACTTGAGGAGGTGAGGTCTTCTCTTCATTCAAACTGTCATGTGGGTCGTCTGTTTGTGCATGTGAAGAGTGCCCGGGCTTCTCAAGCTCTCCAAGCACATCCTCACTCACGATGCCAATAGCACTAATATTCTTAGTGTTCAACTCCGGTTGAGCCGGAAATTTTCCACTTTGGGTATTCTCCAATCGAGACACGGCTGAAGCAATCTGACTCATTTGGGTTTCGATATTTGTGAACCTTGAGTTGGATTATTTCTGCAACTGAAGTGTACTGTTCGCTAAACTCTTTACAATGTCGGATAATGATGGATTTGAAGGAGTCGAATCTGCAGGCGATCTTTGGTAATACATCCCCTTAGGATAAGGGGGTCGGCTCTGGTTGCTTTGTTTGCCCGAGTGTTGAACATTCTGATTTTGGGGCCCATACTTAAAATTGGGGTGGTCCCTCCACCCCAGGTTATAAATATTCGAGTATGGGTCGTACTTCCTTCTTTCTGGGGACTTTGGCCAACCATAAAAGATGTGGCATGAGTTTGCGTGTGCCTCCATGTCATCTCCCGAAACAGGGCACGTGTCCGTAGTGTGATATGTAACTTGGCACACCCTACTTGGTTTAGGTGTCGGAATGCTCCCCGCTGCCACTTCCCTTACTAGACTTGTAAGTTGATCCAATCTATCCTCTATATTTGAAACCTGAGCTTCTTGGACGGGCCTGACAGCTTCCCGGGTTCCAAATTTTTGCGTGTTTGCAGCCATCTTTGGGATTAGGGCCCGGGCGTAAGTGGGCGTTTTGTCTACTAACGCCCCTCCACTCGCGCTATCAATCATGTTGCCATCGGTCAAACAGAGGCCTTCATAAAAATACTGTATCAGGAGCTGCTTGGTGATCTAGTGTTGAGGGTAGCTCGAAACCAACTTCTTGAACCTCTCCCAGTATTCGTAGAGAGTCTTCCCCTGCATCTGTCTTATTACATTGATTTCCTTTCTTATATTTGTAGTTCTTGATGCGGGGAAATATTTCTCTAAGAATTGAGACTCCATTTGTTCCCACGTTGTTATAGTGCCCGGGGGAAGTAATAGAGTCAGTCTCTCGCGAGGTTTTTTTTAAAGAGAAGGGGAATGTCCTTAGCTTGATCTGCTCATCTATTACTCTTGCTGGCTTCATGCTTGAACATACTACATGAAATTCCTTCAAGTGCTTGTGGGGGATCCTCCCCTGATAATCTATGGAATGAAGCAAGTAGATGCACAATCCCGGACTTGAGCTCGAAGCTTGTATCTTCCCCTATTTCTGGAAACGTGATGCACAAGGGTTCTTTTGCAACCCTTGTGTTCGCCAACTCCTACAAGGTATTTTCGGGAGCTTGCTCGTTTGCCATTGTTTTCGGTTCACTTAATCCTTCGCCTCGAAGTAACCTTGCTCTTCGGATCTCCTCAAGCAACCTTGCTCTTCTTCTCAATATTCTTTCGCGTTCAACGATCTTCGGCTCGAATAGAAGTCCTTTTTCCCCTTGGGAACGTGTGAACATCAACTGCCTATCAACAAACAAGAGAATCTAGAGAGTACCAAATTACTAGGTACACAAGAAAATACATAACCAACTAATAAATTAAAAGTAATGCTTGAACAGTAAAATAACACTATTCTTATCACTGTTCCCCGGCAACAACGCCCAAATTTGGTACGTGTCGTTGGACCGTACCAAATTAGATATTTATAATTCCGATTTCCCAACTCTACAAGTAGAGCGGTAAGTCGGGTCGAACCCACAGAGAACGGTAGACTAGTGTTATCTTAATAAATCAAGCGGTTATGAAATCTAAATAAAAGCAAAAACAAACAACGAACGTAATAAAGGTGTTGGGGGGGGGGGAGGGTTTGCTTGTGATTATCAACTAAGAACTATCAAATTACTAAACTAACCAAACTAAATAACTCAAGACAATTAAACACTGAAGATTCAATTAACACAAGAACACAAGACAATTAGAATGAGTTTTTGGTTTTTAATAAATTTAAGGAATCTACCCTTGATCTAGTATCCCTTTGGCTTCAATGTATTACCCAACTATTATTGATGCCCAATCCAACACAATTCAAGTCCCTATCCAACGAATTACTAAGTTTGCTCTAGCAATCGTGTTATCTATTACGTCTAGCTAATCGAAAGTCTGCTCTTCGACAACCCTATCCGATTAAACCAATCAAATCAATAAAGAACCAAGATAACGGAATAAATTCGACTTGAACCTCGAAAGCTCGGGTGTAGAGGTCGAATTCTACAATATCACCAGCGACATCATCGTTGTTCACTACTAGTGGAATCAGAAAACCTACAATTACGGATAGTGATCTCTAATTCTAGCAACACATCTACACACTCCCTAGAGGGTGATCAATCCAATAAAAAGCAGGTAAACATGAATCAATACTAGCAAATAATGTAGAACACTTGAAATTGCATTAGAAAGGTAACATCAACTAGCAATAGTTACATAATCATTGTCACTCAAAGTTCAACATATGATCAAGGGTAAAAATAGGGGTACTTCTCACCCATTAATACTAAAACTAACAGGAATTCAATGTAAAAGCTAAGAAACATGATAAACATAAAGATGAAACAAAAAATCTTGATTGGAGAAGAAGATCCTTTAATCCTTTGCCCAATCTCCCTTCTTGGTGATCTTGGTGGCTAGAAATGGTTGTTAGATATGTCCCCCGATAGGTCAAATTCGAAATGGAACTTATATATAAGGGAAGAGTTGTTACTTGGGTTTAAGGCAAAATCACATTCACAATTTTAAAACAGGGTAAACAATCTCGGCCGAGATTCAAGTGTGTCTCGGCTGAGACGAAGCAATGAGGGTTTTATGCTTTGTGACTCGAAGGTTGATCTCGGCCGAGATGCAATTGTGTCTCGGCCGAGACATGAAAAGGGGAATTCAGGATTTTGTTAGGGTTTGACTCATCTCGGCCGAGATTAGAGTTTCATCTCGGCCGAGATCTTGATCTCTTGAAAACTTGGCTTTGCCATGGAACGTCATCTCGGCCGAGATGCAATGCCCTCTCGGCCGAGATCTTCCTTTAGCCTTGTCCTTTGTTGCTTCGATCGATCCATCGACTGTGATCTTTTGATGCTCGTTTTCGATCCATTTGTACTCATTTTGACACAAAAATGAACCAACAACATTATTTTGCCCAATGAGAATTAAATGCACAAAATAGACGTGAAATTGCACACAAACATCACTAAATTAACACTTAAAGCGTCCTAAAATGTGTGCACAAACACGTGTACTATTCCGCGTCTGCAGTTTTCTTGCTGAAAAACTCGGCAAAATGAAACTTCTCGCGAGAAATGACGAGATTTCGCGGATTTTGTGAGAAAATAAATTGTCCCCCTGTTTTTATTTCGGTAAGGCCCATTTAGCAAAATCTCACCGAAATCTCTGCGGCTTTGTGAGGTGGGATTCAATTTAGTTCATGTTTTAACCCCTCTGCCGGTTGAATTGTTTTTTTCACCTAAAGGTGCTTCTGGAAATTGAAAATTTTCCCCTTTAAACTTAATTTTGTGCTAAAGAAATTGCAAATTTACAATTTATACTTAATTTTATGCACAAACTTACACACAATTGTAGAGATACACATGGATGCATACATCCCCTCCCCCCATATATATATACATACATACACTAATATAAAAATGCCTTAAGTTTCAGTCAATTTATTTTCGATCTATTTTGCCCTGTTTAATTATATTATTCTAAGGACATTATAGTAATTTTTTGCCCTGAGTATTCTAATTATATTCCAATTCTATTGACAGATATGTTATAATTAAGTTTAATTTATCCTATCATATTTATACTAATCTATACCAATATCTTATTTTCTTACTACAATAGGGAAAGATTCAATCGTGCGAGTTAAATTAAAATATTAAAAAGAAGAAAATGAACACAATTTTATTATTCCAATCGTTCAAGTATAATACGTAGAAGAAAAACAAACTTGAACATAATTAGTAAGATTGTGCCAATAACCAACCTTAGAATGAGAAGCTGCATATTATATTCGATTATATTTTTTTCTATATTTTAATAATATGTTGAAATTCATGAAACTAAATGTATAAATTCTGTATTTAAGAATATGATTATCCTTCTTCAAATTACACCCAATTTGCTTGGGTTATATTCCAATTCTAATTCTAATTCCTGTTGTTTGGAGAAGTAATATATATATGTGTGTGTTTACTGTTAACAACACTTTTACAAAATTACAAAATTGCGAAATCCAATTTGTCGTAACAACAAGCTTGATAACATTTTTTTCTAATTCATGGTACTAATTCCTAAACTACCACATACCTTTCCTTTATATAGTTGTTATAGAACATAGAATCAACACCAATCCTTTACTAATTATTTTGTTTCATTTTTTTATAGTTCCTTTATTAAGTTTTTATTATTGTTCAATTATGACAAAATATGTATAATGTAGGTTTTTCTAATAAAATATACAATGCTTCAGAATCTTACATAAAATTCTCAAATCATTCAAATGCTAAATTCACAATGGAGGTACGTTACACGAACCATCCACATAGTATTCAATTGTATACGCTATGCATATAATATTATATATATGGGTGTTGTTTTTGTTGTTGGACACTATTTTATACTTTGTGAGTCGTGACTTTCTTTGCATTAATCTTATTTGTTGGCAATATATTTTTAGTCATGTCTTATTTCATATAATTTGTTGGCTACACAAGCAGAAAGCAAGACAACAATGAAGTTGAAATAAATAAATTGTAATAAATACATACTTCTTAGAAATTGAGATTACACTTTGTCCATCGCAATAGAGTTTACCATCTTCTAAATTTTGAATCCTGAATTGGGCTCACTCATTGTCTTCAGTTACCAGCATATTATGTGATATTATTAGAAATTTTGAATATTTTTTTATTATACTAGATGTCCGTCCGTGCGATGCACATGACATATTATTCTACTATAGTAATATTATGTAATTAAATTATAATATTGCTACAAATCATTATAAAACATATATAAGTAATTATATATGTGTCTATATATTTTACAATATTATGTATTAAAATTAAGTAAATATTAACATTTTTTTTCCGTAAGGAATATGAATGCATGTTAAACCTAATTTCATACAAAGTAAATTAAGTTATTTGAATTATGCATCAATTAATTTATTTGAAACAGAGATACCCATATATTTTTTCTATCATAATTTTTTTTATATAACTAACCAATGTAAATTCAACAAAGTTATTATATCCAATATGAATGTTTAATTGAAGATCGTGAAATAATGACTAATTTGATATATTTTTCATCAAGAATGAAGTTGATACGAAGAAGTTATAAACATTCCAAATCTTAAGTTAAAAAGAAAACGAATTGAAGAGAGATATTTTTTTGTTAAAACATCCATTTGTTTTCTATTTTTGTCAAATAAACTCCTATAACGTATATGGATAACATGTGTTTTTCCAGGTGGAGGACCTATATAAATGACACGTATTTTCCTCTTACTTTAATATTAAAGGGAGAATTCTCTTATAATTTTTTGTTAATAAACCAAATTTATAGAAGTAACCACCTATTAAAAAACATTATAATGAAACAATCAATAATATAACTTTAAGAATCATTTTTTTTATTATAATAAAATTAATAATTTAAATACTTGTAATAAAAATAATTTAATCCTGTATATATTACAAAACTAAGCAAATAATTCAATACTATAAAAAAAAATTACATTCTCTATTTTAGGTTTAATATTTTGTTCTTAAGAAATTGATTTTCTTTATATATTTAATATAGGCGTCAAACTAAAGATCCTAAAAAGAAGATTAATTTGATATATTATTCGTCGAATATAGATTAAGAACGATAAAATTATATGTAATTAAAAAATATAGTTGGAAAAATCAAAATAAATAAAAAATTAAAAGGAAAAGAAAAAGATGAGAGAAAGACAAATGAATTGTAACCGCCACACATCACGTACATTCCTGAATTCAACGGTTTGTTTCTTCTATTTAATATTTGTTTTACTATTTTAAGCCTAGAATTAATGTGGTGAAAATAGATCACCCTAAACTCTCCTACTTTTTTACTAATTAGGGATTAGGGATTGTTATTCTCATCATTTTTACATTATTGGCTGCAACCGCAATTGTGTTGTTATTATTACTATTTTTTTCTTGCCTCTAAATAAAATTTTCGTTCTACTTTATTTATTTAATTTTGTTGGATTAGATTACCGTATAAAAAGTCATTATTTTCTTTTGTTTACGTGCCTTATCATAAGATCTCTATGGCCCCATTTGAATGGAGGGATTTGTGCTATGAATTTATAAATTCATTATCAAATCCACTCCATGTGTTTGGATAAAATACTAAATGAGTGGATTTGTAAATCCAGATTTTTAAATCAACCCATTTAGAAATTCAGGATTTGAGATTCTCTAATTTACACTATATTTGGGTGGATTTCAAATCATTTCACAAAGGTAGTCATTTTCAAATCCCTCATCACTCACACTTCTCTCTCCCTTCCCCCCTCTCTCTCTCTCTCTCTATCTCTATCTCTCTCCCCCTCTCTCTCTCTCTCTCTTCTTCTCTTCTCCCTATCGCATGTTCTCCAATAAAATGCTCCTAATTTTTTTAATTCTTTTTTTTTTCTTTTATCTCCAATAAAATGCTCCCAATAATTTTTTGGGATATAAAATACATAATATGTATATATGTGTGTATATATATAATTGGAAAAAAAAATTGTTCGATTAATTTAGATGTAGATAAATATTATTTTATTTAATAAAAAATATAAATTGTTAGTTTAGACTTTAAAGAAAAAAATTAGATTTTACAAATATTGTATCAGTTTTTTTGCCAAATAATGGATTTGAAAATTTTGGATTTCAAAATCCTTTCACAAATTCACCATAAATCCAAATAAGGGATTTCAAGTCCATGAATTTTAAATCTAAGAATTTTGAAATTTATTCATTTTAAATCCCTGACAAATCAAATCCCTCAATCCAGATGGGGCCTATATGTATTTGTTTTACTTCTATTGGAACACTAGATATCCACACAAGCCAACTACGACAAATGTATATCGCCAAAGAAACGTGCAAGACAGAAAAAGTAATTGTGCCAACTCAAATGCTAATGAAAAGATAGAGTTACTAAAAGAAAAAAAATGATGTGCCACAAAGACTCCATGTCAATTAAATGGTAATAAGTCCCTTTTCATTTATCAAGAAAAATAGTGTATTAAATTCATTACATAATATTTCATTCAAAACGTGAAATGATATAATATGAAATATTCTTTTTTAGGAACAAGAATTTGTGAATCTGAATGCTGGAAAAAACATGAATTGAAAAAAATTGTAGATTGCATTTATTGTGATGTTGAAAGATTTGAGTATGAACCTCCAACCTTTTGTCGTGATAATGAAAATATTCAACTTTGTTTTATTGGAGTTTTTGATGAATTATATGATTTATTTACTTCTAATGTAAAAGATGCCATTGGATTCAGAAAAAAAAAAAAAAAATCGACTATACAACATTATATTCGCTTTTACTTCAATGGGGAGTAAAATATGATAAAGAACTTGCATCTACAAGACTTTGGGTTTATACTTTTATCGCACAAGGCATGGTCTATCACACTCTTCCAGGGTTGAAATTAACTAAAGAATGTTCTGAATGTTTTTAGTTGTATTTTGTTGATACATATAGAGAGGTTGAAAATAAAATTAATGTGTTACAGGACTAATCCTTATTACAAGATCTTGTGAAAGACTCATACAGATGCTAGAATTTTTCGAAGATTACAAGAATATGATACAATGAATAATGTTCAGCTTCAAATCTCGAAAGATACATGCCAACTCAGATCAAGGATTATACAATTCTCGTACAACAGATCAGGTATATCTTAGTTCATGCACATTCAGGTGAACAACATACAATAAAACATTAGTTTGGATGATATGATCCATTGCAATACCCATTTCTTTTACCAAGGGGCAAAACAGACTCGTATGAAAATAAAAAGGTCACCCCTATGAGAACAAGGTAAATCTTGTATTTATTTCTCTTTGCATTTAATATAACATCTATATACTAATTATACTCCCTTCGTCTCACAAAGATAGACTTACAGATTTTTTTACACAGACCAAGAAATAAGAAGTTATTATAGTTAGGGCATTAAATTTTTACTTTATTTAGTAATAGGATACATTAAATATGGGCAGAGATGGAAATGAGAATTTAATGATGTGCTATATATAGTAACAAACCTATTTTTGTGGGACGGATGAAAATGAAAAGTAAGTCTATCTTTATGGGACAGTGGAGTATATAATAATAATACTACAATTAGACCTATATAGTATAATCTTTTATTTAAAAAAAAAAATTATTCTAATTTTTTATTAAATTTTTTGAAGAATATTATGATGCATCATTTCTTGAATTTGAAAATATCTGCAGTAGATAAAAAATGTAGCTACCTAAAGTGATTATTATTTCATAGGAC
Source organism: Ajuga chamaepitys (assembly GCA_958295605.1). Lineage (NCBI taxonomy): Eukaryota > Viridiplantae > Streptophyta > Magnoliopsida > Lamiales > Lamiaceae > Ajuga > Ajuga chamaepitys. Next base: position 23,685,487 of record OY282497.1, on the reverse strand, counting down.
ATTTGGAGTACTTATTTAAATGTAATATATATTTTATTTGTCGTTACAATGAATGAATATTCAATATAGTTTTTCCTAACTTTAAAATCTTCCTTGTTCCAAATTAAAAAATACAAATAAATATTTAAACTTTGCGTTTTAATATTTGACAGATCCAAATTCAAATTTACAAATACATTTTGAAACTTTAAAAAAACATGTAATTATGCTTAGTTCTATTGTTTATTGTATTATTTAACATTTTCCTATTTTTTATTTGATTTCTATTACTAAATTATTATTTTGCAGCTTATATTCAAAAAAATAATCATGCATCCACACAGATAAGTGTTTCTACTACACGTGATATTCTTTCACGAGAGCAAGAAGGCAGAGATGTTGTACTTTTCATTCTTATTTTGGCAATAGTATTTTATATATTCTAAGTCCTACTATTAATTAAATTTTGTCATTAAGATAGTGACAAGAAGAGGCATGATTGAAATAGTCATTTACTTAATCAACTTTAGTAGCATACACTAATCTTCCGAAACTGGAAAGTTTTAATAATTTTAAATTTAAACTATCATGTTTTAGGAAATACATATTTAAAATATGCATATTTATAAAATTGTCTAACTTTTTTGGTAAAAACATATCTCATAATAAATCTTATATTATATATTTGTATTGGCAGATGCCTGAGAAAGAGAGTGATAATAAAATATCATGCAGGGAATACTTTTGTCATAAGTTACAAATGAGAAAATCAAGAAAATCAACACTTTTACTGGCAGGAAGACTAACCCAACAATATGTTGTTGATATGTACATAAAATTGGAAACAACAAAATTAGATTTCTTCTGCCGGAACCAATCAAAGTTACGAGCAGAACTGTATCAAGGCATCATTGACAATGTCTTAAAATGAGAGATAAGAGGTAGTGAAGTTGGTCATAAGATGGTTCCTCATATATTCTTTTAGTGGTCCAAAAGATATGTTTATTACAATGACTTGTAATCCCGATTTAAAAGAAATACAAGAAAATTTGTATGAAAGATCAATTATTCAAGAAAGAGATTTTCGGGCCAGTGGCTGCAAATATTCATGTAATTGAATTCCAAAAGCGAGAATTGTCATATGCTCATCCACTTATATTATTGATGTCGGATTATAAAATTAATTCTGCAGATCAATATGATAGTTTGTATGTGCCACACTACCAGACCAACACAAGCATCCTGAACTATGCGAGTACGTGAAAAACACATGATTCATGGATCATGTGGTAGTAAAAATTCAATTTGCATTATGAAATCCACGTTCAAATTGTTAGACTATAAACCAGCGAAATGATGGATACCCAAGATATAGAGTAATGAAACATGGACGACATGTTCATGTTTGAACACATCTTGACAATAGGTGGATAATACCATATAATTCGTCTCTTTTGTCTAGATATACTTGTCATATCAATTTTTAGATTTGTTCTAGAGTAATGATTGTAAAATATTTATATACAAATATAACTATAGAGGTCATGATAGAGTGGCAATTGAGATGGCTCCAAATGTTGGAGAAAGTACAATTGATGGAATCAAGCAATTTTTGGATGCTAGGTGGGTGTTTGCTCAAGAAGCTGTGTGGAAATTCTATGAATTTAATATGAGATTTGGTCAGCACAAATTAACTTATAACTTCAACTTCCAAATAAGCAATTTGTGATTTATCACTACAAGGAAAATGGTCTTTTGAGACCACAAAAAAGTGGTCTCAAATAATGAGTATTTGCCATAACTTAAGCAAAGTGGTCTCAAATAATGAACATTTGTCACAACTTATGAGTATTTGTCACAACTTTATTGTCGTCTCAATAACTCCGTCGCAAATAATATATTTGTGACCACAAAAGTGGTCTCAAATGCGTCTCAAATATCTTATGCAACAACTAGTTGTCTCTAAAAGTAGTCTTAAAGTTGTCTCAAATACTTTGTAGAGAGATTTGTGACAACAAGTGGTCACAAATAACTTATTATTAGTGACCACAATTGTGGTGTCAAAAAGTCTTATGTAAAAGACTTTTTTTGTTGTAGTGTATTGGGCTAATCAAAATTTAGAAAATATCTTCGCATGGGATCACACTTCCAAAACAATGCTCACTGAATTTTTCGCAATGTGTGCAGCTTGTAAAGAAGCACGAAAGTATCTTTATAGGGAATTTCCGGAACACAACATATAAGATAATTAATACACTCTTCATCCAAAAACTAGCACACTAATTTATCTATTTTATTTAATCTAATTTTACTGTTTATAAAATTGGGCAGGTTTAGCGTGAAATCAAATGTGATTGAAGGAGATTACAATGTTTGGCAACACAACAGCTGCATATGTCGAATGCTCAGTGCAAGATTGCATTGCACAATATTAACAATGATAAGAAAAAAACGTACATCATAAGCAACTTAGAAATTTAGAATGCATAAGCACACTCCAAAATGCCGAAGAGAAAAATTAAAATAAATTATAAATATTTTTTAGGGAGAGAATGAGTCCGGTTACAACAAAGGATTGGTCACACAAGTCCATACAAAAATTAATTTCCTAATACCATTGAACAAGAAAACAGAAGAAGAACAAGGAAAAATGAGTGCAATTGCGGAGGAAATAGAAAGAATGGAACCCAAGATCAAGAAAATACAAATTGAAAAGTAAAGGACCGACACAACCCCAAGAAAGGAACTTACAGAGCAGAAGGATGCAATAAAGAAAAATCTTGAAAAAAGATGAAAGAAAAGAAACTATATAATGAACAAAACGAACAAAACAAAATCAAGGAAAGTCAAGGAAAAATTACAAAGAATATAGCACCGGAAAAGAAACCGGTTAACCAAAATGATAGGAAAGAGAAAGTCAAAGATGACCCACCACCGGATAAATAAACGACAAAAGAACAAGGGAGGGACAAAAGAAAAATAAAAAAGAAGATCTACGAACACTGTGTCGTACATGATAGTGGCAACGAAGTAACAATTACCAATACATTACCAAAACAAGGGTACTAAGAAAACCACCAAGAAGATCAAGCAAGAGAAACTCTAACTTCTCCATCAATAAATTGATAAAGTCTTCACTTTTTTACTTATTTATTTCAATATATTTTAGTTTAGTTTTGCTTATGTCTTGATTTTATGTTTTAATTATTATTTTTGTGAGGCCATTACTTTTTTTTCTTTAGAGTTTGTTATTTTTTTAAATTATATAAGAATCTATGTACATTTAGAATTGCAATATTCACTCAATATATGATGATTCACCATAATCATGGATTCATTATGTCAATAAAATATCTTATCTTACAGAACCAAAGACATTTCAATAATACGTTTCTTTAAAAAAAAAAAAAAAAAGGACCCACAAGATAACCGCCAGTTAAATGATGTAATAGAGTTTGTTATTTTTTGAATTATATAAAAAACTACGATATATAAATGTAATTGATAGTATATGGTTATTCACAACATCCAAAGATTTTAATCGCATTAGTAGAATATATTTTCTAAAGAGTCCTACACACAATATATTAGAATAAAATAGTTTTTTTTTTAATCAAAAAAGTAAAAATTTACAACCACATGCCACGCACGTGCCCTTTGCTAATATATATATATATATATATGTATAATTGTATATTCTCACATATCTTGTGCATTATTGCAAATTGAATGCTTTGGCATGCATCATGGATTCAAGAGTTGATAATGCGCAGTCCGGTAACCAAGAACTACAACAATAATCGACGTAAACAATATGGAAAAACACAGGATTAACGTGGTTTGATCCGGAGGTCTACGTCCACGGGCAGAAAATCACTCTTGCCGAGGTGTTTATTTTACTAAAACTTCCAAGTTACACGTAGTAAATCAGAATACAAGAGTGCGAACCCTAATTCCGAGTTGCCTTCTCCTATTTATACTATTCCATACTAAACCCTAACTAATTCCCTATTATTGCGCTTATTTCCCGTTGCATGGCAGTTGGGAGCTGATCGTGGGCCTTGATTCTCGGAACAAACCACCTGTTGGGCCAACGGGTGTTCCTGGGCCTGCCAGACCTACGCGTGCTGGGCCTTCAGTGGGCTCAGGTATTAACCCGACCCGAAGTCACTGGGTTATCCCTATCAGCGGGCATGTAGCCAGTCCCGGCGATGACATCCTTATTTCTGATCTTGACTTGGGTGGGGAGTTCCAGCCACTTGCTTCATTTCCAGCATCAGCGATTTCGGCAGAACCCCCTCGAAATTCACAATCCTGAAACATCCCCATTCCTCACACGCCTTTATTAGCTCGCCCCTCTGCGCCGGAAAATCATGCATATCAATCACCGGTATCGCCTCCATTGCAGTTGCAGCACAAGAGCCTCGCCAAACAGTTCCTCTGTGCTCACCTCAAATATTGTTATTTTACTTTTGGTGTGTCAATATATGTTTGGTTAACAAAGGAATTGAATTGGACTGGTCTGGGGTCCTTATCAATCCCTGCTTTCACAAACAATTATTTCTTAATGGCATCAAACTCCAAACCTATGTTTATTTTTGGATTAAAGACGTCATAATCTCATTTAAATTAATTGTTCAAATCTGGGGGCTTTGATGTTTTTCTTAGCTCCCATTTCCAAAAAGATAAAATTGAAAGTCTAGATGATAGTGCTCGCTCCTTGCTTCTTTTTTCTCATTCGTATATGTATTGTCGTGAATTGAAGATATGGAACTATTTAAATTCTTAGATAATGAAATTGTTTCCTAAACTTAAAAGACTCACCTCTGCCGATTGTCTAAAGAACTACTCTTTTTCTTTAAATAAAAAAATAATATTTTTGATAATTACAGCAAGTTATATATTACTGCGATGCACGATTTGTAAATATAGTAATGGGTATATAATAAGAATTATAAATTAAATTTTTATATACTTTTGTTATTAAAAATATAATAATAGGGAAGTATGTAAATTATTTAAATTGACAATATATTATAAGAAAATGAACATAATAATATTCAAAAAATAAAAGTAAACAATATAAACAATTTAAATACTAATAATAAGATTTAATAATACAAACAATATATCATAAAAATAAAAAATTCTATATATTTAAATATTTTGAAAATATTTCTTCCTGTAAATATACTTTTAAACATAAAAAATAATATTATTGTAAAATGAATCTCCGTTAAATAAAAGCAAAACAACAATTATATCCTAAATAATATCAGTAATAATTATTTATTTTCAAACATTAAGAAATAATATATAATTATTTACTATTTTAAAAAACATAATCCCTCCGTCCCAAGTTAATTGTCTTACCTTGACCTGGCACGGAGACTAAGAAGAAGCAGATTTTGTGGAATCTTTGATTTTTTCAAAGGTGGAGATTGAATGTGGAGATTTTGATGGTGGAGATTGTGGGAGAATTTGCTATTTATGGGATAGGACAATTAGCTTGGGACAAACAAATAAGGCAACATATACGGATATTTTGCTAATAGTATCCGCATAATCCCCGCAAAATGTAAAATTGTGTTTGTTCTTTTTATTTATTCTTTATATATATTTTTTTAATTATTAATTTCATAGTAATACATTGTAGAAATTCATGAAAATAAGAATAATTATTAAAACAATAAATTTGTCTAGTAAAATAAATTTTAATAAAATTTTAAAGTGTATGTTTGAGATAATCGATAATAATACATATAGATAAATAGAATATACCGTTCCTAGGCTTAAATATTATTTTTTAAATAAATAATATAATTCGTAAGCGAAATAGTTAGTCGATCTAATAAGAATCTAGTCTAAGACATTCTAATAAACAACAACACTCATTAAGAGTTATAATTCTGAGATTGTTCCATTAAATTAAAAAAATAAATAGAATCAAATCATAGTATTCAAATACCATTTAAATTCAGGGTTAAAATAATTTTCTAGCCTAAACTATGACCGAATTATCAATTTGGTTCCTAAACATTTTTTACTATCACTTTAGTGCCTAAAGAACTACGAAACTGTCATGTGCATTCCGTCGATGACTTTTCCGGCCAAAAGTATATGACGTGCCCAACATGTGATACAAAAGATAGCTTTCAATGAGACTTCAGTATCTGAACTACATGAAACTATCACTTTGGAACCTGCTGATTTACATGGTTTACAAATATTTCTTTAGAATTGCGGGACCTTATGAAATATTTTTTGATAAGTGAGGGACCTTAACAAATATTCATGGATAATTGAAGGATTAAAAGATGCATTTTACCTCGAAATAGTTATTGGGTCGAAAACTTAAAAAAAAAAAAAAAAAAAAAAAAAAAAAAAAAGACAAAGGAACAAGAACAAATTGATTAACAAATCACCTTGATTAATTTCACTATTATTTTCAATCGATATTTGTTATACAAGAAGAACGTGTATATTGATTATAAAACCACAAATTACAATATGAGTTTGACACAAGATTATATAGAAGAGTAAATCCCATGCATGAGCACACGTGACCACATGCATGGAAAGCTAACTGATTTTGTTTAGCTAAACTAACTAACTAACTTTTCTAACTAAGCTTTTAGCTAACTAACTAACCTTATCATATTTTTAATTGATACAAATCATTTATATGATAGCATGCTCCCATTCAAATGAGGCCCGGTTGGAAATCGCAGCACAGTCGTTGAGCCAGGAATTGAAAACGGTTTGCAGAAAGACTTTCTGTCAATATATCAGCAGTTTGTGATTCTGTGGGAACGTAGCACACTTGAATCTCCCTGTTTGTGACCTTTTCTCGTATGAAATGGATGTCAGACCACAAAACAGTAGGCTTGACAGATGATACTCCAATTTCTTGCAGCAAACTGTGTATCCACATGACTTCTGTAGTGGCAAGAGCCAACGCTCTATACTCAGCTTCTGTACTGCTCCTAGCTACAAGACTTTGCTTCTTAGAGCTCCAAACAATAGGATTGTTTCCAAGGAAAATGCAATATCCCGTAGTACTCTTCCTATCATCAGGGCAGCATGCCCAATCACTATCTGCAAAACCATGGAGCGTGAGTCTATGTATAGGCTTAATAACAATCCCTCGATGTAGGGTGCCACTTAGGTACCTAAGCACTCTCTTACAGGCCTTCCATTGATTAACGGTTGGAGCCTGCAAGAACTGACTAAGTTTGTTGACAGAAAAAGCTATTTCAGGTCTAGTGAGTTGAAGATATTGAAGAGATCCAATGACTTTCCTATACAAAGTTGGTTGATCAAATGTGTTGCTATCATTATTATGTAGCTTAACATTTGTACAACTAGGTGCAGGAACAGGTTTGCACAATGTCATATCCACCTCTTTTAACAAATCTGATATATACTTTGTTTGTTTAAGAAAGATGCCTTGACTACTTCTTTGTACATCTATGCCAAGAAAACAGTTTACTTGACCAAGATTTTTTAGGGTAAACTCCTTGTCAAGTAAGTTAATTACACTGGCAATCTCAGAATTATTGTTTCCAGTAACTAAAATATCATCTACATAGACAAGAAGTAGTAAAACTGTTTTTCCAGAATTTTTATAAAACAATGATGAATTAGCTACATAATTTTTGAATCCTATTGAAATAAGAAAAGCTCCTAGTTTGTCATACCATGCCTTTGGGGCTTGCTTAAGTCCATAGAGTGACTTAACGAGTTGACAAACATATTGAGGTTGAGTTTTAGAGATATAACCTTCTGGTTGAACCATGTATACTTTTTCTTTGAGATCACCTTTAAGAAATGCATTATTAATATCTAACTGATGTATAGGCCAGTTTTTACTGACTGCAAGAGTCATGACAATCCTGATTGTAACAGGTTTGATGAAAGGACAGTAGGTTGCAAAGAAATCAACACCTGCAGTTTGTTGGAACCCTTGGCAACTAACCTTGCTTTGAACCGGTCTATTGTTCCATCTGGTTTGTATTTGATTCTAAATACCCACTTAGCTGTGAGTAGATTCATGTTGTCAGCATATGGAACTAACTTCCATGTCCCATTTTTAATGAGGGCATTATACTCCTCATCCATTGCTTGCTTCCACTTGAAAGATTGAAGAGCTTGAGTGGCATTGAGTGGTTCAGTGTTGTCCAGATTTGACACAGTGGAAAAGACTTTGGGTTTAAGCAACCCTGTCTTTGACCTGGTTACCATCGAATGATGATTTGTATGAGTTATGACAGGCACATCTATTTGTTGTTGCTGATTAAGTTCATGGTGATCATCTGGTGGAGCACTGACAGGTATTTCTACTAGTTGGTCACTGATAATAGGTATGGTGGTGGAGGTGGGAATGACTGTGGTTTGAGCATTGGTCTCAGGAGGAGGACTGCTTGAACCAGAAACAGTATTATCATTTGTAGCAGAAATGATAGGAGAATGAGTTGTGGGGGGTGTGAGGAACTTGATTGTGAACAGCTTCAGCAGATGAAGTAGAACAAGGTAAAATAGGCAGAACAGCATGTAGATTTTGGTTATTTTCAACTGCAGATTTTGATATGAAAAGTTGAGTAAAGGGAAACTCATTCTCAACAAATTTAACAGTTCTAGCTATGTAAACTCTGCCAGACCTGCTGAGACATCTGTACCCTTTGTGCAACAAACTATAACCAATAAAAACACATTTAGAGGTTTTGAATTCAAGCTTCATGCTATTATAAGGTTTGAGAAATGGAAAACAGGCACAACCAAATGGTTTTAAAAAACTATAATCTGGAGACCTTTTGTACAAGACTTCAAAAGGAGATTTGTTTTGAAGAACAGGAGTAGGCAATCTATTAACAGTAAAACACATACTAACAAAGGAATCCCACCAGAATTTAAAAGGAAGATGAGCTTGAGAAAGTAAAGCAAGTAACAATGTGTTTGTGCTTTCTTTCAACTAAGCCATTCTGAGAATGAGTGTAAGGGCAAGAATACCTCACCAGAATACCTTTCTCTTTGAAATAAGAGGACAAACTTCTGTATTCTCCTCCAAAATCAGATTGAAAGGCCTTAATCAACTAAACTGCCTTTCAATCATAGTTATGATGTTGAGAGTAGTTTGATAGACCTGTGACTTCAGAATGAGGGGATAAATCCAAGAATACCTGGTGTAGTCATCAGTATAAAGGACATAATATCTATAGCCTTCTGTGGAGAGAACTCCAGCAGGCCCCCAGACATCTGTGTGAATCAGCTGGAAAGGTGCAGTAGTGTGATGTTGGACAGATTTAAAAACCATGGTTTGTAGTTTTCCAGCTTGGCAGGCTTCACACAGGGGCAAAGGCTTTGACTTAATAGGTATATTAAGACCTTTAAGTACTTTAAACAACACTTCATCACAAGGATGGCCTAACTTTCTATGCCAAGTTGCAAGGAGATCATCAGAAGAGACAGTTGAAGCCAAGAAGCCTTGTTTATTAGCGCTATCAACATGAGTACAAGTGACAGAATTACAAGTAGTTTGAGTTATTACATCTGAATCAGCAAATTTACAGCAACTCTCAATGTTAACAGAGGAATCACCAACTTTCATCAAAGAGGAATGTAAGCTAGAATTACAACCAACATAATTGTCACCAACTTGTATACAAGCAGAGTTTACATCAGAAAGACAAGTAGACTTAAGCTGTGAAGCAGTTATAGAATTCCTTCTAACAGCAGCAAGATCCCAGGGCATATCCAGGTAGTACAATCCATTTTTAAGGGAACCTCTGAGCAGAGTTTTGTGTGTATTCAGATCCTTAACAAAACAAGTAGAGTTTAGAAAAACCATATAAGCAGAATTATGTTTGAGTAACTGAGAAATACTTAAAAGATTCTTTGTGATCTTGGGGGCTACCAGAACATCTTTCAACAACAGGGATTTATTATTTAAAGCAGGTAAAGTACCAACACCAACATGTGTGAATTTCAAATGAGACCCATTACCAACTGTTATTGTACCTGAACCCTGATAAGGAACCTGTTGAGTGAGTGCAGAGCTTTGAGAAGCCACATGATGCGTAGCACCACTATCCACAAACCAATCAGTGGTGTTGGAAGGCAAGAAACCACTCACAGTGTTGACAGAAGGAAGATTTGAGTCTTCCTCAGATTCTTGAGTAACAACAGTAGTATTGTGAACTTGTCTAGCTTGATCTTGTTGAGCAGCAGTTGCAGGATCCAATCCAAGGTCTTCACTAAACCTATCCCAACAGTTGGCTGCAACGTGATTTGGGCGACCACAGAGCTGACAAATGACTTTAGCACCAGTCTTGAACCCACCACGATTGCCACCTCGACCATTATAATTCCCTCTTGAATTATTTGGGGGGGTTTTCCACCCCTGTAGTTCCTTCGATTTGAACCCTTGTAACCACCCCTGTTTCCATTGAAATTACCTCGACGAGCGGCAAGATTCACATTCAGAACCACCTGTGAGCCATTAAGTTGTTGGAGGCGCATCTCATGCGTTTGCAACAGGGATTGCAACTCAGTAATAGTTATAACATCTGATCTCGTGGTAACATTAACCATGATTGACTCAAACTCGGGACCAAGAACATTTAAAATATACAGGCACAAGTCTTCATCAGAAACAACCTGACCAGCAGCATGAATCGCATCCACAATGCTACACATTTTTAGAACGCAATCTTCAACAGATGAGTCTCCTTTCTTGAGAGAGGTGAGTTGAAATCTGAGATTTAACACCTTAGCCTTTGATTGAGAGCAAAACAAATCATCAAACACCTTCCAGACTTGAGCCACAGTTTGACACCGATTAACATACCCAAGCATGGGCTCGGTGATAGAGCTGAGCAACCAACACATGAGAAACTGATCTCGACGGATCCACTGATCATACTCCGGATTAGGAATTGTAACAACCATTGTTCCTTCACTTTCCCCAATTCTTTCACCTGACCTAATTTCCTAAAGAACCTTGGAAGGGGGAGCAGTAGTACCATACAAGAATTCATCAAAACCATGCGCACGAACAGTAGTAACAACCTGAATGCGCCAATACGAGTAGTTTGTGCGATCCAGCCTCAACGTGAGAGCTGTGAACGTTGGAAGAACAAACGACGACGAAGAGGAAGCCATAACAACAGAGACAAACTTCTTGGATGACAAACACCACAAACTGGGAAGAGAGAAGAGGACGAAGCTCTAAACACAGACTAACAAACTTGAGCAACGGAAATAACCCAGTTTCTTGATACCATGTTATACAAGAAGAACGTGTATATTGATTATAAAACCACATATTACAATATGAGTTTGACACAAGATTATATAGAAGAGTAAATCCCATGCATGAGCACACGTGACCACATGCATGGAAAGCTAACTGATTTTGTTTAGCTAAACTAACTAACTAAGCTTTTAGCTAACTAACTAAACTTATCATATTTTTAATTGATACAAATCATTTATATGATAACAATATTAATGTAAACTGGATTCGTGATATTCTTCCTAATTTATTTTTAACATAATATTTCAAACAATCCAAAAATATTTAGATAACAGAAAGTGAAGTGCACTAATAACCTTATTTTCTCCAGAATATATATTTTTTCTTGAATAATATCACTTTTTTTAGTGATTGTTTTAAACATCAAAACATGAAACAGTTAAGCTCATAAAAGTTTTTTATGTAAAAATTAAACACCACTTGATATATATTTGATTATCAAGGTCTTACTAATTTTATTTACTAAACACAATACAAATTGTCAGTCACAATAAACAATTACGTCTAACATACAAATAATCACATATTAAAAAAGTTACATTTTTCTAATATAATATTTAATTTTAATATATGCAACATGGTGTCTGATCAAAGATCGTGAAAAGAAGATCAATCTCATAAATTTTGAAATGGACTAAGAAAAATATATATTATGTTTTTAAGAAATTGAAAAAGTTTCCCTAACTACATAAATAAACTAATTTACACTGCCAATTTTAATCGCCTTTTGAACAACTATCAAGAGCTACTTCGCCACATATGGGGCGATGTATTACACACACCAATCTCTTTTATTTTTTCCATAATTTTTATTTTTTTTGATTAATCTCACAATTTTGTTTATTATAAAAGTATATCCCAGTTAGTCTAACAAAAAAATATTTGATATCATAAATTTCAAAGAAACGTAAATAAAAAATAAAGTACATTTGTTTGATTATTAATTTTATTTGCCAGCCAGTCAGTGACAATATAAAATGTACAGTTATGTCCACAATAAATACTAAAATTTAGCTCAGGTTATAACCAATGTATTTTTTCTAATATGATTTATCTTTCAATTATATTCAACTGAGTGTCAAATTAAAATTCATGGAAAAGATGATTAATATGAGAAGCTATAAGCAAATTATGAAAAAAAAATAATTAATGTATTAAGAAATTGGAAAAGAAAAAATTATACTAACAGATAATAATTAATAGCTGCGGCATTTTTGTTATCTATGCAAAGGCCGCCAAAAATCCATCTACTACATAAAGGGAGTATTACACACGCGCCATTATTTTTCTAGCAAATTTTTCAAAAAAAAGAAAAAGAAAAAAAGTTCCAATATATGACAACACATAAAAAAAAAAATGAAATGTGTGATTTCGCTATATATATTGATAACTCCAATTAATTATACATTAAGATTTGACATATCAATGGAAGATTAATAACTTCTAATATATATATATATATATATATATATATATATATATGTTAGTTTTAACAAATTTATATTAATTAAATTTATGGTATTAAAAAAAATTATATTAATCTAACAAATATATAGTAAAATCAATATCTCGAATCCAAACGAAAAAATTAACCAACAATTTTACATTTTTCCGGTCACAACTTTTATTAATACAAATAATTGTTATGTTTTTCTGTAATAGAGTCCTCACTTATATAAGGAACATATTCATTATATCTCTCGATTGTTGTGGTTGATGGTAATTTATATATATGGCAGAAATTAAGGAGTTATCTATGGCTATCGATATATAAGTAAAAAAATTATTTAGATACACATTTTACTCTAATTTAACTCACAATCTATTTTTAGATGATTTTTTTGGCGAGAAAATTTTAATATTTCTATCCATAAACGGATGTACTTTTATATTAAGTAGGATTGCATGAAGTCTAACAAAAAGTTGTACAGTGTTGAAAGAAAAATACAATTAGTGTGCCTTCATCAAAAGTAATTGATGAAGGGCAATTTAGGGTATTCACTAAATATTATGTAATTGTATGAAACTCTTGTATTTGATACCTTATTTAAATGGGATCTGATGAATTAGAGAACTTTAATTATTTCGTATCTATCTTTCTTCTTTACTTTCATGCTTTCCTAAAATAGGTTATCAACACAAATATCTAATCAATTGAGAAATCCAATATAGCTGCCGAAAAACTAAAAAAACGTAAATGTATTATTTACGTCGAAACGCGAATAATAGTCGACCCAGTGTTGCCAACATTATATCGATTTTATGATTCATTTAAATTGTGAAATTGATTATCTTTAATTAGTTATTGTCCTCTTATTGATTTGTGATATCTGTCGGCCATAAGTTTGTTTTGCGATTGTTTCTTAATTGACTCTGCTGTTAAATATATGTTACAATTGATGATGGTGTGCTAATTTTTTCTTCTCTCTTAATTGTTATGCGATTATGACCTGCTTATGGTTGCTTGTTAAGCTTTAAAGTATATGACCTTGAGAATTATTTATGTTGCAAATTATGTTAGGCTTGTTATTTTTCACTTGTTCTAATTGAAATATCATCATACAGAGACATAATATACATACTGTATTGATTAATTTTCCGTCTTGTTTCATGCATATGTACATACCCCAAATCCGAGCACTAGAATAGTTGTGCATATTAGGACTATGTGCTCGTAGATAGTATACTGATACTTTGATCATAAGTAGGCCTAGTTTTCTTATAGTCTAAGTTCTTGAGTATTAGTCAGATGTATGTAGTATTTGATGACTTTATGTATGTTCATTGGTCTATTGCAATTTTGTTGATATATTATTAAGTCTTGCATTGATAGTTATATCAGAATTGTTTGATATTTATCGATTTTCCTTCTGTATGAATTTGTTGGTGTATACATGAAAATAATCGTTCATTCTCGTTCGAGTGGAATTTTGGATTGGAAATTGGTGGTTGGCAAAGAAAATTTAAGAAGTGTCATTTCCTGCAAGGTAAATTGACTCTTACCACTTTGCGAAATAACTATAAATAAATTAGTATTTGCTTACAATGACATGATGTGTATTTACTTACATATGATACAAACTCTTGTCAAGTATGCATGAGAAAGAACATGATTATATATTTCTCCTTTGATTTACATACAACAATAGTTTTTGAAAAATTGAGATAGATTTATATGTGCACATGAATTGTATGTACAATTTTGGCGATAAGGGAATTTTGCTTGATTTAAAATGAGATTCATGGAATCCTCCTGTGTTTAATCTGATGTGATACTTTCTCATGAAAATGAAAGTTATGATTGTGCTCTTTGAATATTTTTACTTACATGATGATATGAGAATATGATTATTGCTTTGCATATGTATTTAGTTATACATTATAAATTATGTATTTTCACGATAAAGAAAATTCATAGAAGCTACAAAGCTAGTACAAACCAACTATGTGATAAAGAAGTTTCACAAAAGTGTCGAAAAACTTATGATAATGATCTCGAAATCTAATTTATAAGGAAATGATTAAACCAACTCGATCCAAATTTTGAAATAATGGACTCAAAAGAAATTGGGCTACTATAATTGATATTCTTAATAGAAAACTATTTTCATGGAAAAGGCCACACCTCCACAATCATACATCCACCCGACCCTAAGGACAAAGAATCGTCCAACAAAGTCAAAGCGTATGCTCTAATGAAATTGAGGCGAAACGGTAATCATATTCACTTTTAAAGTATTCTTTAGTTAAAGGATACTCCGATGAACTGTGGGTTTCCATAAAGTTGGTGATGTACGTCAACCCGGGGTTAGGTAGGCGGAGATAAGGTCCCTCGTTTTGGAGGACATAAGGGAATCACGGTCCCGAGGTTCTCTCTTTATACCCGAGCATTGCTATTCTCATATTCTCCATCTCCTCCCAGTCTAAGTAGTATTCATTGCTGATGGGTGTGTATTCTGGGAGGGGCACGTTGTAATACTTGAGAATGGGGGTAATCAAAGCCCCACAGTAAATCGTGTCTGGAACCTTCGTTTCCCTCTTCCTTTCTGTCCTCAATTCCTTTACTGTCTTCTCAAAGCTCATTATCCGGTCTTCTTTGAAATCTCTCAGCCTTCTGTCCACAATTGCCCACAATATCTCCATCTCATATAATCGAGGAGAACTGATCTCCTTCCGACCATAAATTGTCGAGCTCAGCAACTTCTGCAAATATTTGACGACCAGGCTTCGTATTGAAGTCAATCTGGAGCTCCTTGGGTCGTAAGCCTGTGGTGCAACTATTCCAGGGGCGATAGTGATTTACCCTCAGGATTATTGCACTTCGAACTCTCTTAAAGTACCCTCATCGCCAACAGTTTGAAGCCGTATATAGCCCTCAAGTTGTCGTGGCTCAAGGTCTTTGTCTCATTCAGAAGTTGAAACTTGATGTTATAGACTTTTGTCGAGCGGAAAGTGACTCCTCAATTTCGAGAGTGCTAAAGAATTCTAGCACAAACTTGAGGAATGTAGGTCGGGGTGCTAGGCATTGGGCGAGCCCCGCTTGTTCTAAGAGGTCATTGATGTTTTGCCTTCTGCCCTTGGCGTCTAAAATCTTTGGATCGCCAAAACGGGTTGCCGACACCCCTCTCCTTCGCAATTTGCCGAACCTCTTCTTCTGTTCGTCTGTGCTTAGAATTATATCAAAGTCGGATGGTTTTGTGGGTTTATCTGTGGTTGTTGGAGTTTCCAGTATCGGAGCCTCTGGTGTGTGCTCAACTGCTTTTTCTTTGCCCTTGGTTTGACTTTTTCTGATTTTCTGTGTTACACGCCTACTTGAAGTGCCCTCTTCACTGTTGTTTTTCTTCTTATTTTTCGGTGGTGCCATTGTTTGCCTGAAACCAGTAAAAAACACCCACATTAAACTTAAGTTGAAAAACAAAATTTCAAACTTATATGTCCACCATCATTTATCCATGGAAGAAACAATTTCAGACTCATTATTCTTCAATCATGAATCTATTAGCTAGCCCAAATAGCCCAAATCGACAATCAAATCAACAAAAATAAGCCAAATCGATTTAGTGTGTTCTAACATATATCAAGCCATTTCAAACGATTACACATAAACCATTCTAGCTCTAAAATTCAAATGACGATCATATTAATCAAGCAAAAAGGGCTATACAATCCATATACATGTTTAAAGAGTATTCACAATCCTAATTCACAAATGTCTCACCCAATCCATCTCCTAGTCCACAAAATTTAATGTATTCTTGACAACGAATAAGTAAATCTTTAGGTGCTCTAATAAATTGTTATTTTTGTAAGTCTGAGTCTATCATTTTCACCACTTATGTTAAAAATATTCTATTGTGATAATTAAGATGTAATACATGAGACAAATAAAAATTAAAGTCACATGAGAAAAATAAATCCACAAATATTTAATTAATTTAAAATAAAATAAATAATTTTGTTAATTACAAGTGTTACTTATTTATAAGTGTTACATAAAAGTGTTACTTATTCATTGCATAAAAAATGTTACCTAAATGTGTTACAATTTAAAAGTGTTACGTTCAAAGCGTTACATATTCCAAAAGTGTTACACGAAAGTGTTACATATTCACAGATGTTACAAAAGTGCTACATGAAAGTGTTACATATTCATAAGTGTTACAAAAGTGTTACATAAATGTCAAAATTTTAAAAGTGTTACAAACGAAGTATTACATAAAGCCATTTATGTTGTAGTGTGGTCAGACCAGAGAACTATAAGTATGTAGACGGAAGGGCATACGCCATACGAACCTGGCTAAATGAGAAGTTACACAAATTCCGAACCTGAAATATTTCATTCAAGAGTGAGTCTTGTGTGTGAACGGTCACACGTGTGACGGAATACACTTTTACATAAAACATTGATAGAAAAAGTAATACTTTTACATAAAAAAAGTGATACTTTTACTACATTGATACTTTTACAGATAAATGTGATACTTTTTTTTGTTAAAAAAGGTGATACTTTTATAGATAAACGTGATACTTTTATCACAAAAAGTGATACTTTTTTCTATCACACCGTGTGACGGCCGTGTGAGGGTCACATATAAATTTTTGCCTTCATCCAATTCATAATGGGCGGATTCATGACCATCAAAATCAGAGTTGCACTTTTTACAATAAGATGTGAAACTACCACCATGTTACATCTGAAGGAGATTCATTATCTTAGTGCAAGCAATAGAATGGATATAGAGGGTGTTTGGCTAAGCTTATTTTAAACATTTTATAAGCTCCAACATCTTATAAGTTGTTTCAAGAGCTTATAAGATGTCATTTTTAAGGAGCTTATAAGTTAACAAAGTGTTTGGATAAAAGAGCTTATAAGTTTGCAATTGAATATAGTGATTTAGCTATAAATTTGGGATCTAATTTAAAAATTAATATTAAACGCACATCTTGATTAGTGTGTGAAATGTATGTTGTCTGTGAAGTGTAAATAGTGTGTAAAATATGTGTAGTGTGTGAAGTGTGTGTTGTGTGTGTAGTGTGTGAAATGTGTGTAGTGTGTGAAGTGTATGTTGTGTGTGTGAAATATGTGTAGTGTGTGAAATGTGTGAAATGTGTGTAATGTGTGTAGAGTGTGTAGTGTGTGTAAGTTTGTGAAATGTGTGTGAAATGTGTATGAAATTTGAGTGTAATAATTAAGATCTTAAAAAATAAGATGGAAATAAGTTGGGGTATAGCAACTTATTTTTTTTAGATCGTATAAGCTCTTAGAGCTTATTTTTTGATCTTATAAGCTCCTAAACATCTTATTTTGCCAAACACTTTGCAAGAGCTTATAAGCTCCTAAACAGCTTATAAGATATTTTTATGAGTTTATAAGCTCAGCCAAACACCCTCATAATCTGATGTGGAAGGATTAAATGAAACATGTTACATTGAAGTCACACATGTCTAAAAAGACTATTTAGTTAATCAAGATGCAATGCAACGCATCATAGCATAATATTGGGTCCTTCTATAATACACCTAGTGTATTAATACACCTAATCATGACAACCCTTGGATCTTCTTAATGCAATCTTAGCCATTAAATTATTTAACCACTTACCTATTCAATAGGTATCAAGATTCTAATGACTTAAACAAATAATGTTTTATTATTATTAGTAGTAGTATTTCATATTTTACTTCTTAATTTTATATTCAATTAAATAATCATAGGATTTTAATAAACTATTTTCATTCATTTAATATTTTTTAAGATATTAATTATTTTGAAAGTTAAAAATATTTACTACACGGTTAAAATTTACTTGAAAAGTATTTTTATTTTGTAATTTTGATTAATTTGAATAAGTAAGGTATTAATTACTTTGAGAAGTATAAGTATTTATTATGTGCATTATATTTACTGAAAAATATTTTTAATTTTGTAATTTTAGTTAATTTGAATAAGATCTAGTTTACGGATTGAATAATTTTATACATATATTTCTTTTATAAAAAAAAGGTACATTTTAATTTACAATATCTTAGATTTTACGCTATCATTATGGAGTTATTAAATACTTGTTAACTTTTAAATATAAATTTCAGATTCATATAACAATTTTTTAAGTTCTTATGTGAAAATTCTAAAATTTATTTTCAAATATTTGATAAGATAATCTAAATTATTTACACAGTTTATTTTCAAGATATACCTTCTGATCTTAACAAAAGTTATCAATCTTGTTCCAAATTTTTCGTTAGAATTATTTCGCTTCGTAGCATCTTGGTCTGCCGTTTCAAAATTTTTTAGAATAAATTTATATATTTTACCTTATAATATTTCAAATTAGGGTCAATTACATAAATCAACTTGTACTATACTCATTTTGTTACTTTGGAACCTAAACTTTTATTTTTACCCATTACAACTTGTACTCCACTTCTTTTACAAAATTGCAACCTCCAATGACAATTTTCGGCAAGAAAATAAAATTAAATTAAAAATTATAAAGTTATTTTCTTAATATCTAAAATTAAGTTTTAGAGTTAAACTCTAAAAATTAATTTAAAATATCTTAAAATTAACTTAAAACCTTGGAACTATTTTTACAAAATTTTATTTTATTTAAAAAGTTTAAAACAATTTATAAAAGTTATATAAATAAATAAAAAATCAGAATTTTTTTTTTTTTAAAAAAGATAGTTAATTCTCTTACATAAAATCTACATCTGTTAATATTGACATGTTACCAATAGCATATTAACATATATCCACGATAAGTGTACGATACTATTCCATAACTTATTGTCATGCTTCAATTTTATTTGTATTACAATTGAATTAATTAAACATCATCTAACATCTATCAACTCCTACTCTCTTTTTTTAACTAACGATAACCGAATCATCTACATAGTGTTTGTTAATAATTTTACGTAGTCGACCTAAAAAATAAAAAAAATTATAATATCATATCATTTTTGTATTCTTCTTGAATTTTAATACAATATACTGATACAATATTGCCAAGTTTAAAAGAAGTATTATTAATTTTTTTAGGGACAAGAAGTATTATTAATATTAATATTATATAAAGCTAGATTGTTTTTTGACACAACATGGATTCATAAGTTTACTCATAAATATTTTATATTTTATAAATAACCTATAAACTCGTAACTCGTAATGAGATGACATATTTTTATTATATATACGAAAATGCATTAATTATTTTGAAAAATAAAAATCTATATTAATTATTTATTATTATTTATGAAATTTTTTTTGCATGGTTGGGATTGTAAGAAAATATCAATATTAATCCATTATTAGATCTATAAAGAAATTAGGTAAATGTGTTATGGGTCATACACAATTGATTAAAAACAAATAAGAAATTACTTATTGCTAACCTACTATAGTAGGTAAAAAATATAGGTGTATTAATACACTAGGTGTATTATAGAACTACCCCATAATATTATGAGTGAGAATAGTTCCTTTTATTTAATTAATCAAGAAACCATACAATGAATTTATGGAAAGTTGCTGCTATCAAGCTTCAGGAGTGAAGCCCGCAATTCACGGGCAAGTGCACTCACGAGTCACCATTCTTTCCTGATATTTCCCTGTACTAGTAATATTTCCATGCGATGTACGAAAGTTTATTTAGAAAGTGAATTTTTTAATAAAACTAAAAATAATATAATCTAATATTTAAATATGTGATCATTTTATCCTAATAAAATATATATTTTTTAAAATATAGGATGAAACATAAATAACATTATAAGTAATGTAAATATAAATTTCTCGCACGTCATATATGAATTTAATATAACTTACTTTATATATATATATATATATATATATATATATATATATATATTATAGACTAACATTAAGATAAATATTTAATATTAAAAAAAAAATCTTTTTCAAAATGATCATTTCTAATTAATCTTTAAAATCCAAACACACATTTAGTGTGTCTGCATCATTCTTCACCTATGTGCATAATAGCTTAATTAATTATGAATGTTAAAACAAATATAAATATCTAACTATCAATTCATATTATTAAATAAAATAAACTGGATAATGTTATAAGAAATTTATTTTTCTTTAATTTTTTTCATTTTACTTTAAATATTTTAATTTATCTAAATAAAGTTTTAAATTCTAAATATAACTATCTCCTTTTAAAAAAATCTTATTTGCAAGTTTTAGTATTTTACTTGGTAGTTCCGATATACAAAGAATAAAAAATTAACAAAATAAAAAATATGAGTGCTCTAATATTTCTTAATATTTTCATATATATGTTGAAAAGTTCCATTTAAATTCTACATTATATTGTAAATAGTAGATTCATCTAAAAATATACACTAGTTTGTAAAAAAGAAAAGAAAAATTGCCTAGGTTGCAAAATGTGAAAAAAAATAAAAATGAGATTGGTTAATGTGACCCAGTATTGTTTACGTTGCAAAGTCTAAAAAACATATAGTTCTAGTTGGTTAATTTTGTTTAGTTAAAAGAAGTTTAGTTGCAACTTGTATAATATCATAGTATAGGTTACAAATTGTATTTATTTATAGAAAAATAACGTTAATATATCTAAAACATAAAAAATTAATAAAAATATTCTAAGATTAATTATCATATATAAAGTTATATATATGAGCAAAAATCATAGTTTTATGATTTATCGACAAAAATAATTATTATATCAAATAAGCATTAGCAAATTCAATGATTTAATAAGCTGATTATAAATAAAATGTTAACTTGACATAATTCATGTCAGATAAAACAATCTGATTAGTTGTGATTTTAATGAAATAATCAAGTAAAATAATTTGTAAAAGAGAATTATTTGAATGATTTTTAATTGTAGTCCAAACCAATATTATATTTTTTGTACAACCCACAATAAACACTGAAATCTTACTTAAATAATCAACGAACAAATAATATAATATTTTAAATAGAATATCTTATTATTATATGTATTATATGGATGTCAAATCAGATTTCGTCAAAAGATGATTAATTTGATATAGTATACATAATAAATAGATTAGAAATGGAAAAAAGATATTTGCAACTTTAGAAAGTAAAATAAATTTTGATTCTTACCAAAGACAACAACTTATCAATCACAGTCTAAAATTTTAGGTTGGAAAGTGTTACTTACAGAATTGTCACTATTGTGACTTATATATATAGATTTTTTTAATTTATAAAATAATATTTAAATCCTGACTATAAATAATTAAAGATAACCATAAAATATATAATAGAAAGAACAGTGATATTTTATTTGGATCATATGTAATGTAAAGTTTAATAATTTTCTCATTATGTCTCTGCTTTTATTTTAATTTATCTAAATAAACTTTTAAGTTCTAATTATAAATATTTATTATTTTCTTTATAACATTGAATTTTCATTTGCAACTTTTAACATTTCATTTCGTGATTTCAAATATACTTAAATAATTTTTATTTAATAAAATCTTATTTTAGCTAAATAAAATCCAAATTTTATTTAATGATTCGAATAACAAATTAAAGTCTTTGGTTTCTTCAAATATTTGAATATTTTCGTATTCTATTTGGTATTGTAAATTATTTATATAAATGTTATAGCCTTCTTAGAAATGGTTTATTTATTAGAAGATAAAAATTGATTAATGCGAACAAATTTATTTAGATTGTTAAAAGTAAAAAAGGTATTCGTTGTTGATTTGTGCGGTCAAATATTATTTAACTTAGAAAGTGTAAAAACATATAATTGAAGTTTTAGTAAAAGTTAAAATTCAAAAAGATTGCCAAATGTAATAAAAGTCATAATTTAGGCTACAAAGAATAAATTTTCTTAAAAGAATAATTTTAACAAAATATACTCGTTATTAAAAATATAAATAAGTAATTAAAAATAATTTCAATACCTATTTTAATAGATCATTATATATATGCTCAAAGTCGTGATAAGAAGATATTTTAGCAGATTTAAAGATTTAATAAGTTGATTATAAAATAGATATTGTTGTTTTTGCCTTTGATTTAATAAAGTAGGACTTTCATTATTTAAACAATGGATTTATTCCCTGACTTTTTAAAAAAAAAAAATTGAAAATTCATGTCAAATAAAATAATTTGATTAGTTGTATTTTTATGGAAAAAAAAGTAATTATATTTATTATAAAGAATTTATTTTACTAATTTTAGTTGCAACTAAAACCAAAATATTATAGTCCAATTCACAATAAACATCAATTCTAGCACAAATAATTAATCAACAAATAATTTTTTTATTCAAATCGAAGGTCGTGAAAAGTTGAATAATTTGGTATATTATGCATAAAAATCGGATTAAAAATGAAAAAGTTATTTTTATTTTAGAAAAGTAAAAGAAAGTTATGAATTTACCAAAAATAAGAAAAAGTTACCAATTATGGTCTAAAATTTTTGGAGGGAAAACGAAAATTACATTAATGCCCTCCATTTTACTTTTATATATACATATATATATATATATATATTTTCAAAATAAATAATTGAATTCTCTTTTAATTAGAAAAATAAAACTAAGGGCCCGCTTGATTGGAGAGTTTAGGAGTAAGGAATGAGAATGAATGATGACTTATTCTCATTTATGGTGTTTGGTACATAATAAATAAGTTAATCATTACCCCATTTTATTAACAATTCCCTCCATTTTTTATTAACCTCTCATTCATATCCATTATCATTGTCATTGATAATTTGCAATCAAGCGACAGACCAGGAATACTCCGAAGCAAAATTTTGTTGCTCGTAGAACCCAAGCATCTATAATACTCTCTGCCGGTATTCTACCTAATATATGATGCCATGCATTCCATGAGATGCGTTTTATTGCCTTCGAAGAGCCTCCACCCTCCACCACCACCTACCCCCCAAAAAATCATAATTCTTATCTTGCCTTATACACCAACATATATATAGATAGTACATCACTCACCTGAAATGTAATAAGGGAAAGTATCCAAGGAGACATGTTGAAGTTTACAGAAGAAAAGCATGATTGAATTGCATTTCATATTCTGGAAAAATACAGAAGAAGAAGATGAGTTTTGAAGAGAGAGAACTCTCTTTTATAAGCTGAAAATAACAGCTTCTTTAACTAATCTAACTAACACTAACTACCCTAATTAATCCTAACAGATTTGATTAACTAACTTAATGATAAATGCTATTAATTAAAAACTAAATAATATTTTTAATTACTCTCTTTTATACCCCCCCTCAAAATGGGAGTGTATGTTTAATAATCCCATTTTGGACTTTAAAGCTTTGTAAGAAGGTGGTGGTAAAGGTTTGGTAAGAATGTCTGCCAGGTTTTTGTCTGTAGGAATTTGTATGATACGGAGTAAGCCTTCTTGTATCTTCTCTCTTGTGTAGTGGTAGTCAATCTGTATATGTTTAGTTTTCTCATGCAGAACCGGGTTATGGGCAATGCTGAATGCAGCCTTGCTATCAGTATACATCAGAGCAGGTGTGTTGAGTTGAATGTGGAGATCTTTCAGGATGTATGCTACCCACTGAACTTCTGAAGCTGTTGATCCCATTGCTCTATATTCTGCCTCTGCTGAAGACTTGCTCACTGTTGATTGCTTTTTGGATTTCCATGAAATGAGGGAGTCACCCAAGTAGATTGCATAACCAGTGATGCTCCTTCTAGTTTCTTCACATCTAGCCCAGTCTGAATCTGAAAAGGCTTGTAATTTGTAATTAGAGTTTGAAGAGTAAAATATTCCCTGACCAACTGTAGTTTTAAGATATCTTAAAACTCTGTGTATAGCTGATAAGTGAGCATTAGTTGGTTTGCTCATAAACTGGGACAAAGTTTGTATAGCATAAGAAATATTAGGCCTTGTAACAGTTAAATAAAGTAGCTTGCCAACAAGTTTCCTATACTCAGAAGCATCTGCAAGTGATGTTGTATCAGAATGTGTAAAGTTTTGTTTTGAATCCATAGGTGTTTCACATGGTTTACTATTCAAGTAACCAGTATTTTGTAAAAGATCTAAGGTGTACTTTCTTTGGCATAAATGTAATCCAGATTTAGATCTGGCCACTTCAATTCCAAGTATGTATTTGAGTTTTCCTAAATCCTTGATTGTGAATTTTTCATGTAAGAAATCTTTTACTTTATTTATTTCATCTAAGTTGTTGCCTGACAAAATTATATCATCCACATAACATAGAAGGACAGTGAATGTGTTACCTACTGTTTTTGTGAAAAGAGAACTATCAGCTTTGGATTGAACATATCCAAAACTAAGTAAGGTTTGTGATAACTTATCAAACCATTGTTTTGAAGCCTGTTTGAGGCCATACAATGATTTGTTAAGTTTGCAAACCATGTTATCTCCTGTTTTGCAATAACCAGGGGGAGGTGTCATATAGACTTCTTCACTTAAGTCACCGTGTAAGAAGGCATTATTAACATCACACTGGTGTATGTGCCAGTTTTGTTTAGCAGCAACAGAAAGTAAAATTCTTACTGTGGTAATTTTTGCAACAGGAGAAAAAGTGTCAAAATAATCTAAACCCTCTTGTTGTGTGTATCCTTTTGCTACCAACCTAGCTTTGTACCTGTCAATGGTACCATCTGGTTTAAATTTTATCCTATACACCCATTTACATCCAATGGTATGTTTGTTTGGAGGCAATGGAACTAGGGACCATGTATTTGTTCTTTCAAGAGCACTGATTTCTAGTTGCATTGCATTCTGCCAGTTGACATTATTTTTAGCTTGGTTATAAGTCTTAGGCTCTTCTAATGTAGATATAGCTACTGTGAACACCTTATGTGCATCAGTGAGGTGATCAGTAGAGACATAATTGCTTATAGGATATCTAATAGCCAGATTTGCTGAATCAGAACAAGAATGTTTAAGAGAAGAAGGCAAAGTTGTGTGATACAAACTGAGATAAGCAGGAGTGGCTTTTTGCCTAGATGACTTTCTTCCAATGGCAATAGGATCAGATTGTGTTGATGAATCAATCAATTTCCCAGTAGATGTGGAATCATCTTTTGAAGAATCCTGAGCTGTGACAGGAAACTGCTCAGAAACATCTTCAGCATCAGATTGCTGGGGTAAGTTTGCAGATGCTGATTCAACAACCTCCTGCTGAAGATCTGTATGAATAAGTCCTTCTGTAGGGGAAACATTGTCCAAGTGATGTGAAGTTTTACCATTATCTATGAACTTGTCATCATCATGAACAGAATTTTCCAAAAATAATTCCTGTATTTTCTTATTGACAGTAGCTTTATCAGAATATGGAAAAATATGTTCAAAAAACTTAACATTTCTTTAAATGAATACTTTACCAGTGTTAAGACTTAACAATCTGTAACCCTTTGTTCCTAAGGGATAACCAAGAAATATGGATTTTGTTGCTCTTGGATCAAACTTCTGTCTTTGTGCAGTAATAGTACTTCCAAAACACAAACAGCCAAACACCCTTAAATAGTTATAAGTTGGTTTTCTGTTATAAAGCTTCTCAAAAGGAGTAAGATTACCAAGGACAGAAGATGGAATTCTGTTAATTAAATGAGCAGCAGTCATTATACAGAAGCTCCAATACTTTAAAGGTAATGAAGACTGAAAAAGAAGAGATCTAGCTACTTGCAACAAGTGTTGGTGTTTTCTTTCAACAACACCATTCGGTTGAGGTGTTTCAACACAAGATTTTTGATGCAAAATGCCATACTTATGATAAAATTCTAGTAAAATGAATTCTGTTCCATTATCACTTCTAATTGTTTTTATCTTCTTCTGAAATTGAGTATGAACCATATTATAAAAGTTTTCTAAGGATATTTTTACATCAGATTTAGCCTTTAACATGTAAACCCAAGTGCATCTACTAAAATCATCAACAATGGTCATAAAACATTTTTCACCTTCAACAGAGGCAACACTAAAAGGCCCCCAAACATCCACATGAATAAGACTAAAAATTGAATCAGAAACAGAAGTAGAAACAGGAAAGGGACTTTTCTTTTGTTTAGCTAAGGGACAAATGAAACAATCTGTTTTATTTATAACACTGTTCTTTACATCTAAGTTTGATATAAGGGACATATTTTTGGCAGAAATGTGCCCAAGTCTACTATGCCAAATGTCATATGTAGAAGCAGAAACAACAGTATTGACAAAGGAAAATTCACTACAACATAAATGGCTTTATGTAACACTTCGTTTGTAACACTTTTAAAATTTTGATTTTTATGTAACACTTTTGTAACACTTAGGAATATGTAACACTTTCATGTAACACTTTTGTAACATCTGCGAATATGTAACACTTTCATGTAACACTTTTAGAATATTTAACGCTTTGAACGTTACACTTTTAAATTGTAACACATTTAGGTAACACTTTCAAATAAGTAACACTTTTTACGCAACACTTTTGAATAAGTAACACTTTTATGTAACACTTATAAATAAGTAACACTTGTAAATAATAAAATTATTTATTTTATTTTAAACTAATTAAATATTTGTGGATTATTTTTCTTATGTGACTTTAATTTTTATTTGTCTAATGTGTTACATTTTAATTATCACAACAGAATATCTGTAACATAAGTGGTGAAAGCGATCAACTTAGACCTACAAAAATAACAATTCATTAGAGCACCTAAAGATTTACTTATTCGTTATCAAAAATAAATTAAATTTTATTTGTGACTTATTTGTGTGTATGTATATAGATATACACACATTATATTTTTACTAAACAATTACAAAATAGACTTGTAGCTTTAGCCTTTAAGAATTTGAATACATTTTTTTTAAGTGTGAGAGCCTAGACTTGGGACATTTGGTCATGTCTCTTCATATTTGTAAGTTTATTTTTTTATTTAAAATCTATAAAACACAACAATTAAGGTGTCTTAATAAATAAATTATGGTAATTAAAATTAATGATAATGTCTTAAGATTTATATACAATAACTAGATGTATAAAATTAATGTGATATAAAATAAGTCATATATATATAAATATATATATGAGTGGATGAAAATGAAAAAAAAAATAGTGGAAATATTGTGTCAAATTGATATGAATAACGTAAATAAAATTAAGTTAGATTGTAGTTTGATGAAAACTTAATTTTGAGTGTATTTTATTGATGGTATAATAAAATCTTGTGTATATATTGTTTTTCTTAAAATAATAACTAAAAAAATTATTGTAGCCTAGTGGTTAAGACTTTGCACTTAAGCTCCTGCAATCTAGCAACCTGGGTTCAAAACCCAACAATGACAATTTTTTAATTTTTTCTTTCAATTAAAAGTGTTACATAAAGGGGGTTATATGTAACATTTTTTAGTGTTACCATAAAGTGTTACAATTTAAAATCTAATGTAACACTTATTAAAAGTGTTACTAAAGATCATCAAAAGTGTGCGGTGCTAACACCAATAAAGTGTTATCTAAAGTCTATAGTAACATATTTTAGTATATATGTAACACTTTTTGGGTGTTACATTAGCCCATTTATGTTGTAGTGATTGTACTGGTAAAGAAGATTTTAGGTAATATAATCCTCCATCTTGGTCAGCAAAACCAATCATCTTCTTGGTGTGATTGTCCTGCAAGATACAGTGTGAGGAAAAGAAACTAACAGTGCAATCAGAATTTTGAGTTAGGTGTGAAATAGATAGCAAATTATATGTAAAATCAGGAACATATAACACATTATGCAAAGTTAAACTATCATTTAAACTGACAGTCCCACTTAGTGTTGCTTTTGTAACATCATTATTAGGTAATTTGACAGCTATATTTACAGATGTTGGCAAAGAAGTAAACAACCTTTGATCATAAATCATATGATCTGTAGCTCCAGTATCAAGAATCCAAATAGAAGAACAGTTTGATATTGAAGTAAAACAAGAACTAATACCTTCAAGTTTACCTGATGTAGTGGGAGTTGGATTCTGAACAAAAGCTCCAGCTGCCAGATGTGATGCTTCAGAAGCTTTCTGATTCTTGGCAAAAGTTAAGAATTGTTCAAACAAATCTTGTGAAAATAGAGGAATAGTTGCCACAGAATTATCAGTGTTGGACTCAGTAGTTGCAGGATTTACAATACTGGTAGAATTTGCAGTTGTAGAATTAGTATCATTCTTTCCTCTCTTGCCTTTTGGTCCCCTCCAACCAGGTGGATATCCAGTTATTTGGAAACACCTATCTATGGTGTGACCCGGTTGTTCACAATGAGAACAAATCATGGGTTTCTTTTTATCCTTGTAAAACCTAGTATTCTTGGCTAGCATAGCCACAGAATCTGTATCTGAAGATGGTAAAAAATTGTTCAATTCTCTTTGAGACTCCTCTTGAAGCAGAATTGAATAAATTTTTGTCAAAGAAGGAAGGGGATCCTGCATCAACAGCTGACTTCGCATAGCAGAGTATGAATCATCTAAACCAGATAAAAACTTCATAGCACAATCTTTTTCTTGCAACTGATTAGCAATCTTGGACAAGTCACAAATACAATGACCACATTTACAGCTCAATATGGGTCTATAATTGACAAATTCATCCCATAGCGTTTTAAAAGAATTGTAATATGTAACCAAAGATTTTGAACCTTTAGTAATAGAACTAAGCGATTTGTCCAGATGATAAACACGGGTACTGTCGGAGCGAGTATACCTGAGATGGAGCTCATCCCATAGGTCCTTTGCAACTATAAAAAATTCCAGAGACTTCTTGATGTCAACGTGGATGGAGTTAAGAATCCACATCAGAACGAGATCGTTTGCCCGCGTCCAAGAAGTAACAACCACCGGATCGTCTGAAGTAAATGGTGATGGGAAGGTCCCATCAATGAGAGCCAATTTGTTCTTGACGCTTAAAGCTCGTTTCACTGCATGGCTCCATGACAGAAAATTTGATCCGATAAAAGGATCAAGAACAATCGCAAGAGCTGGATTGTCATTAGGATTCAAAGCTAAAGGAGACAACGGATTAAGGGATGGATTCAATTCAATACCCATCTTAAACAAATTTGCAGAATAGATGAAGAAAAATGAATTTGGGGAAAAACGTCCCTAATGAAAACAGGATTTGAGGAAGAACGTCTCAAGTGAATGACAAATTGTAGC
Source organism: Ajuga chamaepitys (assembly GCA_958295605.1). Classification (NCBI taxonomy): domain Eukaryota; kingdom Viridiplantae; phylum Streptophyta; class Magnoliopsida; order Lamiales; family Lamiaceae; genus Ajuga; species Ajuga chamaepitys. The sequence continues at coordinate 23,655,522 of OY282497.1, read as the reverse complement.
GGAAGAGATTTCTAACTGATACCATGTTGAAGTTTACAGAAGAAAAGCATGATTGAATTGCATTTCATATTCTGGAAAAATACAGAAGAAGAAGATGAGTTTTGAAGAGAGAGAACTCTCTTTTATAAGCTGAAAATAACAGCTTCTTTAACTAATCTAACTAACACTAACTACCCTAATTAATCCTAACAGATTTGATTAACTAACTTAATGATAAATGCTATTAATTAAAAACTAAATAATATTTTTAATTACTCTCTTTTATAAGACATGATCTCAAGCTATATTCAGATATAAACTATAACTTTGGGTGGCAAAATGCAAACATAGAAAAAAAACACTTCAAAAGATCATGTTATGTGCATGTGATGGAATGTTTTCTAAAATATATATAAGCCTTCGTTTTTGGAGGGGTTGGGGGGTCGTTCCAATTTTTTTTTCCTATGAGACTTTCTGAAGGTTGGATCTCTCGCTCATTATTATCGTTTCTCTGATCTGGATTTTTGTTATTTTATCTGAAAATGAGATTCTGGTTGGTTTTCTACTTAGAACTCAATAATTACAGCACCATTAGTAACAATATGAGCAATTTTGTTAGTTAATTTTTTTAAATCAAATGTCACAAAGGACATTGCACCCCTTGAACCAAATAAACTACCACTCCAAAGCTCCTGTGAGCCTCTACTGCTAGAACTACAAGTTGCCCTTTGTTTAGGGTAGGGACAAGACTATCTTTCATGGAATCGTTAAGTTTGACATCGTCGCATTGCCTGCAATGCAAATGGGAAGAGAACCACCTGCAAGTACCTGTCGAAAATGAAGATAATGTCTGGCTTGGTCAATGTTTCAGAACTGAGATTTCCAAATAAAACCAAAAAAGGCAAAAAAAATAAATAAATAATCCACCTGCAATTCTTCTTGGCAGTGCAGCTTATCACACAAAAGCCTACTATTCAGTTGTATTACCATAATAGATGTTACTGAATATCACAACTAACACGCTCATGTGCTCTCTCCATATAAGAATCTCAATTTCAGAGTATCTGATATATATCCTGTAATGCACAAGTAGGATACTAGTCAGTTCATAAATACATCGTGTACTACACATGAAAATGCTGAAATTTTGAATAAAACTAAGCTCCATTTTTATTGCACCTGTTTTTCTAGGATCAACAACGTATAGAATAGAAGAAACCTACCATTCACCATTGCCTTTGCTAAGAGAGAATTTAGAGAGAAGAATAATATCTGATCTTTATTTTCATCAATCTCATTGGAGAATTACACAACTGCTACATTTTATAGAGCTCAATAGAACATTCTAGACGCAATCCTACTTGGCACTCCATAATAGAATTCTTTTACAATTCTGTTACGATGATGTTATGCATGACGTCACTTATGCTGATGTGGACAAGCTGCATGCATGTGCTATGCTTCCTGACTCAGCCTTACTCTTCTGCTCTGTTTCATCACACATATTCTTAACATGCTCCCTTAGAATTGAAACTCCATTCTTCCGGATTCCACTGCACTACATACTTGTTCAGTGAGTCGATTATACCGTGTCACGGACAATGGCTTCGTAAGTAGATTAGCAAGCTGATTCTCAGATGGCATAAACCTAATCTCAATCTCCTTTTGTAGAACTTGATTTCTAACATAGTGCATATCTATTTCAATGTGTTTTGTTCTTTGATGAAAGACTGGTTTACTTGCTAGACTGATGGCACCCTCATTATCACACCAGATATATGGACGGCTTTGGGATGGAAATGCCCAGCTCAGACAATAGTGACTTAACCCAAATCAACTCAGTGGCGGTGAGAGTAAGAGAGCGATATTCTAATTCGGTACTGCTGCGTGCCACCACATTCTGTTTACGCGAACTCCAAGCAATGAGGTTGTTACCAAGAAAGATAAAGTACCCACTCGTGGACTTTCGATCATCAACACTACTTGCCCAATCAGCATCCGGATACCCTTGCAGAATCAATTTTTCCAGTGGATGAAACGTAATACCATGATTGATTGTTCCATTGAAGTATCACAAGACCCGTTTGGCTGCCTACCAATGGTTGCACGTTGGATTGTACATAAACTGGCTATGACGATTAACAATGAAGGATATGTCAGGCCTCGTCATACACAGGTACTATAGGGCTCCAATTACACCCCAGTAAAGAGTTGGCTGATCGAACACCATGTTGTCATGAAGTGAGAGCTTCTTGTTGGGAATATGTATTGGTGAAAGAGATCTATATTCCCCACCCCATTCAGATTGCAACACCTGTATTTTATTATGAAACTGTCGTTCAATCATGGAGTTGAATTCTAAGAAAGTAGGTAGAACCTGAAATTTCAGGGATAACGGGTATATCCATGTGAACTTTGTGAAGTCATCTAGAAAATGAACGTAATATTTGTATCCCTCAGTGGATGGAGCGGGAGAGGGTTCCCATACATCAGTGTACACCAGTTGAAAAGGTGCTATTGTAGTGTGTGATATGGAGGGGAAAGACATTTGATGTTGTTTTCCTAGCTTGCAGGCATCACAAAATGGTATTTTATTTATAGAACCGGTACATGGAGAAGTTTAAGGACAGGATACAACATATTATGGTATGGATGGCCCAATCGAGCATGCCATAGAGCTATCCTATCACTACCAGCTTGAGTGCCAACATAATTACAAGAAAGAAGAGAAACGGACATGAACTGAGGATTTGAAGTAGGGGGAATTGATGCAGTGCAAGCTGGAGCAGGCTCAGTGGAGAGAAGCAGCTTATACAGACCATCTTTAAGAGTTCCTTTCATTAGAACTTGATGTGTGTGGGAATCCTTGACAACACATGTAGAAGAGAAAAACTGAATGTAAGCAGAATTTTCATGGAGAATCTTAGTAACACTAATTAGATTCTTGGTGACTTGAGGCACAAAGAGCACATTAGTTAGCATAAGAGGCTGAGTAGGTAGAGATGTTTGAAAAGCAAGTTGACCAATATGAGAGATAGTCATGAGAGAACCATTTCCAACAACTAGAGTGTCCTTACCAGCATATGGTTTTTGAAGTGTGAGATTGTTGAGGTCGTTGTTAATGTGATGTGTAGCACCACTGTCTAGATACCAATCTGGTTCGTGAGTGGTAACTGAGTAGTTGGAGGGAGGATAGGAACCTTCAAGTGGAAGAAGCTGAACCAGAAACATAATTGGTATAAGATGATGAAGGTGAACCAGTAGTAAGGGTATATGTGGTGGTTTGGTTGGAAGGAGGCAAGGGGGCTAATGGAACCATGTTTTGGCCATTGCTCGGGGCTGCTTGGAGAGATACAACATTCGCCTGAATGACTTGAGTATCTAGCCCAGGGTATTCTTCATCAAATCGATAGTAACACTTAGGTGCAAAGTGGTTTGTCCTGCCACATATTTGACAGAACATTTTGCCTCTGCCAAAACTGGCAGATCTGTCTTGTCCACCACGATTTCGACCGCCGGTGCTTGCACCTCTAGCTGGATTTGTGCCACGAGAATCAGCAAGCTTGTTCCACTTTTTTGGCCTTCGATTTACCACATTAGCAGTAGGTTGCACATCACCACCATGATACTGCCTCAATCTCATCTCATGAGATTGCAGTCGGTACTGAACTTCTGAAATTGGTGGTAACTCACTCTAACTAGTGATGTTTACAATAACAGACTCAAACTCTGGTCCAAGACCTCCAAAAACATGTAGCGATTTTTTCTTCAATGGTGGCCATGGGCTTCACTTGATATTTCTTGAAACTTGAGAACTTGGGCAAAGAGAAGAGATGAGAGGTAGAGATTGTCCCACCGGGCGTGCCAAATTGTAATAATAAATTTTGTGTATTAGATAGATAAACACGAAAAAGATATACAAAATTGAATATCTCGGATCAAAAGAGTAAAATTTACAACTTGCAAGTTCTTATCTCTAGTTCTCCTCTGATTCTTATCTTCGATTGATTTATGCCAGAGTTGACTTTGATCTTTCCCGATTCTGGACTTTGACTTGAGTAACGTTAATTTAAAGGCATATAAGCTTGATTGTGAATTAAAAGATACTTTTAAATCAATATCCGAAGAACGTTTTCGAAGATCTTGACTAAAGATGAAGAAACACCTTCGAAGATCTGACTTGAAAACGCCGAGGCTCGACACCTTAATCTCGGATCAAATGTTGAAATTATCTATTAAATTGACTATTTAACTTAGGAATTTGATTTGATTAATTCCTAACATTAAAATAATCAACATAAAATTGATTTTTAATGTATACTTTATTACGTGACGCACTTTAATTAGATATGAAATTTACGTATCAACAGATTCAACTCACAATAAATAATCAATTATAAACTCAGTAATGAACTAACAGGATGGTTCTTATTTTATATTAAAATATTCAATATTAGTATCAAATTAATTATTGAGAAGTGATGATCATACATTTTTATCTATTGTAGGTAAAAATAAATTAATAATAAAAAAATTATTCATGCCTTTAGAATGTTGGAGAAATACTTGGGGGCGGGGGGGGGGGGGGGGGGGGGGGGAGGGGAGAGGGAGGGGGGGGGGGGGGAGGGGGGGAAGGAGACCATAAAAATGAAAAACAAACCTCTAATTTTTTTCATCCCTTACACAGGTGCATCGTTTTCTTCCTTTATATTATTTTCTTCTACGTAAGAGAAATTATTATCTCTAATTTTGGAAACTGAAATATTGTATATTCAGTATGAGCATCAGATTTACTATTGAAAAAGGATGATTGATCTTTATCTATTTTAAGTAAAAAAATAATAAACAATAAAATAGGATTGATACCATTACGATATTGGAGAATAGAAAAAAAGAAATAAATCGCTAAAATTTTGCATCCCTTACATGGGTATGGGTGCATGTTGGTCATCCTTTATTGTTTTTCATTCTTCATAGAATAAATATTATTTCTTGTTTTGGAAAATAAGAAATGGTTGTCTGTTTCTATTTCTAAAATAATGTATTAGTGAAGATATAATAATATGAATTTGCTCATAAGAATAAAACAATATTTAAAGAAATGAGTTCTTTTATTAAATATATGTAAGAAATTATTAATAAATATAATTAAATAATAATTAATTATTGTTATATATAGCTCAAACTCAATTTGATATTCTATCTCATACTACATATACAAATCTAATCTATATAATCGCAAATAATTATATGTTTTTCCAATGTAACTTATTTTAAAATATGAGATGTATAACATTAAATTTAAAATTTTAATAAAATATTAATGAAATATCTTATACTAAAAATAAAAATTTAACAGAACATGATTTGTGCTTTAATTTTTGTAAAAAAATGTTTTCTTTTTATATAATAAATAAATCATAAATTGTCTTATGTAATTACTATATATAGCAAATTGCATATAATGAGATTTTATATAGGCCTATCTTTTATTATATCGTAAGATTAATAACCTTTTTTATATAGTAATTTTCTTTAGTATCTACTCAAAACCTATAAGATAAAATAGTATTTTCAATAGAATAATAAGATAATAACTTCTCTGAAGAACTTTATAGTCCTACTTCTGTGCAACGGTTGTATTAATACCACTCTCACATTCCAGCCTTTGGATCAAAGAAAATTCAATCTTCAGCTTTGAATTATTATCTTCTATTAAAAATTGTTAAGAGTATAATTGTAATTTTAAAAGAAAAATAATTAATTCGAGTGAAAATGTTAAGATTTTTGAGGAAAACCACACAACATCCATGGATGGCGACAAGCGGCAGTTCTAGCCATATCGATAAGGGATTGTCCGCTTGGGAGCTCGCCAACGCATCTCAGTCCGACAACAAAGACGTCTACTCTGTCGACAGGGATGACGTCATCAACATCGGCAATAGTGACATCAGCGACTCCGATGACGCCACCACCGACACAACAGAGCCAATTATGTGCAGTCGGATTACGGTGGAGGGCATGAATGATGTTGATGATGATTATGGTGATGATGATTTGTATGATTATGATGTTGATGATGATTTGTATGATTATGATGTTGATGATGAGTTTGTGCAATGGAAGATGAAGGACAGGTAAGAAACTAGAGGACAAACAAGATGGAGAAAAGCCGAAAAGGGGAGAAAACGAAACCCAACAATAATTTACATGTTATTCACCGTAGAAACAATTAATCACTGCGTGAAAGAAATTTTATAGGGAAAAAAAGAAGAATAAGTCAATTAAAAAAAAAAAAATTAAAGGGGTCCCACTAAATATTGTAGAAGGTCATTTATACCCTCTAATTATATCTATGCAACCATTGCACAGTAGAATTACCTAGAACTATAGTATGACTATATGATCCCAATAATTATATAAATGATAATAAACAATTGGATTTTACATGATAGGAAATTCTATCAAAATATAATTCAATTGTACTATGATTTTTCTTGAATATTAATGTTAATTAATATAATCATACTCCCTCCGTTTTTTTTTAATTGATCTTTTAGGAAAAAAAAAGTGGAAGAATTAATAATTTAAATTTTTTTTAATATTGCCCAAATAATCTTTTTTCTCTATCATAACTATCTCAAATTTAGGTTGAAAAGTAAGAGATATTTTAGGATTGACAAGGAAAAATTTAAGAGAAATGGTTAAAAACAGCTGAAAGATCAATTAAAAAGAAACGAAGGAATTATGTAGTTGAGTATAGATTTTGTAAGCTATCCATTTGTACTTCTGAAGTTCAAACATTATGTTGGATTCCAAAATAATGAGCTTATATAGTGGAATAAATCCACTCGCATATTGATTATTTGAAACGAGAAATTGAGTAGTTAAATTTTAATTAAATTTATTCAACTTACAATTTCCAATTTTGAATTTCACACAACGTACAAGCATGACACGTCTTCTTATTTTTACATTAAGTTACCCAACATCTTATTTTTCTAAATACATTACAAGAGTTTATAAATTCTCAAATACTATCTAATAAATTGTTTGAGGAGTTTATAAGCTTAACCAAACACCACCTAAATACAATAGTGATTGGTCCTGCAAATATAGAAGTGATATTAGTTGAGAAATGAGTTGATTGTTTTTTTCTCTGGAATGGATAAAATAGGCCGAGATAAATAACAATACTGACAATGATATTAGTTGAGAGATTTTCTCACGAATGGTTAAAATAACCGTAACAGATATTGGTTGAGAGGTTTTCTCTCTTGAAGAGGTAAAATAGGTTTGGATTTTCTATCACATTTTGTACAACATTTTCTATAACATAATGTATTAATTATGTCAGATAATCGTTTATGATGTATTCGTGATGTCATCATATATACGTGTCGTGTGTGGATTGAAATGTGATAAAAGATGTTGGATAATATTGAATAGGAGATCCAAAATAGGATAAAATTACACAATATTGATATTCGTTGAAATAAAGAATTTGAAATGAGTAAATTTCTAATACAAAAAATTGAAAATTAAATTATTTACTTTCAAAATCCTTTCATCTAAATGGATCTGAGAGATTTTGTCTCAAATGGATAAAATAACCCGCAACGGATAATCGTTTTCTTCTACTCCATCTGGAATGACAGTTATTGTTTTCTACTCGATCCTAAAATGCAGTTATTTTGACCACGTGTTTTCCTGAATTTCTGGGATAAATCAAATTATTATTGTACTGAATAGCAATGAATCGGAGAAAAAGGTGGTTAGTTACCAGGTAGCACGCAAGGTCCTTTACTCGCGATATTCCTCTTTCCTACTATACTTTTGTATAAATATACATACAAACCATACACTAGCTAGGTTTTACCCACAATAAAAATAAAAATAATAATTGGTCAAGGGAAAAGGAGTCCTCAACAGTGCTTAATGGCCTTCCATTCGAAGCTTCTAAAAAACCTTCCGCACAATTGCCGCCGCCTGGAATCATCTGTGGCGGCTTCCGTGACGCCGGGCCGACGGGCAACTCTTACAGGAAAGCCCGACCCTGATCCAGTCCGAAAACAACCCTTGATCAATCTCGATGATTCCAAGGAGCTTTTCTCATCCGTTCCCACCTCAAAGCTGATCGCCTCTACTTTCTATCTCCATCTGGTTTCAAATGAATTTATGGTCGATTTGGGTCTGAAAGTAATGAACTCGGGCCTCATGAAAACCCCTGTCACCAGGAAACTGCTGTTGGAATCCATTCAACATACTTTCTATAACCATTTCTGTGCGGGTAGAGATCTGAGAGAAGCTGATAAAACTGTCAAAAGATTATGGGATTCTGGACTTAGAGCAATGCTGGATTACGGCATGGAGCATGCTAACGACAACCATTCGTGTGATACCAATTTGGACGAGATTATCCAAAACATTATATCAACTAAATCACTTCCCACTTCTCCAGTAAGTTGTCATCTATTCCTTCCGTTTCTTTTTACACTCTTAATTTTCTTACTCCTTCCATTTCTTTGTACTACTGCTTTTACACTCTTAATTTTGTTTCAAATTAAATGTGTTTTAGAATTATTAGATGAAATAAACTTAGAATCGCAATGTTATTTTTTTTACCAAATTATAAAAAGAAAACAATTTTGCTTAATTTATAATAGTGTAGCTTAAATGGTCTTATTATTGATGAATGCATTATTCTCTTTTTATTCTTTTTGTTCTTAAAGTCCATTGTGCTATGCATTATTCTCTTTTTGTTCTTTTTGTTCTTAAAGTCCATTGTGCTGCATATTGTATGCATAAATTTTCATAATTATATTTGTTGATACTTTGATTAAATAGGCTAGAAGGGTTCTTGATGTTCTATGACTAAAGAATCAATTAGATGATTAAATATACTTAGAATATTTTTCAGTATTCTCCGCGTTTTGCTTGATCTATTATCACATTATATTTGTAAGCTCATACGCTATGTTTTGTTGGATATTTATTCTTTTTGAAAATAATCCATCTTAGGTGGATGTTGTCAATGATTTAAAGTAAAATTAATCAAATGCACATAACCGCAAAAAGCAAGCAGGCGGCTTTATAGTTACAGGACTAAAGCTTGAAATTTCACCTAATATTTTTTTATGGCAAAGCTAATAAGACACAAAGATACATAATTGTGTAATAACTCTTAAGTGATTAATTTTCGTTTACTTCAACTAAGGACCTTCTAAAATTTTTGAATGATTCTTGGAGACTTGCTTCTATTGTGGATTTTTTCACTTTTATCTAGAGTATAATAACAAAATTATTTTTATTATTTCTTCTTCCTCTTTTCAAATATGAAAATAATTTTTGAAGTAAACTTTTCATCCAAATGTATATGCTTAAACACCATAATTGTAAATCAAAGTATTTTTTGTTTTCTATATTCCTTTAATTTGAAATTAGTTATATCTAATGTTATGTGAAGCTTCTTTAATTTATTTTATCTTTATTTTAAACATACATATATATGGACATATACTTATCTTTAGTTTAGATGGATTTAAAATTAAGGCCACTTTTTTTTAAGAAATCATCAACACTAAAGAATATGCATGGATTATTTTTTTGGTTCTCTTTTGATTTTTGTTTTTTATTTAGACTTCTAGTTCTCTATGTTCATTGCGTTGTACTATGTACTCATGAATTTCAAGATTATATTTTTTTAAGATTAAATAGGCTATAAAATTTCTTGATGTTCTGACTCAAGAACTGATTAGATAATTAAATATATTTAGAATGCTTTCAGTACTGTGTTTTTTTTCATCAACACAAAAAGAATTTTTGTGTAAGGTGTTACCTTATTTTTTTCTTGGACATCCATTTTTTTTTTTTTAAAAAAAAACTTTCATCTTAGGTGGATTGATAATGATTTCTAGTAAAATTGACCAACTGCACATCACCGCAAAGGTTAGTCAGCTCTATAATTAGAGGAATAAATTTTAAATTTTACCCATTAATTTTAGATATCATAGCTAATAAGCCATAAAGATACATATTTATGTAAAATAATTAAGTGGTTAATTTTTTATGAATGGTTCCTGGTGGTTCCCGGAGACCTACTTATAGACATACTTAGACATACTTATTTCTATTGCGAATCTTTTCACTTTCTCTTTAAAGTAATAACAGAATTATTTTTGTTGCTTTTCCTTTTTTTCCTTTACAAATTTGAAATTCGTTTTCATTTTAAGTTAATTATACTTAATGTTACATGAAGGTCCTTTAATTTATTTTATGTTTTTCGTAATTATCTTAAGTGTGTGTGTGTATATATATATATATATAGAGAGAGAGAGAGAGAGAGGGAGAGAGAGAGAGATAGTTTAGATTGATTTAATATCAGGGATACTATTTCTTTTACTTTTTTCCTCTTCACAAGAAACTCTTTTATAAAGTTTTTATTATAAGATATGACATAACTAAGTAATCAAATCAAACTATCTAAAAAAATAAGAAAAATACACATAATTTAACAAATTGAAATATTTGTCATGTTTGCTTATAAATTTTATTGAACACCAATGTTGGATTTAACTATAAAATTATAACTCATTAGTCTATAATTTTTTTCTTCTCCATATTTTAATATATTTATATTCATAGTTAATTAAACACCACATATACATGATATGTCGTTAATACTTAATGAAAATATTATCAATTAAATTTTTATATAAGTGCTTATGAGAACCTTTTTAAAATTTTCATCTAAAAGATATGACACATCTAAAACAATAAATTTCAACAAAAAATGCTTAAACTACATCTATTATATTAACTCACTCTATTAGTCTGAAGATTCATGAATAAACTTATTCTTTATTCTCTCTATCTTACTTGCATCACTTCGTCAAAATTGAAAAGGTCAAAATGTTTAACTTTTCATAATTCTTGGCTTAAAATGATAAAATCACATCAAAGTACATATATTATTTCGGTATAACGCCATCATCCATATCATAAAAAAAACACATTATTTTCTTTAGTAGTGAAATATTACATTCTCATCTATTTAATTAGTAGAAAGGCTCCTTGATTCAAACATAATTTGAAATACAAAAGTTATTGGTTATGAAAATTACAACACCTGATGTTCTATAAACTGAACCCAGAATACAACCAAATAAGCTTAAATTAAATAAAATTACATTCCCTAAAAAATTCATTTATAAAAATTCAACTAAACAATTAATAAAAACTTAAATATAAATAGGTTTTTCTTTTTTTGTTTTGTTTATGTCTTCTTTAATTTAGTAGGAGTTTATTATAGTGATAGATATAGGTTATTTTTCCACCATTATTGTTTTGAAATTAATTAGTGCAACTTAATTATATGATAATTTACATGTTTTATCTTAACTTATAGTTATAGATGTAGGTGTATTTGTGTCCATACATTATTTTGTTAGAAATACTCACACTTTTATAATTAGGGGGAAGGGGGATTATAATAAAAATAATACGACAGAGATTTAATATTTGTGAAAAGAAGAGTTCTCCATTTGAGAATCAATAATGGTTATCAAAATTACTTTCATTTGATTGTCTCCATCTCCACCGACTTTTCTTCTTCGGTGGAGAAACTTTCCACACTGTCACAGGAAACATCTGGTTGCCGGAGTTTTTGTATAGGAAACTGTAGGAAAGAACTCCTATGTTGTTACCTAGAATCGCTCTTGAGTTTATTGTGATGTGCACCAAAGATTTGAAAATAAAGACATTTGTTTGCCGGAGTTTTGTATAGAAAGAGTAGAAAAGAACTCTTGCATTGTTATGTGGAATTGCTCTTGAATTTATTGTGATTTGCATCAAAGATTTATGAATGATAGGCTTCTGGCTTGAAATCTGTATGTTAGATTAACAGTTCTGTTTCAACATTCAATCGTGAGGATGATCAATTTGAACCTTTTCCTATTGTCCTCCTGGAGAAATTATTTTGGTTCAACACGTTTTGGGTTCACTGTTTTCTTTCTTTTAACTCTTTCTCTTCTCTTTGTTTTGCTCGAGAGGGTAAAATTGGGTGTATAAAGAAAAATTAAGAATTATATAGTGTATAAGGCAAAGTGATGTTTAAAGAGAGTTTTGTAATGGCATTAGCAACCGTACTTAAAATTTTATTATTTAAGAAAGAAATCAACTTAAGGTAGATTAACAAGCGGATCCTCAGGAGTTCCACTTTGCTGGAGTTCGTAAATTCTAAAGAATGAGAACCAACCACATTTAATCAACCACCTATAAGATGCCACGCCAACCTATAAATAGACATCACTTATTAAAAAAAAAAAAATTTGTCTATCTGTTTTCTTCTGCCTCAAAATAAAAACAACACAACAAACATAATAATTTCATGTGAATTTGACTTTCTTCTCTATCATAATCAAAGCTACAAACCAGTAAAACTATTCCTCCACAAAAAAAGGAAGAGGGAAAAAGTCATCAAAATCTTCCAATTTTCATTATTTCTCCAGATATTAGAGTTTTTCTTTATTCTTAAAGATTATTCTGTTGTGTATTTCATCAATGTTGTCATATGATTTGATGTGCCCTGCTGTCCTTTCTTTTTTTTGGAATTAGGTCTTGATCTTGGGTTTTAATCTAATATTTTCATGGAGCTTTTCATTTGTTACTGAAGAAATACTTGTTTTCATATTCCTAAGTAGAATGTATTTGTTTTGGGTGACGTAGCACTTTTAGATTCATTGTATTAAATGGACGCCTGAAATTCACGAACTCCACCGAAGTCTAAACACAACAATTAAGAAGAATGGTAGGAGTATTATTTATTTTTTTATTATATATACAGGTTAGCTTTGTTGTGGTGAAGATAACAGCTATTTGTCCACCTAGTTTGCTTATGAGAGTAAGTGATCTACTGAGGTGGGAATACAAGAGTAACTCCTTAAATCTCCATTGGAAGCTTCAAACGTTTCCCATATTTTCGGAGTTGAGTGCTCTTTATCACACTCCAACAACACCAATGGCATTATCACCACAAGAAGAGTCTGATCTTGAATTAGCCTACCAAAGACTGATCAAACTTTGTGAGAAAAGCTTAGAAGCAAACATTCCTCTTCTTATTGATGCAGAGGAGACATCTATCCAGCCCGCCATCGACTATTTTACGTACTCAGCAGCCATAAAGTATCATTTCAATGGCAAGCCTTTGGTTTTCAACACAATTCAAGCTTATCTGAAGGATGCAAAGGAGAGAATGGGACTAGCGAAGAAAGCTGCCGACCAAGTTGGGGTACCCGTGGGGTTTAAGTTAGTTAGAGGGGCATATATGTCTACAGAAAAACAAGTAGCTTCTTGTTTGGGGGCCAAGTCCCCCATTCATGATTGCATCGAAGACACTCACACTTGTTACAACGACTGTGCTGCTACGATGCTTGAAGAAATTGCTAATGGTTCTGGCTCTCTTGTTCTGGCTACTCATAATCTTGAATCAGGTGAAAATATTTGTACCTTTTTAACAAGTTGTTCATGGATTGCGTGATGATCATAAACTATAACAGGCGGGACAGAGTGGTTCCTAATGGATTGAATGGCGAATCTCGTGGACTGGATTTACTTGGCCTCGTGACAAAGATGTCTATTCCCCGGCTGGATTGGGGTTGTTCGAGGTCATTGATAACTTAAACAATCTCTTATTTTTTATTATGATTGTGACAGAATCTATACCGTGTGTGTAGGTAAACTGGCGGTAACTAAGGCGGTTAATCTAGGGATTAAAAAAGAGAACGAGAATCTCCAATTCGCCCAGCTGTATGGAATGGCGGAAGCTCTTTCATTCGGGTTGAGGAATGCCGGGTTTAGAGTTAGCAAGTATTTGCCGTATGGACCTGTTGAGCACATCATACCATATCTTCTGAGGAGGGCGGAAGAGAATCGAGGCCTCCTTTCGACCTCTACCATTGATAGGCATCTCATGAGGTGATTACGAGTTTTATGCATTAGTGGTTTGGATGAACATATGTTAGATTACTTAAATATTTTTCATTTGTATGTGTAGGAAGGAGTTGTTGAGGAGATTAACAGGTTGATATGTAAGTACATTGAAGAACTACAATTTCCAGCTTCTGGGTAAAAGTTGGAATTGTACATTGATTTAGAGAAAATCTTAAGTTTCTTAAGTTGCTCTACTGATTAGTAAATTGATATTTTGCTAGTATTATTGACTGTAAGTTTTAAATGAAGATTTTTTTAACTCTCTTTTATCTACTATTTAATTAATTGATCAGTACACTAATGATGTATGTTGTTTCAAATATCACAAGCCACTAGAGAGAAAGCGTTTGTCGGAGCCCTTGGTGGCTGCTGACAATGCAATCATGTTGCCTCAGCATTCTTTCCATAACCATTTATTATTTTTTGCTAATGAAATTCAAACCATTGTTATTACTTCAATTTAAATATTATCATACAACTAGCTTTGTGACTACTCAGCTAAATTTGGCAGGCTGGTAAGTCTCAGATGACATATGCCACATTTAATCTTTCTCTAGAAAAGACCTTGAGTAGAAATTCCATATCCTAGCCCGCTAACTACTTTGGTACTCCATTTGATGGATTGCATATGGTGCATTTGAAATAAAGTTAATAGTCCATTTTTCTAGCTTTTCTAAAATGTGTTGTGGAGTGCAGATCCAATAACATAAAATGTGTCGTATATAACACATTCAACAAAGTACAAACACTACAACAAGAGTAGCATATAATATCTCCTTACTGGTCGAAAATGGGCAAAAGCGAGGAAGGAGCTACGGTTATGAGCAGGATGGAGCAGTAAGCAAGATGAGTTGTTGTTACTTGTGAGACGAAGTGTTTTGGGGAGCCGAGAATTGATGAGAGCGCGATGGGGTCCACGGGGATCAAAATGAACCGAACTGATTGACCCCGAGGTGGTGGCGAGGGCCCGATCTATGGTGAAATCCCCCGGAGTAAGGAGAGTGACCAGAGCTGAACTAACGCACCCCGAAGGCAATAAAGTGTAGCGGAAGAGAACAGTAATCCGGCCGAGGTGAAGGAGGCACCGGAGAGCTTCCCAAAACTTCCTGGCCAAGAATGAAGGTGATGTGACTGGTGGCGCCATCATGAGAGAGAGAGATGTGAAGTGACACGCTTTTGTAATTTCCAATGAGCTTGTTCCCCACGCGCCTTGGGAACTGTAAGGCGCGTGTGCAACACGTTCAAATCTGAAAATAGAATTTGAAAAGGCCAGATCTAGACCGTTGGTTCCACGAGTATGTATTTTGAATAATGGCACAGTATACTTCATCTTCTTCATTGCGATTTGCAAGTTACAGAAAGCGGGAAAAAAGGAGAAACTCTGTGCTTTTGTGATTCATCTCAAACACGAGCCAAGTAAGTATGCCTTCTTCATCATCTTCTTCTTCTATTAAGGAAGTAGGGACCCAGAACTCTCCGTTAGATGTGCCACCCCTTCGCTTCGTTATTCCGGAGAGGAGTGAAATTAGGACAGTAGAAAGAGCCGACGGCATGGAAACCCACATCAGGGTCGTCGGTTTTTATGAATGTATGGAGAGTGACTTCGAAGTGTCCACTATAGCGCTGCGGATGACGCGGGTGCAGATAGAAGCCTTAATCCCCTCTTTCTATTTCCCATTCAACTTAGAATACATAGTGCCGGAACCCGGCGATAGGGCCTGTTGCCCGCCGAAGGGCTTCATTGGCGTATATATAGACCCCCTGAGGATAGGTTTGAGATTCCCCCTTTGGGATATTGTTCTCCTGCTGCTAAGATATTATAATATTGTCCTTAGCCAATTAGCGCGAAATGCCATAAGGCAAGTAGTCGGGTTCACCGTGGTATGTAAGAATGCCGGGGTGAAACCAACTGTAGAGCTGTTTAGGTATCTTTACCAACTAAAAGCATTCGGGAAATCCAAAGGGTGGTACTCCTTCAGTCCCCGAGCACGAGGTGTGTTCAAAGTACAAAACCCCAGTAAGGTGGAGGGGTGGAAGGAGAAGTTCATCTTCGTGAAGACCGGAGTGACCCTCCCGAGGTGGAGAAGGGAGGAGGTGCTGGATACTGCTCCGGTGGGGGATCCGGAGGCTGAGGTGGTGGACATATTCTGTGCAGTGGGGACTTTCAAAACCCTTTGCACCGAGGCGGAGCTGGAGGAGGCGGGATTGAGCCCATACTACTCGGGCGATGCGGAGGGGATGTCCGCCCGGGGTCAAGAGTCGGGAACCGGGGTTGCCGAGGAGGGTAGGAGTTCTTATATCTGTGTAAAATTGTTGACTTGTGCAGGACTAACTCCAATTTCTGTATGCAGTGGGACGCTTCGGAAAGGAGCCGGCTGGAAGCCCCGCTGTGGCTGCTGCAGCTAAGAAGAAAGGGAAAACAGCTGAAGTGTCTCCCCGGGGGAAGATGTTACCCAGTCCAAGACCATCTGCTGGGCTGGTGGAGCAAGTAGTGATGGCGGGGTCAACCCCCGGAGTTAAAAGGAGGTCGGAACCCTCCGGGACACCGCCGGCGGCAGCCAAAAAACTCTGCACAGGGGAAAGCGTTGAGGTAAAGCTAATCATGACATTCCCTGTGAGTTGCTGTTTGCGTAAATGAAGTGTACGCTACCAGTACTGATTCCTGTGTTTTGTTTTGTTTTTTTTTTTTTTTTTTTTTGAAGGAGCAAGGGCGCCCAAGCCTACTGGGGTTGGAGGGGGCGGACGCCGAGGAGCTTTTTCACTTGGCGCGGGGGATTATGGAGCTTGGCCAGAAAAGCGAGAAGGAGGCCAAAGAAGAGCTGGCCGCGGTGGCAAGGGATCTGCACGCGCGCAACGACAAGCTAACACATGATCTGGCCGAAGCGCGCAAGAGGGCGGCTTTGGTGGAGAATGAAGTTGCGCGACTGCGCGAGGTGGAGGCGGAAGCCGGGGCCCTCCGTGGAGAAATGGCTCAACTGCGGGCAGAGATGAATGCCCGAGAAGCAGCAATCGTCGAAGGTCAAGAGGCAACGCTAAAAGCGTTTGCCGAGAAGTTGTTCCAAACGAGCACGTTTCTCGACTTTCAGACCAACTTCGTTGCTGTCGGGGACACGGCCACGCGATCGGTGTTGTTGGAGCTCAAAGAAGTCTACCCGAACGTGGACGTATATCGTCCAGAGTTCAGGTATGACTATAATGCCGTGGCCGGGGTGGAGGAGGCCTACTATCAAGCTTTAACGCACATCCCGGAGTGGCCCCTCGCGATGGCTCTAGCAGAGAAGAAAGAGATTTTGAGGGCCGAGGAGGTTGCAAGCTGTGAGGCGGACCAAGATCAGGAATTCCTGGCATTCCGCCGGGGTGATTTCGTCACTGAGCCCCGAAATAAAGAACCACCCCCCCGCATGGAAGCTGCTGCAGTTGCTGTAGAAGAGGAGGCAGGAACGGCTGAAGTCCGGCAGGAGGTGGAGCCCGAAGACGCCGAGGGGACCGAGGAGGAGGAGGTCTGTCGTTCCCCTTAAATTTGATATAGTAGATGATAGGAATATTGTAAATCTCTTGTACCACACTACTGATAATGTACTCCGGTTTTGTTGAATATAAGTGTTTGTTGATTAGTTGAATAGTTTTTCATCATATTTTTTTAAAATTCATCTTTCCCACTGATTCTATGGCCCGCTCAGGACACCGCGGAATTGCATAACACGATAAAGAAGCTCATGCAATCATTAGATTGGTTCCGCGGAGAGAAGAATAACTTGCAAATGCAAGTGGTGCCGAGGTTAGAGAAGCGGGCGGCCGTTGCGGAGAGAAGGGCGAAGGAAGCCGAGGAGAGGGCCAGGGACCAGGAATTAAAGTACCTGGCGAAAGTTGTTGAACTGGACCGTGTCCTCATCCATCAAAGGGAGTATGACCGGATACTGACAGAGTACGACTTGCTGACATTTGAGGAAGTTGAGGAGCGGGCCATAGAGATTCAAAGTGAAATTTCAGCACTGATGGCGAAGGGTCCGGCCGAGTCCTCGGAGCTTATAAGAAAGCGAGAGGTGCTGGAATTATTGCTCGGCATGTATGAGGGTGTGAGGTGATGTTCAATTTCATCTTGTGAACCTATTCTTTGTAATATGGTGTGTTGGGAATGTGGAACCGGAGTTAGGGAGTGGAGAACCGGCGGTTTAAACCGGAGTTTATCAGCAAAAAGACAAACTGGTCATGAGCAAACCGGGTTCAAGTTAGGTGAGTAACCGCCATTTGTGACGAAGCAGATTCAGTTAGTGACGACTCAGAACCGTCACATTTGTCCGGTAGCTCAGCGTAACTTCTTGCAGTTATAACTTCCTATCCAGTTGCATTCGAGCTTCAATCCATATATCATTGTAAAGCTCTCATTAAGGAGAAGACAACTACGTAGCATTATCTCCTGTACTTTAGATTAGAGAGAGTATTTAGAGATAGAGTGTGCGTGCCCTAATTTGCATTAAGAATTGGGCATTTCATTTCTTGAGCTAATTCTCTGTAATTGATTGAAGTTCTTAGTGGATTGAGGTGTGCCTTGCCTCCGTGGATGTAGTTCATCTTGAACGAACCACGTTAAAACTGTGTTTGATTCATTTCTATTTCCTGTTCTGCGTAAGCTCAATTCGGCCACAACTCTGGCCGAACTGCATGTGTGAATTCGGAGTGTTTTCTTCGTACTATTTCCAGATTCTTTGGTGTTGTGTGTTCTTGAGTTGTTTTCACTAACAAGTGGCGCCGTCTGTGGGAACCAACTCTCACGGCTTGAAAAAGGGAAGGAATGGCTGGTATGAAGATGGACTTTGAGAAGTTTACAGGGAGAAATGACTTCACACTATGGAAGATCAAGATGAATGCAGTTTTGGTTCACAATGGCCTTGATCTTGCTTTGATACCTCTTGATTCTTGGGAAGAAAGTGAGAAACCCAAGTTTGGATCCGTAATTAAGAAAGCCCTCAGTCTTATCTTTCTGTGTTTGGGTGATAAACCGCTAAGAGAGGTCTCAAGATGCAAGAGTTCCTTAGAAGCATGGAAGAGGCTGGAAGAGTTGTATCAATCTAAGTCAGTTTCCAACAAGCTGTTCTTAAAGCAGAAGATGTTGGCCTTCAAGATCACTGAAGATAAGCCAATTTTTGATCAACTTGATGAGTTTATTAAGATGGTTGAGGAATTGGAAGACCTGGATGTGAAAGTGGAGGAGGATGATAAAGCATTGATGGTGTTAAACATTCTTCCAAAATCCATGGAAAGTTTTAAGGATGCCTTGATGTATGGGAGAGATGAGCAGCTATCTTATGATGGGATAGTGAAGGCTCTGAGGTCTAAATGCTTTCAGACTCAAGATGATAAAGGCATGGTGCAATCTGGAGAAGGTTTGAATGTTAAATTCAAGAAACCTTTGCAAGGGAAGAAGGGACAGAATTCTAAGGACTTCAAAGCAGGAGATTCTAATCCAAAGAAGGGAAGTGAATGGGTTGAGAAGAGGAAATGCTTCAAGTGCAAGCAGCCTGGTCACTTGAAGAAGGATTGTCCTAAAAGAAACAAGAAAGGAGGAAACCAAGGGGCAGAAGCTGCTGCCATTGACCTTCAAGAAGATCCTCCAGAGGTATTGAATGTTACTGAATCAAGAATGGTGAAAGAATGGGTCTTAGACACAGGCTGCTCCTTTCATATGTGTCCACACCAGTCATGGTTTGATGAATTGAAGAGAGAAGATGGTGGAAATGTTCTCCTGGGCAATGACCAATCATGCAAGGTCAAAGGAATTGGATCAGTGAGCATAAGAATGTTTGATGGTGTGGTCAGAATCATCTCTAATGTAAGATATGTTCCTGGCCTTAAAAGAAATCTTCTATCTCTTGGTTCTTTGGTAACTAGTGGCTGTCAGTTTAGCTCAGTGGATGGCTTCTTGCATATCACTAAACATGATAAAGTGGTGTTTAAAGGTAGACAGCATAATGGGTTTTTTTATCTTGATTGGCTCACCTGTTGTTGGGAGTGTTGATATGGTCTTGAGCAGTCCTGAGCTTGTTAAATGGCACAAGAGACTTGGACACATAGGAGAGAAAGGGTTGAAGGAACTGTCAAGAAGTGGTGTAATTGGAAACATGGGAAATCAAAACCTGGAGTTTTGTGATCAGTGTGCTTTGGGCAAGTCCAAGAAGCTGCCCTATGGAAAGGGTGTTCACACACCTCAAGAGCCATTAGATTATGTCCACTCTGACATATGGGGTCCTGCAAGGACAGAGACTCATGGTGGAGCAAGGTATTTCATGTCCTTGATTGATGATTACAGTAGAAAGGTGTGGATCATGTTGATGAAGAATAAGAGTGATGTTTTTCATAAGTTTAAAACATGGTTGATTCAACTGGAAAATGTCAAAGGGAAGAAGCTGAAGCACCTTAGGACTGATAATGGATTGGAATACCTCTCTACTGAGTTCACAAACTTCTGCGAAGAAAGAGGATTCAAGAGACATAGGACTGTCCCAATGAATCCTCAGCAGAATGGGGTTGCTGAGAGGCTTAATAGGACTCTTCTTGAAAGAGTAAGGTGTATGATGTTGGATGCTGGGTTGCCAAAGGTATTTTGGGGTGAAACCATTGCTACAGCATGTGGAGTGGACAGAAACCAAGTTATGAAGGATTAAGGGTGTTTGGTTGTCTTGCTTTTGTTCATGTCAAGCAAGACAAGTTAGATGCAAGAGCTCTAAGATGTGTATTTCTTGGATATCCAGATGGAATAAAGGGCTACAGATTGTGGTGTCTAGAGAAGGGAAATCAGAAGATAATCACAAGTAGAGATGTAAATTTTAATGAGAATGTGATGGCTTATACTTCAACAGGCTCTAAGGAAGAACTTGATGGTGCTAAAGAGAATGAAGAGATATCAATTCAGGTGGAGCATCCTGCTGAAGATGATCACACATCTCAACAACAAGAGAATCTACAAGATAGTGATTCATCATCTGAAGAAGAAGAACAAGCTGGACCTTCACAAAATGTGAGAGAATATAGCATTGGAAGGGACAGACCTAGAAGAACAATCAATAGACCTGACTTCTATGGTCAAGCAGGGAGTGTTTACTATGCCTTGAGTGTTGCTGAAGACCTGGAATCACAAGAGCCTAGTAGTTTTAAAGAAGCACTAGATTGTGAAGAAGGAGAACACTGGATTCAGGCAATGATTGAAGAGATGGAATCCCTGGAACAGAATGAGACCTGGACATTGGTGGACAAACCAAAAGGTTAGAAACTTGTGAGTTCTAAATGGATATACAAAAAGAAGTTAGAGACTGTAGGATCCAAACAAGTGAGGTTTAAAGCAAGATTGGTGGCTAGGGGCTTTACACAAAGGGAAGGGATTGATTTTAATGAAGTTTTCTCTCCAGTAGTAAAGCACTGCTCAATCAGGTTGCTTTTATCAAAGGTTACTCAAGAGGACATGGAACTACAACAACTAGATGTAAAGACAGCATTCTTACATGGAGAACTCATTGAGAAAATATATATGAAACAACCAGAAGGCTTTGTTGTTCCTGAACAAGAAGACAAAGTTTGTTTGCTGAAGAAGTCACTGCATGGACTCAAACAAAGTCCAAGACAGTGGAATAAGAGGTTCAATGACTTCATGATCAGTGTTGGCTTTGTAAGAAGTCTTTATGATAGTTGTGTTTACTTCAACAAGTGTTCAAAGCAAGATAAAGTCTTTCTTATTTTGTATATGGATGATATGCTGATTGCCAGCAAGAACAAGAAGAGTGTACAATGGCTGAAGGACATACTTAACACTGAATTTGACATGAAAGATCTTGGAGATGCCAAGAAGATTTTGGGTTGAGCAATGTCATGAAGAGCATTGACAGACAAGGCAGTGGTGAGGCAGGAAGAGGCACACATGATTCATTGAGGTGGAGATTTGTGAGGTGATGTTCAATTTCATCTTGTGAGCCTATACTTTGTAATATGGTGTGTTGGGAATGTGGAACCGGAGTTAGGGAGTGGAGAACCGGCGGTTTAAACCGGAGTTTATCAGCAAAAAGACAAACTGGTCATGAGCAAACCGGGTTCAAGTTAGGTGAGTAACCGCCATTTGTGACGAAGCAGATTCAGTTCGTGACGACTCAGAACCGTCACATTTGTCCGGTAGCTCAGCGTAACTTCTTGCAGTTATAACTTCCTATCCAGTTGCATTCGAGCTTCAATCCATATATCATTGTAAAGCTCTCATTGATGAGAAGACAACTACGTAGCATTATCTCCTGTACTTTAGATTCAAGAGAGTATTTAGAGATAGAGTGTGCGTGCCCTAATTTGCATTCAGAATTGGGCATTTCATTTCTTGAGCTAATTCTCTGTAATTGATTGAAGTTCTTAGTGGATTGAGGTGTGCCTTGCCTCCGTGGATGTAGTTCATCTTGAACGAACCACATTAAAACTGTGTTTGATTCATTTCTATTTCCTGTTATGCGTAAGCTCAATTCGGCCACAACTCTGGCCGAACTGCATGTGTGAATTCGGAGTGTTTTCTTCGTACTATTTCCAGATTCTTTGGTGTTGTGTGTTCTTGAGTTGTTTTCACTAACAGAGGGACTGAAAGGCCGCGACAGGTGGCGGCACACAGCTGAGGAATACATCGCAGGCCCTAGCCGGAGCCGAGGTTCTTCAAGAGCCCCCCGGAAGGGCAAAAAGAAACCAGCAGGGAAAAGCCAAGGAATTGTAATTCAAGAGCCGGCGCCGGTGACTGCTGTCGAAGAAAGGCCCGTAGTCGTCGCTGAAGAAGAAGTCAAGAAGCTGGCCGAAGAGATTGAAGTGATGGACCCCGTGGAGTGGGATCCCGTGAAATGGGCCCAAACACTGAGGTCTACACCACAGCCGAGTCTTCGAGGCCGCACAAGAGGCGAAGCCCCCAGACAAGTACCAAGGATGAGTCCGCGACGCCGAGGGGGCCGCGGAGGGGAGAGAGCCGGGGCTCAACGCCGAGAAGCCACAGAATCCCGTAGGACACGAAGTAGGTCCGGGAACAGATCTCAATGCCGGAGCGCCGAATACTGGCTCGGAGGCCATAGATAGTTGTGAAAAAGAACCTCTTTTTTTTTTTTTTTTTTTTTTTTTTGAAGTAATATGTAAAGAACCTTTTGGCCTTTAATCGAAAAAATATAAAAGTTGTGTACTTTGAAAGGAAAACAGTGAGTTGTTAACCAGAAATAATAATTGCCTTAACGGGTGCTCGGGAACACTATATGGACAGGGTGCTCGGGAACACTATATGGACGGCGCCAATTAGAATCTCCCCGGACGGATCGGGCGGGAGTTAAACACCTCTCCGGTTAAATAGGCGAGAGGGGACACAAGTCCGGGGACCAAACGTGAATCTCCCCGGATGGACCGGGTGAGAGATCCAATTGTCCGGCGACGAATAATAATAGTACGACTACGCTAGGGCGTCCCCGTAACGTAGAAGAAAGCACAGTAAGATGCACAAATAAAGAACTTTTATTCAAGGTGAGTGCCGGAGCAACTTTTTCATTACATAACATTGCGCTCATTCCATTTTTGTCTTAAACTTGGTTATTTTTTTAATTTCGTCCTATAACTAAAGAAATTGCTCGTGCGTGTACAAATTTTGACTGCCAATGATCAGAAAATCGACCAGAAAAACACATGTGTCTTTCCAGTCGATTTGCTCATCAGCGTCGAAAATCGGTTCAAACACAAGAAGATTCTTTAATTTTCTCATCGGCGATGTAAATTGGTCCAAACGCAAACACATCTTTTATTTGTGGAACGAAATTTTGAAAGTGAGGGTGACCGACACTGTCCTACACCTTGAAGCATGTCAATATATGCAGAGTCTCTTAGCTACTAATAGAGCTTCCATCCTAATTAGGATGGAAGCTCACTTGGTGGCTTAACGATCTTTCCTCATATTGGGCATGAGCGAAAAATTATAGAAAGTAATGTTAACGTTAGTCTATTAAAAAATCAAGACTTTAGCATTCGATCATGACATAACTCATGCCAAACCTTCCTAAGAACTCCAAGCCATAGAAATAGATGCATTACTAGATCCTCAACAACAGTTTATATTATCTCATATTGGCCGAAGGACAGCACGAAGGCTCTCACATAGGCGATGTTGAGGAATTTGGCTACTCAGTTGAAACTGCCATGAGTTTGCATGGGAGATTGGAACGAAATTATGTATGTGCATGAAGAAATTGGGGGAAGGAATCGTGACCCTAGCCGAATAGAAGCATTTCAAGATGCCCTATATGATTTACGATTGGAGGATTTGGGATATGAAGGATTTAGTTATACTTGGACGAATTGTCAGAAAGGTGAGGCTAATATTCAACAAAGACTTGATCTTTGTGTCAGCTATGGGGAGTGGAAGAATTTATTTCCAAAGCATAAGGTCGAACATTTGTTTAGGATAAAATCGGATCACTGACCGAATTTGTTAAGCTGGACTTGGAAACATATTGTAAAACAGAAGAACAAAGATCGCCTTGTGAAGCATTTTGAGGCCATGTGGCTTCAAGATTCAACTTGTCAGAATGTTGTTGAAAGTAGTTGGGAAAATAGGAATGCATGCTTGAGCCCGACGAGATTGATGGAGAAGCTGAGTAGGTCTGTGATGGGCTTGTCCATGTGAGGATCGACCCATTTCGGGAATCTAAACACTCAAATAAGGGAATGTGAAGAGAAGTTGGGCCGACTTCAAGTTGCTACTGCCAATGATGAGACTTATGTGGAAATCGTTGAGCTAAAGGATAAATTATCAAATCTCTATACAAATCAGGTGACGATGTGGCATCAAAGATCGGGGATCAACTGGATGGGCGATGGGGATAAGAACACAATTTTCTTCCACAAAATAGCAAATGATAGGAAAGAAAGGGATACGATAGAAAGATTAAAGGTGGAGGGGGGGGGGGGATAGATGGGTAGAGGAAGAGGATGATATAGCTAAGGAGTTTATGGGGTAGTTTCGAAATTTTTTTACGGCAGGCTCGAATCACAATACGGACATTGCATTAGATGCAGTAGAATCACGGATTAACCCAGCAATGAAGGAGATGATGACGCGTACTTTCACAAAGGAGGAAGTAATTTCGGCGTTGACACAAAAGCAACTGACAAAGGCCCCTGGGCTAGACGGTATGCCTACACTTTTTTATTAGAAGTTTTGGTCAATTATTTCCTCGGATGTCATTCCTGTTGTTCTTGATGTTCTGAATGGCCAAACTAGCCCTGCCTCTTTGAATCATACTTATAGTGTGCTTATTCCTAAGAAAAACGTCCACAACAGGTTACAGATTTCAGACCTATTAGTTTATGTAATGTAATCTTTAAATTAATCACGAAAATAATTTCTAATAGACTGAAATTATTTATGTCAAATATCATTTCCATTAACCAATCTGCTTTTGTCCCAGGTCATCTGATAACTAATAATACGTTGGTTGTTTTTTAGATTTTCCATTTCATGAATAATAAGAGTGCACAAAGGAAAGACACATTTGCCTTCAAATTAGATACGAGTAAAGCGTATGATATAGTAGAATGGTTTTTTCTAGAGAGGGTAATGTTGCATATGGGGTTGAATTGGAATTTTGTTAATTTGATCATGTGGTGTGTGACCTCGATTTCATTTTCGGTTCTTCTTAATGGATTCCCGGGAGATTCTTTTAACCCCTCCCGGGAATTATGGCAAGGGGACCCACTATCCCCCTATTTGTTCTTATTTTGTGCAAAAGTTTTTTCCGCTCTGATTTGGAAAGCGGAGATCAGAGGTGCTATCCACGGAGTTAAGGTATGCAGAAGGGCTGACCCAATTTCACAATAAATGAAATTTATGAGATTGGGCAAATTATCAGAATTTATGAGGAAGCGTCTGGACAATTAATTTCGTTGGAGAAATTGAAGGTTTGTTTCAATAAGGGGATAGGGGAAGAAATGAGAAGAATGTTGGCAAATAGGTTGGGGATGAGATTATTAGATAAGCATTCGATCTATTTGGGCCTCCCGACTAATGTGGGCAGATCAAAGGAGGCCATTTTCAGTTCTATTGTTGCCAGAGTGGATAAAAAACTAAATAATTAGGAGATTGTTTGCTTGTCAAATGTGGGAAGATTGACTTTGATTAAGTCAGTGGCACAATTAATTCCGACATATGTTATTAGTTGTTTTAGATTTCCGCAATCGGTCCATAGGCAGATTAAATCAATGTGTTTGACTTCTTAATAGGGTTAGAAAGCATCGGAAAGAAGAATTCATTAGGGGTCTTGGGAGAAATTGTTTAGGAGGAAAGATGAGGTTGGATTAGGATTAAGGCATTTATAGGCTTTTAATTTGGCTATGTTAGCCAGCAGGGGTGGCGGCTTACGGACGATGAGAGCTCTCTTCTATCCAAACTTTTAAAGGCTCATTATTACTCAACTGGGAGTTTCCTTGATGCACCAATTGGTAATAATCCAAGTTATACATGAAGAAGTATTGTGGCGGAAAAGGAAGTCTTGAAGGGTGGCCTTATTTAGAGGGTAGGTGACCAATCTAATGTGGATGTGTGGGCGGACCCGTGGTTACCAAACAATGTTGGGTTTAAGGTAGGCAAATCGAACCTGTGGTTGCAAGGTAGAGAAAGTAAAGGATTTGGTAGATGCCTCGACCCGGCAATGGCGAGGTGATTTGATCGGTTCATTGTTTAGACTGGAAGATGCAGCTCAAATTCGGGCTATTCACTCTTCCAAGGGAAAAGACCAAACCGCCTCTACTGGAAATTTGCTAAATTCGAGAAATATGAAGTGAAATCGGGTTACTACATGGCAATGGAGAGGATGGGTAGTGGTGGGCTAAGTTCATCTTCAATAGTGATGACAAATAAATTATGGAAATTTTGTGTGGGAAATGGGTGTTCCCCCTAAGGTGAGAGTTTTCCTATGGAAAGCTATTAGAGGCTACTTTCCGGTTACATGGAGCTTACGTAGGTGAGGGATGGATGTCGACGGGGATTGTAGACGTGGGAAAACGGAATAAAAAGGTTGAGCATGCTCTTAGGGATTGCCTATGGACTATGGCGTTCTGGCAGGCATCGTCATTGCGACTGGGGAACGTTTGGCTCAATGTGAATGCTTCAATTGATGACTGGATTGAAAAGGTGACGTACACCAGGGGCGGATCTAATGTAGAACAAAGGGGTATAATTGTACCCCCAAATTCATCCGTGAAATGTACATTAGATAGCACTATGAAGCATTACGTTAAGATGGTGTAGTGGTTTTGTTGGTGTTCATTTATTGAAAGGTCTAGTGTTCAACTCCACTAGACCACTTTTTGGTGTTAGTATAGTACCCTATGAATTTTCAATTCAGTCTATAGTTGTTTATTTATCTTAAACCAATTATTATTATAGTAATTCTTATTTGTTTTCATAATTTAATTTTAATCTTTATCATTATAGTGAATTCTTATTTGCTTACGTAATTTAATTTTAATCTTTTAGTTCTGAGCTAGTAACTTTATCAAGTTATTCAAATTATCATATCACTTGAAATCAATTAATTTTTTCCTTATATCTTCAAGATCTATACAACTTTTTCTACATAGTTCTTTAAATGTAATTGAATAATAACTCTTATTTTTAAAATTCCTTCAAAAAGAAAAAAAATAATAAAACAAATTACTACTTTTTTATTTGTAAATTTTGAACTGCAATATTAAATATCATCCCTTCACAAAAAATAGCTATGTTTTATAAATAAGTTTATACACACGGACTTTTTTATCAACACCAAAAGTATTATATGTATTTTTGTTAATTATCTGCCGTACCCCCGTTTCTAAAATCTTGGTTCCACCACTGGCGTACACTGACTAGATTGAAAAGGTGGCGGCGCTATTTCAGAGGCATTTTGGTTTGTTGTTGTGGATGGTATGGAGGGCGAGGAACGTGTTGTTAATAAACAACTACATCATCAGGAGTGTTTCCAAGTCGCTGCGCGTACAGTGAATGACTATGTCGCAGCTAAATGTCCATTTTTTGCAGAAAATCCACAGACTGTGAGGGTCAATTGATCGCCGCCGGCAGAAGAAAGATGGAAACTAAATTCTGATGCATCGATTCAACAGGAAATGGGGAGGACAGGTTGGGCAGCGTGCTTTGCGACTGTCTTGATCGGGTGGTGCTGTCGAGGGTATCGCTGCTAGAGGGAGGGCTCGAAGTCGATGAGGTTGAAGCTTTGAGCTGTCTCGAGGGGGTGTGTATGGCGGCAAGCTGTGGAATTTCACAGATTGAGATTGAAGGGGATAACTCCAATGTCTATAGCATGCTCTGAACACGAAGAGCTAATCCAGCCTACTATGGATCAATTGTGTAGTCTATTTTGTCATTGTTAGCTGATTTTAATCATGTTTGTTGTAGTCTTGTTAGGCACTCTACTAATACTATTTGCGCACAATTTATTGCGGTTTGCGTTTCTTTTGATTCATCAGGGATGGTGGCCGGTCCTGTCCCGGCATCCATTAAACCTTTTGTTTTCGCCGAGGCAGTTACTTAATTTTATTGAATTGTGCTTATTTTCTGAAAAAAAAAAAATAAATAAAAGAAAAATCTCTCATACATAATCAATCGATATGATAGAAAAAAAAAAGAAGAAGAAGAATTCTTACCGAGTTAAATGTATACGAATGAGGGAATTGGTTGTAACTCAGTTTGTAGAGCATTTTATAGTCGGTCAATTAACTAGGATTCAATTTCATCGACCCATCCCAACTAGAATCTGTACTTCAGAAAATATATGCGTATGAGGGAACATTAACAATGGTGTAGCCATCGACCACGACATTTGCAAATAGCAGACGATTTTGAAATTACATGCTATCACAAAATTATAAAATAAAAATTAATTAATAATAATACCAAAATATGAAGGATGTGATCTCCTATAAGCAATGTTATAAAAGTCGCTAGACACTAGTTAGGCGGTGGACTGGGGCCTATTGACTAGTCGGGGTCTGAGCGGGACTAATCGGGGCATACACGTAGTTAGGCGGAGAGAAATCGGAAAATAAAACGTAGGCGGTCAATGGGAGTCTAGCGCCTAGACGGGGATTAATCGGAGCTAGTCGGGAACTTTTAGTACAGAGCCTATAAGGCTTCGTTTACTTTGTTAGATAACTTAGATAGTGACGTTTTATCTAGTTTCATCTAGCATTTACCTTGGTAGAAATAAAAAGTCGGGTTATCCTTCCTACTTGAGATGAAATGCTAAAATCCAGATAAAATCTAAGGTAATAATCTAGGTTTTAGGCTCATCCTCCTAGGATAGTTTACCCAATACTTGGGATAACATCAGCAAAATTACATTTCTATCTCATACTACTCATTTTTTTTGCAAACTCAATTAGTTATTAAAAAGGACATTTAGGTAATATTACCCTTATTCAAACATTCATATATCACATAGTAAAAGTTGGATAAGGATAGTTAATATCCTTATCTAGGATATTATAAGTTATAATAAACATTGGAAGTAGTTAATAATATATATCTTATCTTATTAGCCTAAATAATTAACTTTATCTTTATTTATCAAGGTAAACAAAGCCTAAATCAAATTGGCGGCAAGATAGAATGGGTGAAATATAAATTAATTAAATATGGTCAGAAATACACGGTTGACCCACTTCCCTTGCAATTTGCAGCCATCTCCTGTTTTTCTTTCTTTGTTTTTCGTCCAACGAAGGCTGATATTTTTTTGAAAATAAAAATGATAATTATGTTTATAAATAACAATTACAACGATTGAATGTGAAAAATATTTTATCAAACATTAATTGACATTTGGATTGTGATGTATTGGAATGTGTCCCATCCATTTAAGCACATTCAGGGCTGGTCCATCCATACAGGTATATTTGTTTAAGGATGTAGTAGGGTAGAATGTATACGGTAGATATCACATCAATAAGTTTTAGGTGATGTAAGTAATGATTGGTTGATTGCAATGATAAAAAGGTATATTGGAACTTATAAAAGATGTATTGAAATTTTTAAAAGGTGATGTAGGATGTTAGATAATGATAAAAATATGAATTAAAAATTGTAAAAGGTGATGTATATAATGATATATATAATAGGAGGTGGATGGTGAGGAATGGACAATCCGAATGACCGATCCATAAAGTAAAATAAAAGCAGATCGAGTCATGTCAAAATATCCCCTAAGTTAATCTATAACTATATAAAAGCAAGACAGTTGAGAACATTTACAATATTGCCTTTTTTCCGCCTAAACTTTCTTGCAATATTTCTGCCTAAAAAAGATGGAGTCCACTGATGAACTTTTTATGTTTGTCTTTTACAACTTTCAATGTATTGGAACAACAGCTTTTCAGTACCAAACAGACGCATTGTGCATTAAATGTCTGAAAAAATTGGCATACTTCAAAGTACCTCTGCTAGCCTTGATATGTTTGATTCAAACCTAAATAGAATGTTCATGTCATTATATTTCTTAAATTTTTGAGTTGAACACCATTGAAGTCGGAAATTTTTTCACTACAATTTGTTTTCGTCTTTGCTGTGATACTGATATTTTCCCTTTTTTTTCAACTAATTCTGAAACCTCAGTATGGTGGTGATGAGGATCTAACCCTCAATCAATAAAATTCCTTATGAATAAGAAATTTTAACTGAAGAACTTCAAACCCAAAGTTTTACCCTAAGCAAGGATATGTTATTTCATCAATGAAACCAGGGAGAGAACCCGCCCTTTAATAAACAGTATAGGAAACGATACAAATTAGAACACTATGGTATAAGAAAGGATAATTCTTCAAGTTGTTCCTTCTCCGTTGGCCCCTTCATTGATTACCATCAAAAGTAGTCCTCCGGTGGATAATCCGATGGAGGACCCTCCGAAGATTAAGTCAGGAATCGTAAGCAATTTAGTCAACAATACAACAAGTAGTTTTTTCTCTCTCTTCTTCTTACACAATTAGTGTGTCTATATTTTGAAAGGAGAACATATATATATAATACCTCATTAGGTAAGAGCAAAAAAGGAAGTTTAGTAGGGCTTTATTGAACCCTATTATATAGGGCTCATACCTTAAAGGCCCAGTAAGGCCCTTACCACCCCAAGATTAATCCTCAGGCTACAGCTCTGGCATCATGTTCTCTTGCCGAACGATCTATGCTCCGCTTGGCCTCCTTTCTATATCGTGGCAGCTCCTTCTCGTCTCTCTGGAATCCCGATGCACTTGCCTAGACCCGCCCTGACATCGTCCCCTCTGGACGCCTGAAGCGAGTCCCCTTATCTCCCACGTTCTCATCTGTTGTTCAGAGCCGTCTCATTTCAGGGCAGTACCTAACTACCGCATCAGAACTCCCCCCTACTCTAAGGCGAGGGTCAGCTTTAGCTCAGAGTAGCAAACTTTCTTTCCCTTTTTTTTTTTTTCCTACCAGAGCCCGCGCGGTGTAACTGCCTGGAGGAATTACGCCTTAGGGAATTCAACGGGCACCCTTTTGAATTTCCCTCTCCCTTATTTTTGTGATGGGATGGGTGACTACTGACAAGGCCACGTGTTCGCATCTCCTTCTCTGTGCGATTCCATTCGTTAGATTCCTGGGGACGCCAGCCACGTGTCCCCCATCCAACCGATATGACGGTTGAGCTTCCCCATACTCCGGCTATATATAGTTGATTGCCACACTTTTCTCCATTTTCGCTTCCTGCAACCTTAGAGCTTCTTCTTTTCCGGCGATTCTGTGCTAAAAAATACCACCGGTGATTCTACATTTTCGGTCACCTTTTACACAGGTACTTCCCTCGACTCCTTATACTCCTTTTCACCTCCTAGTAGTTTCTGTTTAGCTATGAATCCCCCAACTATCCCGTCCACTTCTACGGCCACTGTTCCATCTCTCCCGCCGTCAGTATCCCAGCATTGGTGAGGGAGAATCCTACCCCGGAGGTGGCGGTGACCTCCTCCATAGATTCCGAGCAAACTATCTCGGATCAATCTGGTAATGATGAAAGTGACCAAGCCTCGTCATCGAGAGGCTCTTCCTCCAAGGTGGCTGCCGGCGAGTCCTCCCAGGCTGGCTCAGCCTCTGAAACAGGATCCTCCGCTCCATCAGAATTGCCACTGGAAATTGACCCTACGGACGAGGAGATGTACATGCTTCCCCCAGATGCAGAGAATCCTAATTGGCACCGATTCCACGCGTCCACCCTGACCAGCACCTCCACTCTTAGTCCACGCGTTCGTAGTGCCTTGAACGTGTACCTTCCTGATCCCCATGAATCCCCTAACATCCTAAGGGGCCCTTTGTTGGCGTTCTGGACCCTTCAGCTGGATGCCAGCCTGCGTCTTCCCGTTCCCTCTTTCCTTGTAGAACTATCCAACTTCTACGGCGTTCCCCTCGATCAATTCACCCCGTCTGGTAAATGCCTGATACTATCCTTCTTTATTATCTTTACGGGGAATGGCGGCACTGTGAATATGGAGTTAATCAACAACTGCTTTAACTTAAAACGCCAAGAGGCACATTTCTTCTTATCAGCGCGGAAAGGTGGGCTCGTAGCTTCTTAGGTAAATCCCCCAGCATAGACAAGGCCTGGAGAAAGAAGTATTTCTTCGCCTTTCCCATTAAAGGATCTTGGGGCTTCCCATGTGACGGCTGGTATTACGAGGCCGCCAACCGCCCTGGAGCAGCCGAACCGCCTCCCGATGATAGCGCTGAACTCCTTCGTCAATTGAATAAGGATGTCCTAGATAATGGCCAGTTCAGTCTTATAGAGCTGACAAGTTCCGACGGGATATTATACCATTTTGGCATGTCCTCTAAGAAATCTAAACTCCCTTAAGATACTGGTATAAACGGCGTGTTTAATGCCCAAACAGTCAGTGAACGAACAACTGTCCTCTCCTAATGTTACTGATCATTATTATTTCTTTCTGTGTTGGTAAACGTGTTTATGCATGCATAATAGGTCGAGTTAAGTGTCTATGTAGTGACATTTGCATGCGTAATTGACCGTGTATTGCTCGTATTTACATTATTGGGCAATTTGATGTTTGTGACTTGTTTTGAAGTTATTTGGGTGAATTTAGACCAAAAAGTCGAACTTGACTAAGAATGGATGTTGAGAACAAGTCCCACATGTCAAAAACCAAGAAAAATGGCCCCAAAAGCTGCAGGAAACTGAGCTCGGCCGAGCTAGCGAGTCTCGGCCGAGCTAGAAGGTCAGAGAATTCGGATTTCTGGCTGTAGAAGAGTCTCGGCCGAGATTGATACACCTCTAGTATTTTAGCCATATCTTGAGATCTACAACTTTGATTTAGGTGCAATTGGTGGCGTTGGAAAGCTGATTCGAAGAGCTACAACTTTGCGTGAAAGAGGAAAAACTCAAAAATGAACATAAGACCCTCAAAAACAGCTTTGAAGTTGGAAAAGAAATGCAGTGTCGGCCCATTACTTGGCCCACAAGCTCAAAAACGAATTTTAGACTTATTTTCTTATGTGTACTCCTATAAATATCTCAAGTCTCTAGACATCAAGGGAGAACTTTTATATTGATTCAAGAGCTCGGACGTGGAAATTCTGAAGAACACGGAGATTCAAGATTCAACAACTCGGGTTTTATAGTTTTATAGTTCTATGTTTTCTTTTATTAGTTTGTTCTTAGCGATTGCTATGATCGACTAAGCTTTTACATTCCCGTCTTTGACTACGTTGAACCCTAGACTGTTATTTATGTAATTAATTCAGTAATTTTTTAATTTAATTATGTTATGAGATTACTTGTGTTATTGGATTACTCTATCTTTTATATGTTTGTTATGTGGACTGATCACCCTAATAATAGGCATATAGCTGTCGCTAGGTCATGAATTGATAATCCGTAATTGTTATGCGTTTGTGCCCAAAAGTAGCAAAAAGTGGTTACTTGCTAGGATAACATAAAGTCGCGGTCACTTGTACCGAGTTTGTGAGTACAACACCGTACCTACTCCGTTGCCTTAGTTCCCTATGCGTCTGATTAATATTGTTCTAGCGAGCGTCTCCTAGGACTACTTAATTGGATATGATTAATTACTAAGTTCTTAGGATTAATTATACTTAAGGGGTAACAAGGGTTAGCTAAGCGTACCTGTTAATAATTGGAGTAGGGGTCTCAGAACTAATTAGTTAAGTAGTTGTATTAGTTACATGGATATTCAGGCTAGGGAGATACTGGGTTAAAGGCGGGAATACTTTTTATTCACTAGTTAATTCATCTTTAGTTTACTTGTTATTTGCATTAGTTAATTAAATCTCATCAAAACTCCCCCCATATTATATTTGCATTATTAGTACTTATATAGAATTGGTTAATATGATTGATTGATTAATTCCTGTTCTTTGTGGGATCGGCCCTGACTTGCTCTAGCTACTGTTAGGAATAGTTAGGTAAATAAACATCTTATTTGACTGCACCCCACAGTGCGGTCATGTGTTTTGCAGAGATGTCATGGAAAATGGGTGTTCCATGCAAAAAAAACGACCAGAGTGGCCATCCCTCTGAGCGGGTCTTAGACGGGCTCCAATCGAGTCGCATCCACTTGTCCCTTCTGTAAATCAGGGCATTACTCCAATAGGCACCTCCTCCAGTATCTCTAACGCCCAGGAACGTCTTGCTGCTTCCAAGCGGAAGGTGCCGGCGCCAGCTACCCCTACGCCCGCCCAGAAAAAGGGGAAGGGAAAAGTTTCTGAGCTCCCGCCGGGGGCGACCGGGCGGGCTGGAGCAGGTACCCCTCCTATTAGATAAGACAGGCTCCATCCGGCACGGGATGACATCTTCATTCTGGAGCTGCCCAAGTCGCTCCTGGACCTTACTCCTAGGGAGTCTATCAGCTTTGTCCAAAAGATGCTGACGGCTGACGACAGGTGGAGCTTCCATGGGAAGGTGGACAAGGAAAATGAGGAGTTTACGACCGAGCATTTAGTCAAGGTACATACCTCTGCCACTTTCCTAGCTGATATGTCTTGCTCATTTATGTGGTTTTTAATCTTCTTTTCCTTTTAAGTTCCTCGTGGGCTTCTCTCAAATGATTCAGTTTGGTCCCTGTCCAGCTCGGGTTGAGGCCCTGGCCATGGAAACTGAGGCTGCTACCACCAAAGCAGCCAGTCTTGAATCCAAACTGCTCGATATGGAGGCGACCATGGCCTCTATGACTCAGGAGCGAGCTCAACTGCTAGAGGAGAAGACCACCTGGTCTTGTCAGCTAGAAATGCTCCGCAAGGAGATTGAACGCCTGAAGAAGAAGTCCGAGGAGGCGGAGCTTGCAAGAACTAAGGCGACAGCATCAACCCGTCCTGCGGGGGCTCGCGAGGCCATAGCCCACTTTAGGAAGGACTTCCTTATGACGGAGGAAGGGCAGGCGTTCCTATGGCAGATGCATATGGGGTTGTACCAACCTTATCTCTAGAGCAGCCGCTATCTCTTTGACATGGGCCCCCATATCGGTTATTTCTACGTATATGGGTTTGATGCGGCTGAGGCCCAAGCGCGGGCTGCGGGCTTTGAGGGGGTATTGGACCGTGACAGTCCGATTGCAGAGATGCCTGACACCCCTCCGATCTTCCAAGGGAATACATCCACCGACTCAATGACTCACGCCTGGTGGTTGCCTCCTATCTGTCAGGCCATTGAGATGTTTCGTGCTAACTCCAGCGCTGAGATGGCACCTGCCTTGACCATTGATTATCCCCCACAGCTGCCTCCTGACTTTCTTCCGTCTACCTGCACGCCGCCTGCTTTTGAAACTACCCCTGATGTTGTCCCTCCTCCTTCAACGCGGCCAATCTTTCCCCCCGCCGCCAGTTATCCAAGTTGATGGTCCCACCCTAGAAGAGGAGCCAAATGTAACGACCTGATGGGCTTAGATGTTGTCATCTTCTTTTTCTTAATATAGACAATTTTTGCACATGCCTGCTCTATGTTTTGTTTATTGTTTTTCAATGTATTATATTGTACTATGCCAGCCTGGATGGTCCCACAAGGTGGTGTATTATCCAGGGCATACTGCTCCCCTAGTCACATATTCAGAGATGTAACTCTAGATATGTAGCTCAAAGATAGTATCTGTACTTAGATGAATTTTTTTTCCATTTCTTGGATTGTAGTATGCCAGCCTAGATGCTCCTACCGGGTGGTCTACTATCCAGGGTATACTACTCCCTCTGTCACATATTCAGAGCTGTAACTCTGGATATGTAACTCAAAGATAGTATTTGTACTTAGATGAATTTTTTTCCAATTTATTGGATCGTAGTATGCCAGCCTGGATGGTCCCACCGGGTGGTGTACTATCCAGGGTATACTACTCCCCCTATTATATATTCAGAGCTGTAACTCTGGATACATGACCGCCTTCATGGATGGGCGTTGCTGGTGTTGTGTGGATCAGAGTGATCAGCTCTGTTCTGCACAATACTGTTGCGACCAGAGCAAAGTCTGGGATTACGCAGATTCAATGTGACCAGGGCGTAGCCTGGGATTACGCGGAATTAGATGCAACTAGAGCTGAGTCTGGGATTACGCGTAATTCAATGCAACCAAAGCAAAGTCTGAGATTACGCGTAATTCAATGCAACCAGAGCGGAGTCTGGGATTACGCCATGATTGGTGTCATGGGACGAAATCTGAGATATGTATTCGAATATATGTTGCGGTTCAACTGCCCGCTTGATTACAAACATACAGCTCTGCCTTCTTATAAGTAATAATTTTTAAGGTTGGTTATGTTCCATGCTCGGGCCAATGCGACTACCACATTGTCCTCTAGTCTGAGTGCCCCCTTTCCCAGGTCTTTAACAATACGATATGGCCCCTCCCAGTTGGGCTGTAACTTTCCGACGTGCTTCAACGCATCTACCCTCTTCATAACCCATTCTCCTGCCTTTAGTTCTCTGACCCTAACCTTGCGCCCAAAAGTAGTCTTTATCCGACTCTTGTGTTGCTCCATTCGCACCATTGCAGTTTCCCGCAGCTCCGGCAATAGGTCAATCTCTGCTTTTCTCAGCTCTACATTCTGCTCTTCTGTCCATCCCGATTTCTTTCGGAATGACTGCCTTCGACCCGTAGATCAGTGCAAAAGGGGATATTTCTGTGGCAGCCCGTGCCGTAGTCCAGTATGCCCATAGTACCGATTCTAGCTCATCTATCCATCTTCCTCCCGCCTCCTCCAGCCTTCGCTGTAACCCTCTCACAATAGTCATGTTTGTTACCTCCACTTGCCTATTCGCCTGCGGGTGCATAACACTTGAGAAACGTTGTTCTACCTTCATCTCCGTGCACCAAGCTTTTATCTTTCGTCCACAGAATTGGCGGCCATTATTCGATATCAAAACACGCGGTACCCCGAATCGGGTGCAAATATTTGTGCACAAGAACTTCATAATTATCTCATCTGTGATACGCGATGTGGGCTACGCTTCTACCCATTTACTAAAGTAATCCACTGCCACTATCAAATACTTCTTTTGACCACCCAACGGAGGAAACTCCCCTACGATGTCGATTCCCCATTTATCGAAGGGGCATGCAGAGCGGATGACATTCATTTCAGCGGCCGGTTGATGAATGAGAGACCCATGAACCTAGCAACATTTGCATTTACGGGTTAAAATTGAGGCATTATGACCTATTGTGGGCCAGTAATATCTCGCCTGGAGTACCTTCCTAGCCACTGCATGGGCTCCTTCATGGCTGCCGCCACATCCCTCGTGAATTTCCCGGAGCACATACTCACCATCCGGTTTTGATAAGCATTTCAAATATGGTCGGGTGAAAGATTTCTTAAATAATGTCTCGCCAATGATGCAATATTGACGCCTGTATTGTAGGCCTTTCCTGTCTGAGAAACAACTCAAAGCAATATGAGGGCATAAGTAACTGGTCATAGTAAAAGAAGGTTCGAATAAAGTAAATACCAATTCGTCCTGTTAAACCATACCTTTTACCTCCTGACTGCCATTGTATTTTGTGGTTGTCCCTCGTAGGTAATTCAGGATTTCCATTCTCCAATCTTCCCCAGCCTCCACGGAGCAGATCAATCCATCAGCAGCACTGCCAGGCGCTGTAAAGACTGTGATTTGCCGCTCTAGGTCGTCTTCCATGGTAACCGCTAATTTGGCAAGGCCGTCCGCCTTGTAGTTATCAGCTCTGGGTATCTGTTGTATTACCAAACTGTTGAATTTCTTCCTCAGCTTCTCCACTTGTTCAGCGTAGCCAGCCATTCTGCTATTGCAGATTTCGTAGCATCCCAAGCTCTGTTGGGAGATTAGTTGAGAGTCAAAGTGTATTATGACATGGGAGATTCACCCTTCTACTGCGATCTTCATTCCCCAGATTAGGGCCTCATACTCAGCTTCATTGTTAGAAACTCTGAAGGGCAGCTTGACTGCGAAGCTAAGTTCCTCCTCATAAACGATTTCCCACAGACGGCGATATTGATGAGGATCTAGCCCTCAATCAATAAAATTCCCTATGAATAAGAAATATTAACTGAAGAACTTCAAACCCAAAGTTTTACCCTAAGCAAGGATATGTTATTTCATCAATGAAACCAGGGAGAGAACCCGCCCTTTAATAAAACAGTATAGGGAACGATACAAATTACAACACTATGGTATAAGAAAGGATAATTCTTCAAACTGTTCCTTCTCCGTTGGCCCCTTCATTGATTACTTGAAAAAGTAGTCCTCCTGATGGATAATCCGATGGAGGACCCTCCGAAAATTAAGTCAGGAATCGTAAGTGATTTAGTCAACAATACAACAAGTAGTTTTTTCTCTCTCTTCTTCTTACTCAGTTAGTGTGTCTTTATTTTGAAAGGAGAACATACATATATAATACCTCATTGGGTAAGGGTAAAAAAGGAAGTTTAGTAGGGCTTTATTGAACCCTATTATATTGGGCTCGTACCTTAAAAGCCCAGGAAGGCCCTAACCACCCCAGGATTAATCCTCAGGCTACAACTCTGGCATCCTGGTCCTTTACCGAGCGGTCTATGCTCCGCTCGACCTTCTTTCTGTATCATGGCAGCTCCTTCTTGTCTCTCTGGAATCCCGATGCACTTGCCTAGACCCGCTCTGACATCGTCCCCTCTGGACGCCTGAAGCGAGTCCCCTTATCTCCCACGTTCTCATCTGTTGTTCAGAGCCGTCTCATTTCAGGGCAGTACCTAACTACCGCATCAGGTGGGAATCTGAAATAGCTATTAGAAGAGTTAGAATGACCTAGCCGGAGTTTAAGGTCTTGGTTGGCGGCAATGCGGAAGCTGTGAAGGTGAGAAATAGAGGAAGATGTGAGAGAAGATTGGGGACACATATATGAAATCAGGAGGAAACAGTAGGGAAGGGTGGTGATATATCATTTGTCTTATTACTTTATTACATTTTCTCATTCCATGTTTATCTTTTTGTAGTGATTAGTTTGGGGAGGGGAGGGGGGCGGAGGGAAGAAAAAAGAAACAAGAAATAAGATGAGAAGGTAACAGGGAGATGTTCTGAACTTTTGGCATAGGAAATACAAGAAAAAGTGTCATTTGTTTTTTACGGGATGCTTAAAATAAGTTTATTTGTGCTTAGCATGATTATATTATTTATGTAATAAAATGGAGAAAAAAATCGGATATGATTTGAAAAGAATTGTAATATACAAAGTCTTAATTGTAAAATAAATCATAAACATTTACAACTTTTGGAAATAGAATGGTGTTTAGAACTCTGGTTGATAGAAGATAATGAGGTACATGCACTTGGAAACTGATAATGCGCAATCCGGTAGTCACCCAATCGAACAGTAATCAACAAGAACAAAATATAAAAACACAGAATTTACGTGGTTCGATCCGGAGATCTACGTCCACGGGGAGAAAACGGCAATCGCCGAGGTGTTTCTTTCACTCGAATGTTGAGTTTACAGTGCGTGTTACAGAAAACAAAGTCCGAACCCTAATTCAGAGTTCTTTTCATCTATTTATACTCCTAAACTCAAACCCTAACTAAATCCCTATAATCTTGCCCCCCAAATCTGCATGGCAGTTGGGAAAAGATCATGGGCCTTGATCCACGGAACCGCTTTGATTCGCTGAATCGAATGCGCGTTGCTGGGCCTGTTGGGCCTGGGCCTTCGCGCTTGCGGGCGCGTTCAGGGTTAACCCGGCCCGAAGTCAGGGTTAACCCGACCCGAAGTAACCGGGTCATCCCTATCAGATGCCCCCCCCCCCAGCCGAAGTGAGGAGGGAGCTTCGGTTGTCACCGGGGTGGAATCGTAAGTAGGAGGAACCGTGGTCGCTGGCGGGCCGAAGTGTTCATGGAGGACTAAGTCTATCCGCGTCCCTGGGCACTCCGCGGAGCAGTCTGTAGACTCGGAGTCGAGCTGAGCCGAAGTGCACGGGGCATTTGTCGAGAGATCGAGTTTCCCAGAAGCAAGAAACGCGTTTGGAGTTTATAACAACCTGGCCGAGGTGAAGGTACGCCGGAGCGAGTTGTTTGGCCAAAATGGAGGGATCACCGGAGTGTGGCAGTATAACCGAGGTGGAGAATACACCGGAGTATAGGATTATGACCGAGGTAAAGAGGACACCGGAGTGCGGTAAGCTGGCCAAAATGAAAGGAACACCGGAGTGTGATTTTAATCTTCCTGGCGAAGAGTAAGACTGATGTGATTGGCGGCGCCATAATGAGAGAGAGAGACGTGAAGTGACACGCTCTGCGAGTTCCAAGACAGCTGTTCCCCACGCGCCTCGGTAACTGTAAAGCGCGTGAGAAGCACGCATGAATCTCTATCACTGAATTTGAATAGGCTGCATCTGAGCCGTCGGCTTTTTGCATTTATATTAGGAATAACTGCACAGTAACTTTTCATCTTCTCCATTGTGATTCATCTGTTATAGAAAGCGGGAAAAAGAGGAACTTTGCGTTTGTGATTCATCAGAGATCAAAAATTTCTCAAATCCGTCCTTTCGAATTCAAATCAAGTAAGTATGTCGTCCTCTTCATCTTCTTCATCTTCTGCCCCATCTTCGGTCTCGATCAAAGTAGTAGGAGGTTCGGATAAACCGTTAGATGTCCCCCCCCTATCATATATCCTTCCGGAGAAGGATGTGATTAGAACCATAGACAGAGTCGATGGTTTAGAGTGTAATACCATGATGGTATCGTTTTACGAATGTCCGGCGGTTGATCTTGAGGTATCCTCCATAGGTTTACGGATGTCGCGGGGGCAACTTGAGAGGGAACTCCCATCATTTTATCTTCCTTTCGACCTTGATTACATAATTCCTACCCCCGAGGATAGGGCCTGTTGCCCACCGCAGGGGTTTATGACCGTATATATTGACCCCCTCAGAGTAGGGTTGAGACTGCCGCTGTGGGGCATAGTTGTAGAGTTGTTAAGATACTACGGCATTGCCCTCTGCCAGTTAGCGCCGAACGCGGTGAGGCAGTTGGTAGGATTCACAGTAGTTAGTAAGCAGGCCGGGATAGAGCCAACTGTAGAGCTTTTTAGGTTTTTCTACCAGCTGAAGAACTTCGGGAAGTCCAAGGGGTGGTATTCTTTTAGTCCCCGAGCCCGAGGAGGGTTTAAGGTTCAAAACCCGAGCAAAGTAGAGGGGTGGAAGGAGAGGTTCATATTTGTCAGGAATAAGATAGCTCTCCCGAAGTGGAGGAGTGACGAGGTGCAGGATTCCGCCCCTGTAGAGAATCCGGGGGCCGAAGTGAGGCACATATTCCTGCAAGTGGGGACTTTCCAAACCCTCTGTTCCGAGGAGGAACTGGAGAAGGCTGGGCTTAGCCCATATTATTCAGGAAACGGAGATGCCGAAGAGGGTAGGAGTTCTTTCGTCCTGTTTTTTAATTTTGCCGTTTTGCGCAGAACTGACCTTAGATATATATTTGCAGTGGGACGCTTCGGAAAGCAACCGGCATCGGGGAGCCCCGCCAAGGCTGAAGCGGCCAAGAAGAAGGGGAAAGCTGCGGAAGTATCTTCCCGGGGGAAGATACAAACCGGTGCTCGTCCGTCGACGGGGTCGGAGGAAAGAGTGATGCCGGCGGGGTCTCCGGCGTTGTCAAAGAAGAGGCCGGAGCCCACTGGGATGCCACAGGCCCCATCCAAGAGGCCCCGGACGGGAGAGAGCTCGCAGGTAACGCCCAAAAACGATGCTCATTACGTGAACTTACGCGAGGTGTATAACCGAGGTCTAATCCCTGTGCCGCGTTGTGTTTAAATTACCCAGGGAGAGCAGGCGATCCCTAGTATGTTGGGGTTTGACAGCACGGATGCTGAGAAAATTCTTCGGCTGGCCAAAGGGATTATAGAGGTCGGCCTGAAGAGCGAAGTGGAGGTCAGGGAGGAGCTAGCCGCGACGGCGCGGGACCTTCGCGCCCGAAATGACAAACTGTCATACGACTTGACCCAGGCACGCAAGAGGGCTGCCTTGGTTGAGTCCGAGATCGTGCGTCTGCGCGGTGTGGAGACAGAGAACCATGGTCTCCGGGGTGAGCTGATGCAGCTGCGAGCGGAGATGGAGGCGAGGGAAGCAGCCGTGGTTGGAGGGCAGGGAGCTCTGCTGAAGACCTTCGCTGAGAAGCTGTTCAAGACCACGACCTTCCTCGACTTTCAGACGAAGTTCGTGGCGATAGGGGACAAAGCCACCCGAGCCATGGTGCTGGAGGAGGTGAAGGAGGCATACCCGGATGTGGACATTACCCGTCCAGAATTCGGGTATGACCCTGAGGCAGCGGCCGAGGTGGAAAAGGCGTACTACGCCTCTCTAACGGAGCTGCCGGAGTGGCCGTTGGTGAATGCACTCGGGGAGAAGAAGCAGCTCCTAACTGCCGCAGAAGTCGCGAACTGCGAAGTGGATCAAGACGCTGAATTCCTGGCCTTCTGCAGGGGTGAACTGGTCCCAGCCCCCCAAAACACCGAGCCCCTCCCACCGATGGATGCCGAAGTCCCCGCTGAAACCGAGGCCGTCGTAGTAGCCGAAGGGGGAAATGCCGAAGTGCCTGAGGGCCAGCAAGAAGAGTTGCCCGAGGAGACTGAGGCAATTGAGCGGGAG
This sequence comes from Ajuga chamaepitys, assembly GCA_958295605.1. Lineage (NCBI taxonomy): Eukaryota > Viridiplantae > Streptophyta > Magnoliopsida > Lamiales > Lamiaceae > Ajuga > Ajuga chamaepitys. The sequence goes on along the minus strand of OY282497.1, from coordinate 23,612,418 downwards.
GTCAGTAGATCCCCGCAAATTTAAACTTGTAAATTTGTAGAAATGTTAGGGATAATGTAATTGAACAATTGTACTGTTGCAACTTGAAATACAATTCCCTTTTCTTGGACTCTTGTCATTTGTTTATTTACGCCATCCATTATGTTGTTGCCGAACTGTATTCAACTATAATATGTTGGTGAGTAATCGTTCTGGTTGACTCTTATCATGTGTCTAGAACACCGCGGAGCTGCACGAGACAATAAAGAAGTTAATGAAATCACTTGAGTGGTTCCGCGGAGAGAAGAACCGTCTGGAAATGCACGTAGTGCCTAAGCTGAAGAAGCAGATAGCCTCTGCAGAGGAGAAGGTGGTCGAGGCCAATCAAAGAGCCAAAGACTTCGAGATGAAGTATCGAACCACAGCTGCCGAGATGAGCCGCGTCCGCGTTCACCACAAGGAATATGAACGGATTTTGTCCGAGTTCGGTCTTCTAACTTTTGAAGAAGTAGAAGAGCGGACTGTTGAAATCCAGAGTGACATCGCGGCGTTGATGTCGAGGAGCTCGGTCGAGTCCGCGGAGCTGGTGAGAAAAAGAGAAGTCCTGGAATTGCTGCTTAGTATGTACGAAGGGCTAAAGGGCCGAATCAGGCGGAGGCCCGCTGCTGAAGAGTTCATTGCGAGCACAAGCCAGGACCGAAGTACGCAAAAAGCTCCTCGGAAGGAAAAGAAGACCAAAGGCAAGAAAAAGCCCTCTGAGCGGAGCAAAGGCATAGTCATCCAAGAGCCAACTCCGGTGACTATAACTGAAGAGGAGCCCGTGACGATTGCCGAACAGGTAGTCGATGAGCTGACTCAAGAGATTGAGGCGATGGTCCCGGAGGAGTGGGACCCTGAGCAATGGGCTCAAACCCCGAGGTCCACGTCACAACGAACCAGCCGAGAGCGGACCAGAGATGAAGCTCCTAGGCCAGCGCCTAGAGAAAGTCCTCGGCGATGGGAACCGCGAAGGGATGACCGAGCTAGAGCCCAAGAGGGTAATAGAGCCGGAGCCCGAGGTCAAAGATCTTCAAGATCCCGGAGGACTCAACATAGACCGAGGGGCGGGTCCCAGCGCCGGAGCGTGCAGTATTGGCTCGGGGGCCATAGACAGTAGGTTTATTTGTTGCCTTGTTGTTTTTTGTTTTTTTTTTTTTTTTTTTTTTTTTTTTTTTTTTGTTGGAGTTTTATGTAAAAAACCATTTGATATGTAATATTGAAAAGATGATAACTGTTGTAATGTGTACAAGCTGGTGTAATGAAAGTAACTCGTTACAAATCATTTTAATCGGGTGTTCGGGAACATAATAGAGAACTTGTTAACTGTTTTAAATAGGTGTTCGGGAACATGGTATGGATAAATCCAGTCTCCCCGGACGGATCAGGCAGGAGTAAAAATACCTCCCCGGACGGATCAGGCGGGAGTAAAAATACCTCCCCGGACGGATCAGGCGGGAGTAGACATTTCTCCGATTAAACAGACGAGAAAGGGGTGTAAGTCCGGGGACTGATATGCAAACCTCCTCGGACGGACCGAGAGAGAGACTTACTTGTCCGGAGACTAATAATGATAGTGTGATTGTGTTAGGGCGTCCCCGTAACATAAAGAATAACACAGTAAGTTATGCAAGCAAAGAATTTTTATTCAATGATAAGTGCCGGAGCAAACTCGAAAGTACAAAGCGAAATAACAACTATAAAGGAAATTAAAGGAAAGATGGTACTTGCAATGTAGCCTTCACAAATAGAAACGCCTCAAATTTGTGACGTGCCAACTTCGGGGGATCGGGGTCCCGTTGATTTGTTCAAGCTGATAAGATCCGGAGTCATGTACAGCAACGACTCGGTAGGGGCCTTCCCAAGAAGCATGCAGTTTGCCCTCGGGGGCAGCTTTGCTGGCCGAGTTAAGTCGAAGGACTAAGTCCCCGACATTGAACTGTGTACCTCGAACCCGGAGGTTGTAATACTGAGCAGCTCTCTGTTTGTACTTAGCCTGCTGAATGAACGATTGTTCTCGGCGATTCTCGAGGTCATCCAGATTTGCGCGAAGAGCCTCGTCATTATCATCTGGAACTAATGTGAGGAGGCGAGGACTCGGCACACTGATCTCAGCGGGGATAACGGCTTCGGAGCCGTAAGTAAGGCTGTAAGGAGTCTCCCCGGTGGAGGTGTGCGGCGTTGTCCGAATAGCCCATAAGACTTGTGGAAGGTTTTCAGCCCAAAGACCTTTGGCATTATCCAGGCGCTTTTTTATTCCCGTGAGAAGGGTCCGGTTGGTGACCTCAACCTGCCCGTTTGCTTGAGGGTGAGCCACCGAAGTGAAAATCTGTTTGATGTGGAGTTCTTCACACCATGAGCGGAATGGATCGTTGGCAAACTGTTTACCGTTGTCCGAGATGATAGTGCTTGGGATGCCGAAGCGACAAACAATATTGCGCCATACAAACTTTAAAATGTTCTGTCCGGTGATAGCCGTAAGTGGTTCGGCTTCGACCCACTTAGTGAAGTAGTCTACGGCGACGACCAGGAATTTCAACCCTCCCGGAGCGACAGGGAAAGGCCCAACAATATCAATGCCCCATTGGATGAACGGCCATGCTCCTTGGATTCCGCTGAGCTCGGTCTGTGGCAAATGCTTCACCCTGGAGTGTAGCTGACACTTGCTACACCTAGTCACTAAGTCATGAGCATCGTTGAATAGGGTAGGCCAATAGTATCCCCAACGGAGAACTTTTTTTGCTAGAGTCCGGGAACCGATATGGCTTGCACAGGCTCCTTCATGAACCTCTCGCAGAACTTGAATAGCCTCAGCAGGGGCGAGGCACCGAAGATTCGGTTGTAGGTACGATTGTCGGTATAAAACCCCATTATGAAGGGAGTATTTGGGGGCTTTGAGCACAACTTGCCGAGCTCGTAGCTTGTCAGTGGGTAGAATCCCATCTTGGAGATACTGAATGATCGGAGTCATCCAGTTCGGATCACTGTCGGTCAGTACCGAGACTGTAGCCTCATGAATTGCTGGATGGGAAAGGTCTTCAACCTTGATATCCGGAGATATATTAGTTTGGACCACGGAGGCCAACTTGCTGAGTGTGTCTGCCCTGGAATTTTGAGCACGCGGGATTTTCCGGATAATAACTGTATCAAAAGTTGATATGAATTTGAGTGCTAGAGCGCGGTACCTGACCATTGTTTCTTCTTTGGCGACATAAGTCCCCTGAATTTGCTTAGACACGATCTCGGAGTCCGTGAAAAGCTCTAAGTGACGAACACCTAAAGATTGAGCGAGCCGGAGCCCGGCGAGGACTGCCTCGTATTCTGCTACATTGTTAGACACCTTAAATTTGAATCGGATGACATATTTGACCTCGACCTCCTCGGGGTCGATGAGAAGCAGCCCGACACCACTTCCTCGGACTGTGGATGCTCCATCTACAAATAGTTGCCACATCCATGGTGGAAGAGCGGGTGTGACGCGGTGTGGTGTATCATTGTCTGCGGGGGACTCATGATTATCTGCCGGGGTTTCGGCCAGGAAGTCAGCAAGTGCTTGACCTTTAATTGCTCGGCGGGGGAGGAACTGGATATCATACTCACCTAACTCAATTGCCCACTTAGCGAGGCGCCCGGACACCTCGGGTTTCACAAGGATCTGGCGTATAGGGTGATTGGTTAGGACTCGTATTTCACGCCCCTGGAAGTATGGCCGAAGACGCCGAGCTGCCATAACAAGAGCCAAAGCGGTTTTTTCAAGTTCTGAATATCGCGTCTCGGCTCCATGGAGCACCCGGCTTGCAAAATATACGGGATGTTGAACCCCCTCCACTTCGCGCACAAGAGCGGCGCTGACAGCTTCTTCAGCGGATGCCAGATATAAGTACAGTGGCTCTCCGGGGAGAGGAACTGACAAAGTAGGCAGCTGCTGTATATGACGTTTCAAGGCTTCAAAAGCCTCGGTGCACTCTGGAGTCCACTCAAAGGACTTCGCTTGCCTCAGGATCTTGAAAAATGGGAGCTGGCGCTCCGTTGCTTTCGATAAGAATCTGTTTAAAGCCGCTAGGCCACCTGTAAGGCGTTGAACTTCCCTGAATGTTTTTTAGGGCTGCAAATCTAATACATCACGGAGTTTAGCTGGATTGGCCTGCAAGCCGTTTTGTGAAACCATGTATCCGAGGAACTTCCCGGAGCCAACACCAAAAGTGCATTTTGCCGGATTGAGTCGCAAGTTATAGCGCCGCAGGGTGCGCAATGTTTCGGCGATATCCTGCACACATGAAGGATGGGAGGAGCTTTTGATGACCAAGTCATCGACGTAAACCTCAACATTGCGACCTATCTGGTCGTGGAAGACAAAGTCCATTAGACGCTGATAGGTGGCCCCAGCATTCTTGAGCCCGAAGGGCAGTTTCTTGAAAGCGTAGCATTCAAAGGCAGTGATAAACGCCGTTTTGATAGCATCCTGTGGATCCATAAAGATCTGATGATAGCCTTTGTACAGGTCTAAGAAACAAAGTGCCACGTACCCCGTAATGGCTTCGGCCTTTTGATCGATGGATGGCAGAGGATAGCAGTCCTTGGGACAGTGCTTATTGAGATCGGAAAAATCAACACACATCCGCCATGCCCCACTGCTTTTTGTTACCATTACTGGATTGGACAACCAGGAGGGGTAGAATACCTCGAACAAGATGTCTGCATCTAGGAGTTGCTTCACCTCAATTCGAATGGCTTCATTTCGCTCCGGAGCGAATTTCCTCTGCTTCTGTTGGATTGGCTTGACACTAGGATCGATATTCAGTTTGTGGGTAATCACCTCGAGAGAGACTCCGGGCATGTCCAGAGGAGACCATGCGAAAACATCGGAATATTCTCGCAGGGTCTGGATAATGGCCTGATGTAGCCATGGCACGTCCACGGCCCCTACTGTTACTGTCTGCTCCGGCTTAGACGGATCTAGCGGGATTTGAGCAGTGGCATCCCCCAATGGGGTACGGTCCCGAGGTTCTAGAACCTGTGATGTTACCTGAAGCTGCTGTTTGGGAGAGACCTTAGCAGTCTTCTTGAGCGCCACATACATGCACTCTTTTGAGACCCGTTGACTGCCACGGATGGTCACTTCACCATGCGAAGTGGGAAACTTTAGCGCGAGGTGATACGTGGAGCATATGGCTTTTGCCGGGGTGAGCCAGTCTCGGCCCAATATCATGTTATATGGTGAGGGAGAATTCACCACATAAAAGTCCACGAAGATAGTTTTTATCTTCGGATAAGTCCCCAAAGACGCTGGGAGAGTAATGATACCTTCCGGCCGGACTTCACCCTGGGTGAATGTCTGTAATGGCCCGGGGGCCGGTCGAAGTTGGTCTCCGGAGATCCCCATCCTCTCGAAACAGTCCGCAAATATGATGCTTACTGCAGCACCATTGTCCACGAAGACCCGCCGTATTGTTATATTGGCTACAGTCATGTCAATGACAATAGCGTCAGTGTGGGGTGTTATCTCTAGAACCGGATCCCTATCCGTGAAGCTGACAGTTTCGGACTAATGGAGGCGTTTGTGGCGTGGCTCCTCGGGAGGAGGAAGTCGAGCCTCTGCCTTCAAGGCATGTCGTGAAGCCCCGGTGGGTAGGGCTCCATATATCACGTTTATCACGTGAGGGGGTGCGTTGTCCCCGGGTCCTCCCGGAGGAGGAGGTGGAAGTGGGAGTCGTGACGGCTGGCGATTGCCAGAATCTTGTCGCGCGTAGTTATTGGGCCCCTGCCGATTATTCTGCCAATGTGGCCGATTTTGTTGATTATCTCGATCATGGTAACCTCCGCGGTGATGAGATGAGCCCCCATTGTGGTTTGCCCGAGGTTGGTCTCCGGTTCGCGCAACGTATTGCCGCAAAAACCCTTTCTTGAGGCATTCCTCAATCTCCTTGCCGAGTTCTCGGCACTCCTCTGTCTCATGTCCGTGATCTCGGTGGTATGCGCACCACTTTCCACGGTTCCTCTTTTCAGGAGGCGCTGTCATCCGCGGACAAGGTCGGAAATCGTTTTTGTGGAGTGAAAGAATTTCAGCCCGTGACTTCGTCAGTGGAGTCAATTGCGGAATTGCACTTCGGGATTCTGAATGCCCCGGTGTCAAGCGTGAAAATGCGCTAGTTCGCGTACTAGGACCAGTTTGTACTTTGTCGGCCTGTCGCTTGATTGCGTGCTTCTCACGCTTCTGCCGTGTCTGTTCCTCGGCCTTAGCAAATTTGCACACTGTTTTGAACAGTGCTCGAGTTGTGACCGGGGTGTTCCGAGCTAACTCGGTGTGGAGTGCTCCAGGGCGGAGTCCATTCATGAAGGCGTTGATGGCCACATCGTCGGGGCAATTTCCCACCTTGAGACTTACCGCTGTGAAACGGTCCAGAAATTGAGTAACAGTTTCACCGTCCCGTTGTTCCATACTCATGACGTCGGCCAGAGTGGCCATGGGCTTCGCTCGGGCTTCGAACCTTACCCAGAAGTGCTCGGCGAGTTCTCTGAATGAGGATATGCTGTCTCGCGGGAGAGAATCAAACCAGACCCGAGCTTCATCCTGTAAGTACTCCGGGAAAATCCTACAGTACTGAAGGGATGTGATGTTATCATGACTAAGCATACTGTGCCTAAAAGCGCCAAGAAAATTGGCCGGATCTCCCGTGCCGTTGTAAGGTGATATAGCTGGCCGTTTGAACCCTTCGGGAAGGGTGATGGCCATGATTTCGGAGGAGAACGGCGTGATAATCTCTCCATTGGCATCAAGGCCTAGGATTCTGTCCAGTTCAACGTTGCGTTGAACCCGCTCATACTCTTGGAGATCCTGAGCATGAGAGTCAGCGTAGCGAACTTTTTTAGCCACATTAAGTGGACGACGGCGATCCACATCAGCTGGTTCCTCATTGCGAGGTCGCGATCCGTTTGAACTCCCAAGGTCCTCGGAAGAACCAGGTCGTTCCCGTCGTCGATCCTGACGCCCGCGATAGCCCGGTTCCCGCTGTCCGCGCGGGCGAGGTGGAGGCACCCCAGGATTATCATTATGGCTAACAGGTTCTGCGGCAGGCCCCGCTGGGCGTAGGCGATTAACTGCCCAATCTTGTAGGACATGCGCATGCTCCTGTAAGAAATCTTGAAGCAGCTCTGGGGTGATTTGAATGTTCACCGGTGGCTGAGCAACAGCAATATTAGGGTCTTGCTGATCTTGAGGGGGTGGAGGGTTCTGATTACCCTGATGATTGGATGCACTCGCTTCCGGCAATTGCCTCGGCTGTGCAACTTGATCCACGGGTGGATCTTGATAGGAATGGTCTCCACGGCGGGCTTGATTCAAACGAGTCGTCACCATGATTCTTGAATGCAATGTGAACGTCAAAGATTACCGGTTAATGCGTTCAAAAAACTGCCTTGTCGTTCCCACAGACGGCGCCAATTTGATAATGCGCAATCCGGTAGTCACCCAATCGAACAGTAATCAACAAGAACAAAATATAAAAACACAGAATTTACGTGGTTCGATCCAGAGATCTACGTCCACGGGGAGAAAACGGCAATCGCCGAGGTGTTTCTTTCACTCGAATGTTGAGTTTACAGTGCGTGTTACAGAAAACAAAGTCCGAACCCTAATTCAGAGTTCTTTTCATCTATTTATACTCCTAAACTCAAACCCTAACTAAATCCCTATAATCTTGCCCCCCAAATCTGCATGGCAGTTGGGAAAAGATCATGGGCCTTGATCCACGGAACCGCTTTGATTCGCTGAATCGAATGCGCGTTGCTGGGCCTGTTGGGCCTGGGCCTTCGCGCTTGCGGGCGCATTCAGGGTTAACCCGGCCCGAAGTCAGGGTTAACCCGACCCGAAGTAACCGGGTCATCCCTATCAGAAACTAAGCAACGGTACGTTACAACCATACAATGTTTTAATAGATCCATTTCTTATGTTTTCCCCCAAACTAATATAATTTCTTGCAAGTGTATGCAACCATGAACTCAGATATACATGTTGAATCTAATTCAACTCTCATAAAGGAACGACTAATTACAACAAGATGAGATACATAACTACGTACCAACAATAGTTGATCATAATTTAACAAAAAATGGTGAGAACAACTATTTCAGAACTAAGACAAATTTATCAGATGCCATATAACTTGAATCTTATTTTAGTATTGTGTTTTAAGGTAATTGTTCAAAATTTTATTTGTTAGAGAAATGTATCTCACTCACTTCCAGAAGCTTGTTTTTTTAATGTTCAAGTGAAGCATCACCTAATTAACAATTACTTTGTATTTACGCTATTACGAAATTGGAGTAAAATGGAGAACTTTCATCATCTTTCCCTACGAAGATCTTTATTAACCAGGAAGAATAACAATGTCGACGTAATTTTTAGTAGAAACAGGATGCATTCATAAAGAAGTGCAGCTTTTAATGCGCGATCAATAAAGTGAGCTTGAAAAAACAATCAAGTTACAAGTGCAAGACAATAATTATCTTACTCTTTCGTTTCAAAATAAATAATGTTTTAGAAAGAAGTGAAAGAATTAAGATGTAAATATATTGCCACATATACCCATAGATTTTGTGGTTATAAGATTTGATAAAATCAAATATGAGTCGGAGGTTTAAACATAAAGATATTTTAAAATAGCGAAAAATGGTAAAAAATAGCTAAAATATTAATTATTTTAAAAAATAATTAAGAAGATAAAACATTATTTATTTTAAAACAGGGAGAGTATTGTATTAGTTAATTTGTTCTATTAGCACCTGCCAATGGAACAAAAAAATTAGCATATGGGAAAAACTTCCAAATATATTCTCAAGAAATCAGAAATGTCTGCCAAAAAGTAAAAAAAAAAAAAAAAAATGGGATCATACATGGTCACATATATCATACAAATGTACCTTGCAGACTGATTTGTTGTGCTTCAAATCCGCTATGCATGTGAAAACAAATCTTTAATATAGATAGTACTTTGTACTCCCTCCGTTCTATCATAATTGACACATTTTTTTTATTGGTACGTCCACATTAATTTTTACGTTCTTAAAAAAAAAAAATTCTCCTACAATCTTCATCCTCAAAATTTTCACTCTCAATCTCTACCTTTGAAAAAGTCAACTAAAAGCTAAAAAAAAAAATTCTTAATATACGTGCCTGTTCATATGTGGAAATAGGATGGGATGGAAGGAGTATAACAAAAATCAGGTTGTGATATTAATTGAAAACACAAGCTTTATTATTAATCAAGAGTATAAAGGATCCCAAAAAGTATAATATATAAAAACCAGAATTATATAATTTCAAAATAATAAATACTATTTATTATTTCTATATTTCGTTCAAAATCAAACTTTATTTCATACTACTCCCTTCGTTCCATAATAATTGACGTTTTAGAAAAAAAGGGAAGAATTAAGAATGAAATTTTTTGACAAATTTATCCCTCACTTAATTATTTACTATCTCTCTTATATGACTCCTAAAATTTAGCATCTTTAAATATTTATCTTTTCTCTCTCTGAAATTTCATCTTCTCTCGTCATCGTTGGAGAGTGATTATATTTATCTTTTCTCTCTGAAATTCCATCTTCTCTCGTCATCGTTGGAGAGTGAAACTTCGGCATCTTTAAATATTTATCTTTTCTCTCTCTGAAATTCCATCTCCATCCTACAACTAACATACACTAAAATCTCATGGATGTACTAGATAATGTCTAGCTTTTAGAGCATCCATTGTATGCTTCTCAATACTAGACAATACTGGATAATGCTATTAGACATATATCCAGACTTCTCAATACTAGACAATACTGGATAATGCTATTAGACATATATCCAGACAATACTGGATAATGCTATTAGACATATATCCAGACTTCTCAATACTAGACAATATATCCAACAATTCCATAAGGCTATATTTAACTTTTAAAATCTCATGGATGTACTAGATAATGTCTAGCTTTTAGAGCATCCATTGTATGCTTCTCAGTACTAGACAATACTGGATAATGCTATTAGACATATATCCAGACAATTCCATAAGACTATATTTAACTTTCCTCATTGTATCATTAAATCAAGCTATCTGTTATAAATGTAGACTAGGGAAGTCCATAAGTAACTTAAGCTATTTCTTTTATTCAATTTAAATTGGGGAATGAAGGAGAAGAGGGGAAGAAAGCCTGGATTAAGGAGGGAGGGGGAATAAGGCGCGTGGAATAAGGAAGGAGAGGGAAGAAGGCGCTATAATAAGCGGGAATATTTTAGGAGATAAAAATTTAACCAAATAAAGATATTTCTGATAGATTTAAAAGTAGAGATTTTTTAAGGATTGAGTCCAGGGAGAAAACTGGAAGAATTAGTGAAAAAAATATAAAACGTCAATTAATAAGAAAAGAAAAGAACCTCCTAAAACGTCAATTATTATGGAACGGAGGGAGTATTTTATAAATTACAATATGTCAGTTCTTTTAGATATTATACTTTAACTTTTATATTTTTTGGAGGGGAATTATATTTTTTATTAAAAAAAAACAACTTGATTGAGCAGTTTTAGAAATAATATTTAAATATAATTTTCATATTAATTTTTTTTTCAATTGAAAAAGTCTTTAATATATAAGTTTCAACAACCTAAATTTTTTTAACTTCTCTATCTCATTATTTAAAAAATCTATATTAAAAATAATTAACAAAAAATGACAACTATGTGCCTATTTAGCTATTCAATGTTCATATAGTTAATATTGAAAAAAAAAAAAAAAAACTTAGAATTACAGTTCGTACATGCACGGATAAAATACTAGAAGGATGAAGTACTTTCTCCTTTTTTTGTTAAAACGTTCCTAAAAAGTAGTTCCTGAAACTTAGACCTAATTTCCCGGTCAACATGCTTGAGAAGTTTGTAACTTTGACCTAGGGAATCAGTAAGGCAAAATTTCGTATATTAATATTATCCTTTCAGTTATATACTATGAAACCACTGAAAGGGAAATTCGAATTCAAATCGGAATATATGTCCCTAATTACATGATATATATTTAAATTAAAGTGATGTTGTTGGTTGTAAGAATTTGGGGATAAATTATGTCTGTATGTTACAATTACAATTAAATAAAAATAAAAATTATATGAAATCTTTTTAAATAATAAAAAGTGAGCATAAATAATGAGTGTTTGTAAAGAATTTATTATTAGAGACAACATGTCTTCACTAGGAAGTAATCTCCATAGCTCAGTCGAAAATAATATATTTGTTTCAAATGCGTTTCAAATATTTTTTGCAATTAATTATCAATAAAAGTAGACTGAAAATAATCTCAAATAATTTGTAGAGATTTTTGTGGCAATAAGTGGTCATAAATAACTTATTACTAGTAGCACAATTGGGGCTCGTTTACTTTGTGTGTTTCATTTTCCCAGCAAATCCCAATCCAAGGGATCAAGACTAGGACAAGAATCCCAATCCTACTGACTAAATGAATCCTAGGGGGGGAGGTGGGTTCAACAATCCCCCCAATAGTCCCAAAATATGTCCATAATCCCGGGTTTATGGGATTGGCCCGTTCAGAAAAACCGAAAAAGTAAACATGGGTTTACGTAGGATACATAGTCCTAATCACACCTAATTTTGCAAAGTAAACATGCCCTTGTGGTCTTAAAAAATGTATCACAATTTTTTTGTAGTGTTTGTCAATCATTTTCGAGATGGCAAATATTTTCTCTAATAACAATTATGAGTCCAACTTCGCTGCAATGGTTGCATCGATACAACCAGCAGTTTTTCTACCGTTAGGTCTTATGAAATACAATCCTAATCATTCATTCATTTAAAGAAAATAAAAATAAAAAATAGAAAAGGATAGAAATGATATTTCATTAACTACTCTTTCCAATAATGTATCACAAAGTTTCAATACAACTTTTTTAAAACCTCTTCATCACTCTCTCTCTCTCTTCTTTGAGATTAATCCAGCCTTTTGGAACACCTTCATGTCCAATCTGTCTAACCCTTCTTCCTCCTTATTTTGTTGCACACATTGTCCCTTTTTTGCGAATCCTTTCAATTTTATGTATGCACAAATTAACAATGATATCTCTACTTTTATTGTATTAACATAAATTCTTAACTCTTTCTTGCGGTCGCCCCAAGTTTATTTGAGTCTATATGGTTTATCGGTTCAGGTATTATGGATGATTGTGGTCCATCAAATCCATAAGAGGATTGTAAACATCCACGTAAAGGATTCTACTTCCTCTCCATTTTGGCAGCAATCTTTCAAGCTTCGCGTTGTACGACTGTGCGTCTCTGTTCTCCCTGAAACTGCACCTCCTTAGAATCGAAGATTTTGCCGTCATCTATATTGGTTGACACCATATCAGAGAAACCCCTGATACAACCCATTTACGGCAACCAAGATCATATAGTTCCTGTAAACGAAATTTTCTCACAATATTACACAAGAATATATATTCAAGGTAGCTAGAGTTTGAGGTCGAGCTTGACCATGTTTCACAGTTTGATTAGGAGGAAGTTTTGGTGGTCTTGAATGGTGAACTGAATCTTTCTAGTGGGAATATCGTAGTAATTAAAGATGAAGTGGTAACATTGTGGTTCCACAATTTATTAAACTAATGAATCTTCCGTGTGGAAATTCAATTTTATTTGGGATGCTAAAAAGGTTGTGATTGTCGAATTAAAAAAGAAAAAGACAATACACTACAAAATTCAATTAAGAGAGTAAAAAATTAAAAGAGGTCATACTACTTATAATAAAAAAAGACATATATACTTTAAGGCTGCATCAATTAAACTGTTGCATAGCAGAATTATCCAATAATTTTATACTAATATTGTATTCGTGAGTTGATTATATATTTGTTTTGAAACTAATGTAAAAATCTTGAGAACTATACTTTTTTACATTTTTTTTTAAGAATTAAGTTACAAATATGATAACACATAATGTTGATTTGTGTTATATTAGAGCATCTTCCGCTCTGCAAGAGAGTAGCGCGAGCGACCCCCTCATTGAAGAAATATTCCTCCAACCCTGCATTGTGAACTACGTTGAGATGAAGTTGGTGAACAGTTTGGCATTGACACCAATGCCAACTGTTCACCCTACTTTACTTTTGTTTTTTGCTTTCTTATATACATATTAATTATATGTTTAGTTTTATTATTGTATTAAGTTAATATATGTATTTATTATATTTTAAAAATACAATAAATTGGTTTTATTTAAATATAAACTTTTTTTAAAAAAATTAATTATATGTTAAATTTGTATATTATTAATGTAGTTAAATGAATTAATTGATTACGATTACTAGTGGCAGGTGTCGGTATTTTTAATTATATCCTTCTATTTGTGTAATTTTTATTTTTTCTTGTGTAATTATGACTTTTAATTATAATATTATGAAAACTATTATCTCGAAATCGTGGAGAAAAACAAATTTTTATAAGTATATTAGCAAATTAGAATTGCTAAAAGAAAAAGGAAAAATTGGTATAAATGCCCAGTATGTTTCCCCTATTTAAAATTAGGACACTAAATATAGCACATTTTAAAAATGTCTTATAACTTACCAAAAATTGGTGAAAATGTCCCATGACCGGTTATAGGCTGTTACACAATCGGTCATTGGTGAGGTGGAGCTCTTCTTCTGACGCAACATTAATTTTTCTTTTTTCTACTGTCTCACTTGATTCTGTGGCAAAAAAAAATTAAAAATAATATAAAATATTAATTTGAATTTATAAAGAATTATAATCCCCAAAAAATTGTTCAAAACTCAGAAGAATAAAAATTTTATTTGTGAAATTTACTTTAAAAATTATAAAATCCATCTAAAAAAAAAAAATTTAAAAATATTTCTCACAATTTATAAAATGTTAGAAAACGAGTTCGACCTCATCAATGATCAGTTGTATAAAAGTCTTTAATCGGTGTTTTCACCAATTTTTAGTAAGTTAGAAGACATTTTCAAAAAGTGATATATTTAGGGGTTAATTACCAAAAAAATCACGACCTTTGGTCCAATTTTCAATTGCAACATGACTTTTAAAACTTATCAATGTTGGTCACCAACTATAATTCTCTTTCAATTACAACATCGGCAAAAAATTTTGACACTTGATTGTGTCTCCATCGCTACCATTAGATGCGTCTGGACACGACCTTCATTTGCCCTCGATCAATTTCACAATCCGTCAATTCTCCTGTCGTTAATTGAGAGTCGAAGAAGTGACACAATAACTTCAATCACCGATTAACGACAATGAAAATGACGGATTGTGAAATTGATCGAGGGTAAATGACGGTCTTGTCCATGTGCATCTAATGGTGGTGATGTCGACACAATCAGATGTTAAAAAAATTAGCCGATGTTATAATTGAAAAAAAGTTATAGTTGGTGATCAACATTGATAAGTTTTAAAAGTCATGTTGCAATTGAAAATTGGACCAAAGGTCGTGATTTTTTTGGTAATTAACCCTATATTTAGTGTACTAATTTGTAAATAGGAAAAATATACTGAGCACCTACATTTTTGGTTGAAGTAGATTAACTCTGGTGCTAGAGTAGCACTGACTATTAAAGATGCTCTTACAACCCATATAACGCAAGAAGATTTATATCCAACAAAAGAGGAAGCCAAGACTGAAGATCCTCCATATGTCACTACTTAGCGCGAAAATAGTTGTTGATGAATCTCCCAGAAGGCTAAAGTCTCCGTCCTCCAAAATTGCGCCTATTTTGAGATTATTACAAAGTACAAACACAACCCAACTAAAATACTTGTGATAGGAACACTGTTCATTTTATATGGGTCAAATATTTTTACATTTTATTTATATATATAATAGCCACAACACAAAACAGGGCATCATTGGTCTTCATAGTTCAGTGATCGATTCACGTTATGTTACAATAAATAAGTAACCATACAACTCATTTTGCTTGTTTGGATTGCCTAAGTTAAAGAAGCATTCATTAATATTAAATATCTAAATTCGTAATTGCATTTGCCACATGCATCAACATATCATCATAACTCATTTGCTCCATAGATAGATCCACTCTAGACCTCGAGGATTGGAAACTCGGTTTCATATTATCTACCAAAATCAATTTATCTTTTCTTATATATACAAATTTGGGGAAAACTAAACAAGCTTCATTAACTTTTCAATAACTTATACATCCTCCGCGCAGACCAAGAAAAAACAGATTTTGTGGAATCTTTAACCTTTTTAAAGGTGGAGATTTTGAGAGAAATTTGTCATTTATGGACTATGTCAATTAAGTTGAGACCAACAAAAACGGAAGGTAGGTCAATTAAGTCGGGACGGAGGGAGTATTTTGTAAAACCCTGAATTTTTTTAAATATTTTCAAGTTCTAAATTAATAAGGAAGAATAAAACTATTTTTTTTTTTAAATTTCGAGACCATGAAAAAATTATAAGTTATTAAAAGGACACTCATACTTCAAAAATAAAATCATCCAACGCCAATTTATATAAGGTAAACATTTATAAGTTCAATTCACCATATTTTCATTTAAATGTGCGTAAATATATAACTGAAACTATATTATATTAAAATAATCAAATCATGTAACTCAACCCATAAATAAAAGCGAATTAGTTTACTAAGGAAAATTTTCTGTAACATTTTGCCACCACCAGCCATCTTGCCTCCACATGCAGCTCCATCAGCCTGAATAGAGCAAAATAATAGGGGTGGGCTACATCCAGCTCGTAGGGTCCAGTTTGTCAAGACTAAATATCATGAAAAATCAATATAATAGAATATCAAATAATATTATAGGCTAAACCAACGAGTTAATAAAAGTCTTCTTAGGACTGGTCAATTTCTTAGGCTTAAATGAACTAGCAAGTTAAAAAGTAAACTTATCATAGGACTGATCATTTACGTCTCATTTATTGTACAATATAACTTGTGCACCGTGGACGATCTGAGGACACTTATTTCGATCCCGGAACCTTTGGGTCCGTAGCAAATTCATAAAATCATATAATATATTTACGATCAACCATAAAAATTCAACATAATATTTCATAATGACAACCAATTTAAGCGTGAACTTAAAAGAAATCCCCACCTTAACTTTGGACCCGTGAAAGGAATGCAAATGCAAATAGTCCTAAGTCTCGTAGCTTGATCTCCCGTTTATTGTGATTGATTGGCGGCGACGAAATCTTATCTTTTTTTCTTTTCGTCAAAATTGTCGGTAGATTTTTTTAGTCTTTGTAGAAGAAAACTTAATGTAGTTTCTAAAGAATGCTCCCAATTAGGGTTTTAATAGATACGAGCTCCTATTTCTTGGGCCTATAAGTATATTATTATGATCGGGTTTTAGCTATATACAAATGTTATGGACTTATAAAAATAAATAAACCAATAAATATCAAAATTTAAGCCTTGTATCTTTTGAAATAAATTATGAATTGGGCTTTGACGACTACGAAACTTACTGTATTATAAATCAGATCTATCAGATGCATGAAAATTATGCAAATTAGTAATTAAAATATTTTATAAATGCGGGATGTTACATATATATATATATATATGTTCGATAATGTCCAAATCTAAATCATATATTTATATCTAAATAAATTTAGAGATGAATTTTTGCTCTTTATCTCGTCTTTTTTCATGGACTTTGTAGGTTGTAGCCGAAAATTAAGGGACTTATCCATTCCCTCATCAAATCTGCACAATAAAAAAAAAAAAAAAAATACATTATCAATTTTATTCAGAAAGAAATCAAGATTGCTAAAAGCTAATACGGATTAAATGATGAACTCGATCGAATCTTGTCCCACACCGTCTAAATGTTCGGGGCAACCCTTATGTTGGTGATTTAACCTTTGGCAATGGAGACATATCATTTTCCAATCTTATGTTGTCGGAGAAGGGAAGGGAAGGCGGCGACACTTTTAGAGATTTAATATGACCGTTTGAAAGTGGCCGTAAAACTAATGGACTTGGGCGGAGGGGGCAGCAGCAGTGGAGCTTACAGACTAATGATTCAGCCTTGGGTTTCCTAAGCTCAGACCAAACGAAGCTTCAATTAATCAAGTCCACCATGTTCCCTTGTGAATGATAGAAAACTGAAGAGGGGGAATATTTTCATTTTAATCAAAATTAATATCTTAATGTCTTGGTGAAGACTAAAAAATGAAAACGAATGTATATGTTTCGATTTGTTAATCTATGCCTTGAATCTGGATTTACATAGAGTACTGGACTCGTC
Organism: Ajuga chamaepitys; assembly: GCA_958295605.1. Classification (NCBI taxonomy): domain Eukaryota; kingdom Viridiplantae; phylum Streptophyta; class Magnoliopsida; order Lamiales; family Lamiaceae; genus Ajuga; species Ajuga chamaepitys. Next base: position 23,595,091 of record OY282497.1, on the reverse strand, counting down.
GGGGTGACGCGGTCGTGACAGGAGTGACGCGGCTGCGACAAATTATTGCTAGAAAGAGGATCAACTCTGTGGAGTGAATGCAGCCACGACAGGCTGACGCGGCCGCGTCTGGAAGCTGGTCGCTGGCGCGACGTTTGGGTGACACGGGCGCCACAATTTGTGCTTGAGTTAAAAGTCAAAAACAAGTTACACGGAATGCGACCGCGAGAGTTTTCTTCGCGGTCACGACAAGTGGCGTGTTAGTTAAATTATCGGCCATTTGTGTGGCACAACTAATTAGAGATTATATATATCAGTTCTATTTAGTTTTAGGGCTAATCTGGATCAGTTTTTCATTATACTCTGATCATATGTAACCTCTGAAGAAACATCTGAATAAAACGATTTCCTCTCTTTTCCCCGTAGACGTAGCTAACACATTGTTAGTGAACCACGTAATTTCTGTGTCGATTTTATTTTCCCGTTCATATGTTCTTTCTCGTATCTGGTACAATAAATTGGTACTAAAGCCTTGTCGAAGGGGTTCCGCAATCTGTTCGAGAAAGATGTCTGGGATAAATGTGAAGGTCGAGAAACTCACTGAGAGGAATTCTTTTAGTTTGTGGCAGATCAAGATGCGAGCCTTGTTGAAACAATAAGGGTTGTGAGCACCGTTGATGACAAAGGATAAGAAGGGTAAAATGGTGGCTCCATCTGACACTGAGATGGCCAGTCTAGAGAAGAAAGCGCACTCAACGCTCATGCAGTGTCTCGCATATGACGTCATTACCGAAGTTGCAGAGGCGAAAACTGCGGCAGAGTTATGGTCAAAACTGGAGAGCTTATATATAACAAAGTCGCTCACCAACAAGTTGTTGTGGAAGCAACGACTGTTTAGTCTGCGTATGCACGAAGGTCATCGCTTCGTGAACATCTGGATCAATTGAACACACTCTTATTGGAGTTGCGTAATGTTGAGGTCGGAGTAGCAGATGAGGACGCTGCTTTGATTTTAGTAGTTTCTTTACCACTATCGTATGAGAACTTTGTACAGTCTTTCATCACTGGGAAAGACATTGTGTCACCGGAGGAAGTGAGACCAGCCTTGCATTCTAGGGAGTTGCGTCATAAGGCGGCTGGTACGAGTACAGATAGTCAGGCCGTTGGGCTAGTAGCCAGTGGGACTGGGAACAAAAGGGTTTGGAAATTCTGATAATAAGAAATTCAAGATGAAGTCTGGATCAAAAGGTCTAAAACCAACTGGTACTTGCAACTACTGTAAGGAGACATGTCATTGGCAGAATGACTGTCCGAAAAAGAAACGGAAACAGGAGAGTAAGGCAAGTACTACTGTAGTTGTTGAAGGAGAGAACACCAGCTCCGAGGATGATTTGGCCCTAGTCGCTGCTGAACAAGCACGTCACACTGACGTGTGGGTTCTTGACTCTGGGACATCTTACCACAAATGTCCATGTAGAGAGTGGTTCATGATGCACGAGCAGATTGATGGTGGCAATATTTCCATGGCCAACAGTTCAGTTTGCAAGGTGGTTGGGATTGGCTCGATTAACCTGAGGATGCATATGGTAAATTCTACACTCTAAACTATGTTTGGCATGTTCCAGTGATGACGAAGAATGTGATATCATTGAGTTTGCTGGATTCAAAGGGTTTTAATTCCCGAGGTGAAGTTGGAGTTCTGTATGTCTGCAAGGGTTCAGACGTATTCTTAAAAGGTGTGAAGCTGAGAACTCTATATTTCTTGTAGAGGTCGATTGTATCTGTCTCTATTGTGGTTGCATCATTTGAAGTTCACAAGGATGATTTAACCAAGCTATGGCATATGAGGCTTGGTCACATAGGCGAAAGGGAGATTTAAATTCTGTCCAAGGGAGATCTTCTTGCTGGCCATAGGGTCACTAGTCTTGAGTTTTGTGACCACTGTCCTTGGGAAGTTACATCGCAACAAGTTTCTCAAGGAAATTCATAGGACAAAAGAGCACGCTTGATTATATCCATATTGATTGTTGGGGTCCTGCACGTGTTGACTCTCTAGGAGGCCATAGATACTTTGTTTGGTGATTGATGATTACTCAAGGACGACTTGGGTATTTATGATGAAGCATAAGGGTGAAGCCTTCAAGAGTTTCATGCAGTTGAAGACATTGATGGAAAATCAAATTGGGAGGAAGGTCAAGAGGCTGTGAACTAATAATGGTTTGGAGTTCTGTTCATCGGAGTTTGATGAGTTTTGCAAAGACGAAGGGATTTCAAGACATCATACAATAAGGCATGCACCACAGCAGAATGCTATAGCAGAACAGATGAACCTGACGCTTCTACAGAGAGCTCGATGTATGCTCTCAAATGCTAGATTAGCTCGAAGATTTTAGGCTGAAGCGGTCAACATAGTTTGTTAATTGATAAATCGTGGACCTCACACATGTATCAACCTCAAAACACCTTATGAGGTATGGTCTGGTATGTTTGCTGACTACTCTAGTTTGAGAGTTTTTGGTGTACAGTTTATTATCATGTTAGTGAGGGTAAATTGGAGCCTAGGGTGAAAAAGGAGTGTTTGTAGGCTATGGGGATGGTGTGAAGGGTTATAGAGTTTAATCTCCGTCTGAAAACAAGGTTATTCTTAACAAGAATGTAGTTTTTTATGAGAACTCTATGCTTAACCCTTCGGTGAAGTCTATTTTTGTGTCAGGTAAATATAGTGTTGACAAACAGGTGGAGCAGAGTGAGTCACTGAAGGGTGATGAGGAAGAACACTCATAGGCTGACACCGAGCTGAAGGATGCTATACCATCAGAATCAGGGCCGACTGAAGAGAGATTGTATAGTATAGCTCTTGATCGAACAAGAAGAATTAGAGTTGAAGCTCATAAGAGGTATTGATTTGAGGATATGGTGGGATATGCATTGCGGGTTGCTGAATAGGTGGACTCATATGAGCCGTCCACCTATAGAGAAGCTGTTAAATATGCTAAATCCATTCAAAGGCTTACTTCCATGGGAGATGAGATGGAGTCGTTGCACAACAATATGACTTGAGATTTAGTCAGAAAGCCTAGGGAGAGAAAGATTGTGACATGCGAATGGGTTTTCAAGAAGACAGAAGGGATGTCGCCGGCTGAGGGCATAAGGTATAAGGCTAGAGTCGTTGCTAGAGGGTTCACGTAGAGAGAGGGAGTAGACTATGATGAGATATTCTCACATGTGGTCAGACACACTTTCATTTGGGTGATATTGCAAATGGTTGCCCATCAGGATCTCGAGCTTGAACACCTTGATGTGAAGATAACTTTCCTACATGGAGAGTTAGATAAGGAGATATACACGACTCAGCTAGATGGTTTTCAAGTTCCGGGGAAAGAAAAGTTATGTTTGTAAGTTGAAGAAGTTCTATTTATGGGCTAAAGTAGTCTCTGAGGCAGTGGTACAAGAGATTTGATGGCCACATGACACAATTAAGCTACAACAAGAGTTCGTATGATAGTTGTGTGTACTACAGCAAGCTGGAAGATGGTTCTTACTTCTACTTGGTCTTGTATGTAGAGGATATGCTGATAGCTGCTAAAGTCAAGTCGGATATTCAGAAGTTAAAGGGTCTTCTCAGTGCTAAGTTTGAGATGAAGGATTTGGGTGCTGCTCAGAAGATATTGGGCATGGAGATCTATAAAGATAGAAGTAGGAAGATACTTTTCATTTCTCAAAAGGAATACATTCAGAAGATATTGTCAAGGTTTGGTATGTCTACTGCTAAACCCATTACCACTCCTAATGCTGCTAATATTCATTTGTCCATTGTGTTTGCATCTAAGTCGACCGAGGAGATGGAATACATGTCTAGAGTTCCTTACGCTAGTGCAATAGGGAGTTTGATGTATGCGATGGTTTTCACTAGACCTGATCTTGCACATACTGTCAGTATGGCTAGCAAGTTTATGGCTCAACCTGGTAAGGAGCATTGGCAAGCAGTGAATAAGATTTTCCGGTACCTTAGGGGTACATCTGATGTTGGTCTCATTTATGGGAATGATACGAGTTGTTTGATAGCAGGGTATTGTGACTCTGACTATGCTGGAGATGTGGATAGTAGGAAGTTGATGATTGGTTATGTATTCACACTTAGTGGATCCGTGGTGAGTTGGAAGGCTACTTTATAGCCTACGGTTACTCTATCTACGACTGAAGTAGAGTATATGACATTGATAGAAGCTGCTAAGGAGGATATTTGGTTGAGAGGATTAGTTAGTGATCTCGGTCTGCATCATGACTATGCTTCTATATTTTGTGATAGTCTTATTGTGATATGCTTGGCCAAGAATCAAGTGCATCTTAAGAGGACAAAACATATTGACGTCAGGTATCATTTCCTACAAAGTGAGAAAAGAATCAAAGTGAAGAAGGTTGGGACGGCTGATAATCCCGCCGACATGTTCTCAAAGTCTGTTCTGAGTAACAAGTTCCAATATTGTTTCGACTTGTCAAATATCATGAGTTGTTAAGTTGTCCCATGGTTAGAGACGAATCTGGGTACGAGTGGTTGCTTTTACGTCTATGCATTCTTTAGATTGCTTATGAAGATACATTTGTTTGATCTGTGAGAGGATTCAAGTCAAGGTGGAGAGTTGTTGATCTATGCCTTGAATGTGGGTTTACCTAGAGTACTGGACCCATCAGGGTGACGCAATCGCGACAGGATTGACGAGGCCACGATAAATTGTTGCTGGAAGGAGGATCAGCACTATGGAGTGAACGAGGCTACGGCAGGCTGACGTGGCTGCATCTGGAAGCTGGTCGCGAGCGCAATGTTTGGGTGATGCGGGCACAACAATTTGGGCTTGATTTAGAAGCCAAAAACGAGTTAGACGGAACACTGTCGCGGTTGCGTCAAGTGGCTTGTTAGTTAAAGTTTCGGCCCTTTGTGAGACCCAACTAATTAGAGATTATATCTATCAGTACTAATTAGTTTTAGGGCTAATTTGGATCAGTTTTTCATTATTCTCTGAGCATCTGTAACCTCTGAAGAAACATCTGAATAAAAAGATTTCCTTTCTTCTACCCGTGGATGTAGCTAACACATTGTTAGTGAACCACGTAATTTCTGTGTCAATTTTATTTTCTCGTTTATATGTGTTCTTTCTCGTATCTGGTATAACACGATCTCTTGGGACTTCTATTTAAAACTGGAAAATGGTTAAGGCACGTATTAAAGAGCTATCGATATTTATAGCTCCACCGAGGATATGTAGTATCACAAGGTTAGAGTTTCCATTATATTTTAAGGTGCCGCTTGGTGCGGAGGAGTGGGAGTAGACAATGAGAGTAAAAGAAGTTTTATTCCTATTTCTTATGATTGGTATAGATGAATAAGTTAATCATTATCCCTATTTTATTAACAACTCCCCCCATATCATTGTATATTATGATTGACCCATAATTCATACCAATTATCATTATCCTTCCTTATTTTAAATCAAGCGGGCCCCTAAATCTCAAATCTACTTATATTGTAGAGGATATATAAATAGGGCACAATGTACTATGATAAACATAGAAGACATGTTTTTTTTTTTCCTTTTTACAAGAGTAGCTAATTAATCCAACCCAAAACTAATTGCAGAAAACAATATCTTGTCCCTAAAAATATTATCATAACAAATACTTATTATTTGAGATAGCTTTTTACTAACTAAAAAGACTATTTTTCTTATAATGTGCTTTTTCGCCACTAATCAGACATCTCAAATATGAAATTTTTTGTAGTGTAATCGAAGTAAAGTTAAAATTAATTAACGGTTGGTTTCCATCTCATCACATCATCTGGTTTCTGTGCTTTCACTTATTTGATTTGGGTCCAATATTTTTAATTGATGTTTAGGCTAACTTCGTATTTTTATATGTCACACTATACTTTAATTCATATTTAAACTTATATAATGTTATATATCGGAAATTCTCCTTTATGAACGATTAGCACATGTTATATATTTGTGCGCATTACTGATGCATAATGATCTTTATAACAACAAATTTTGTGTATTGAATTAACAAACACAAAAAATTGTACAAATTAATTCCAATTGGATTGAAATGAATAACTTTATAGGTTACACTCTCTATTCTTCAATCCTCTGATTCTGCTCTTCGAATGTTTTCTTTGAATTTGAAATTTTAGAGTAAAATTCGCTTCTTGATTTTCCTCCGCCACTTGTGTTGTTCTTGAATAACGTTTATCTGAAGGTCGAACGGCTTGATTCTGGATCGAACGTTGTTTCTTGATAATTTTGATAAAGAACGTCTTCGAATCTTGAAGAATGTCTTCGGATCTTCAAGAACATCTTCAAATCTTCAAGTGCTTTGAGTCTTCTGGATTTCTTGGAGTTCTTCCAACTTCTTGAAGCTCTCAACTTGTTGTCTTGAGTGAATGAATAGAGGCCTCCTTTTATATCTGTGGGAAGGAGCTCTTTCCATATTTCATTTGCCACGTGGCGCTATTTGATTGGCCATCATTGATTTGATGGGCTTGGTCTGATTTAGTTGGGCTAGGCTTGATTTGGTTGGGCCAAGCTGACTTTTGGGCTTTTTCATTAGTAGAGGCCCTTTTGACTTGATTGGGCCATCTTTCCAAATTATTGGTAGATAATTTATTTTGGTCCAAATTCAATATCAATTATACTATAACTTAGGAATTAATTTAATTAAATTCCCAAGACCTGGATATTATTTTTTTTTATTGATATTTAATTAATTTCCAAGTGTCGCCATTTGATTTGGCACGAAATTTATTTATCTACAAATGCCCCCTCGTAATATGTTCACGGACACTAGGTCTTGAAGTGAATGGATCGCGAAATAAACTTAAACTCTTTTACTTTGGGTTCGGTTTTGTAGAATTGCATGTAGACTTGTGAGTTTTATCAAGAAATGAAATAAATCTTCAATCTATGGGCTAATATTTAATTGGGAAGACCAAACTCCATTTCTCCTTTTCTTTGATCAACTTGGCCGAAATTGGAACTGAATATACAATGCAAATAAACAAGAATCCAATTTCTTCTTCGTGGCCCCCACGTCCTCCAAAAACTTGTGGTGGGTCCATTAAAAAAAATGAAATATTTGCAATCAAAATAACTTTGGAAATAATATCCTGTATCATAGCAAATTTCTGCGATTTGCTTCCTTCTATCAGACGGATCTTCAGTGAATTTTTATTTCAAGATTGTAACAGAAAGGATGTCAATAAGAACTCCTCTTTTATTCAAACCCATGTGTCTTATTACATACACTAGATTGAGATATGCAGATTTTCCTCCTCTTCATATCACTTCCAAAATAGAGAGAGAAAAAGATTTTGTCCTCAATCAAGTGAAGAGATTCTGCCATTTTTAACAGAAAATCGTGCTTGAGGCAACTTATTCCGAATCAAAGGAAATGCAAATCTCTTCCATTTTCAACCTTATAAGCATGCCGATTTTCATAAAAAAATTAAAAAATATAGGATCTTCAAGAAACTAAAGAAAGGAAACATAATAAATGTATTTCCTTTTTTACCAGCCAACTTTCCATCATCTTTAGCAACCTACAACTATTTAAGGGGAGATCGTTCTTCATCTTCGGAGCATCGAAGGGAGAATTGAGTGACTCGTATTTCTTTTCTCTTTTGCTTGTCGTTCTGTTTGCATACTAGGGGAACCATGTCCTAATCTACAAGTTGTCGGCTTGTGAATTGTATCCGCATGATATTCGATAAGTTGCCTTTAACCTTTCTTGGTATTCTTTTACAAATCCAAATGTCCGAAAACTAGTGGGCAGTGGTTCTATATCTTCTAGCAAGGCTCGGTTCCACTTTTCTTTCAGTTTCGGCAGGTTCGATAGCCCCACAAACATAAATTTTCTCCAGTGCCAGGTATGTTTCTTTCATTCTTCGCGTATAGACTGCAATTTTATGGGCCAAAGTGATCCAAACCAACCATCTAGAATCGAAACCCCTGTACAAACTCCTGCCGCCATAATCAACCTTTTCATTTTATATTGCTGCTTTAAGGATTGTTACACGTATTCTACCTTCCTTTATGTCTTGCATGCATGAGTGATGAGTATCTTCCACCATCATATTAATACTTCCATACTTGAAAGTTTTCAACATATGATCACCTCTCTCATGATTTTTTTTTTTTTTTTTTTTAATTTTTGATGGAACTTGACGGTAGCCTTAGAGTTGAGACCTTTTTTTTTTTTTTTTAATGCAGACGTATTTTTTTTTTCAGGCCAAGACTGCACATCAGTTTATAATGCTGTATTTCAAAGATATCACTTCCTCGACTGGAGAGCAACACTTGGTGATTCTTAATGAAAATCATCATCCTTTAGAGGGAGGAACTCACTTAGTAGTAGACGAACCCATTACTGGCAGTCACTCGAAGACCTGGCCAAAGCTGACCAACTCTATCTATGTGAATGGTCCCAAATCATCACATTTGCCAAATCAAAGGCGTGGAGTCTACAAGCAACTCATCATTTTCCTACGAAGGAGGTGGATCCGTTGCCAACCTTGGGACGACAGATTATCGACGACAAGTCAAAATGGGGAGATGCCATAGAATTTTCTGGCGAATTATGCTACACAAAGGTTTATTGGGAATAGACTGAAGACGTCCTTAGTAGATGCAAGCGCCGGCTTAATGTGTTGTTGAAATTTATGACCCTGTGTACGCGTCTCTTTTCACATATGATTGCAAATCTGAAATCATGAAGGCTTTTTGTGAAGCTTGGTGTCCATCGACCAACACTCTGCTTACATCTTTCGGGGAATCATTGATCTCTCTATGGGACTTGTATACTTTATCAGGCCTTCCGATGACCGGATTTCCTTATGACGAGGTCGTACCAACAGCAGCGGAGCTTATTGTGACTGATAGAGCTGGAAATCTCTGCCTTCCTCATAGTTGCAAATACCTTTTTCACGCATACCACCTTCTTTGTATAGATGCAAATGGAAGCGAAGTGTCGATCGAGACATGGGTGAAGTGTCAATTACCTTACGTGGCGACAAGGCGACCGATTCTTTATTGAGCCTTACAGTCCCCATCGTTTTAGTCGTCAGTTTGGATACCACCAAGATATTCCCGGAACACTCAAGCATGATATTCGAGAAGCTTCCCTTGATAAAGGAATTTATTATTGGCGGCTTTGTGTCCTCAACAAATCGATGTCTAAGGCATACCTACCATGCGCCCCTTAAAGGACCAAGATTTTCTACACATCTGATTATAAGAAATGATGGAACCAACTCCATGGGAGTTTTCTTGAAAACAACATCGAGCAGCTTATTGAGCCGAAGCCAAGTGAAGTAACTTCGAAGGGTAAAGAGCATGTTCACGTAAATGCCCCCACTGCTAAGAATGATCGAGATGCCACGCCTACTATTGTCATCCATCCCGAGCAAGATGATACACATTCGGTCGAACTTTTTGAGGTGAGTGAAAGGAAGAGCAATCCCAACTTTGTAGTCGAAAGTGATAGCAAGAATGCCGACCGTCATTAGAAGAGACCAAAGAAGGACCTTCATCTTTTAAAGCCCGCTGAAGGATGTACGAGCAATGAACAAGATGCTAAGGATCTTACTGCTAAGGTTCCCTATCTCTTATTTCTTTCATTTTCTGTTGTACCATTCTCTTTATTATGTCTTTAATGCAAACTTTACTACTTTCCAGGCGATTAGAGATGTCTTCGGCTTCGACTGTGTGGAAAGTCAAGGGTCTTCAATGGCCAAGTCATCGACTAGGACTCCTTCTCAAAAGGCAACACAAGCAAGGCCTGATGCAATATCAACACTTGAAGGTGACAAATTTGTTCGTGACCGTCAGAGGAATACCTTCAAGAGATATGGAATGATCTTCGCGAGAAGGTTTTATCGACTCCTGCTGATTCCATGTCTTCTATGAAGGAAGAAGTTTTTTATGTGCTTAATGAGATGAAGTGCTTCAAGAAATTTGATTTCTCCGGCATAGAGAAACTGTTGAGAGGATTGTTTGACAAAGTTGCCACTTACGATAAGATATCGAAGTCTTTTGAGAGGGTGACGAAGGAACCTCTCAAGCGGCAACTCTCCGAAGCCAAAGATCGTGTTAATGATGCCAAGAAGGAACTCAAGGAAGCTGATGAGATCAAATCCATCAAATCCCAGTTGGAGAAGGTTGAAAAATAGCTCGATCATCTCAAGGAAAGGCAGAAAAGCTTGTCGGAGACCCTCCATCAGCAAAAACAGTCCCTCTCAGATACTAGAGCCGAAGTCCATGATATTCAAGAATAGATTCTTGCAATGAACAACACTCCTCCTTTAGATGACGAGGTTGTTGAGAATTTGAAGGCATTGAAGTTCGACTTGGAGGCAGCGCGAAAGAAAAGAAGAATCTTAGCCCATTTCCTTAGTTTGTTTGAGCTTTCTTTATTCCTTTGCGCTTTTATTTTTTTAATTTTTATTTTTTTTTAATATTGATGTAATGAATATCCAAGACTTTGTGATAATAAGAAGGTTGATTTTGCTTTTCTGTTTGCCATCTCTTTTAGTTTCTTTGCTCTTATTAGATTTGCACTTCAATTGTTCATTTTACTTGTGCTTTAGTTAACCAACTTAGAAAAGAGGAAACACAATTTATGACTGAACTTAGAAAATATCTGAGCTACCTACGTACCTCTTTGAGGAGGATCAAGTCAAAACGTAGTTCAATTTGCCACTTTTGTGTTTGAATTTTTTTTTTTGGAGGGAAGGGGGGTGTCGTACACAGTTTATACTCATACGGGCCAGGTGTTCTCTTTTTTTTTTTTTTTTTGTTTTTTTTTTCTTTTGTTTGCATCAGGCTCAAGCGTAGTAGCGTTTCAAGAACTTCCCATTTATAGGTGCCATTTGTGTAGACTTCTTTCACCACATATTGTCCATCCCACCTTGACACGAACTTATTTCCAACCCGATGTGTAGTAACAATGGATCTTCTCACCGCAAGCACCAAATCACCAACCTGGAAGGAATGTGACCGTATTTTCTTGTTGAATGCTCTAGAAAGACGAGCTTGGTAGCATTCAAGTCTTTGTTGCGCCTCCAACCTTTTCTGATCAAGAGCCTCTAAGTCATCAAGGTGTAAGCGTGTATTCTCTTCCTCGGTCAATTCTTCTTGCATAGCTACCCGAAGAGAAGGAAAATGTCTCTCCAAAGGGATCACTGCTTCCACACCATACACCAAAGGGTAGCTTGAGTTGGCGTTCTGTTAGTTGTTCGATAAGCCCAAAGTGCTTCTCCTATCCTCTCGTGCCAATCTTGTTTTGACTTTCCAACGACCTTCTTTAATAGACTGCACAACGTCTTGTTAAATGCTTCGGCGAGTCCATTGGCAACCACGTTATACATTGATGACTTCCTTTGCTTAAAATCAAACTTCTCACAAAGTTTATCTATCAAGCTATTGCTAAAGGCTTTTCAGTTGTCAGTGATCATGTAGCGAGGAACTCCTTATCGGTAGATGATGTTGATGCGGATGAAGTCTACTACATTTTCTTTCTTCACTTTCTTCAAAGGCACTGGCTCTGCCCATTTGGAAAAGTAATCCGTTGTAGCCAAAATATACAAGTGACCTGCAGAAGACTTTGTCAAAGGCCCGACTGCATCCAAGCCCCAAGCTTCAAATGGTCACGAAGCAATAGTGGGATGCAAAGGTTCAGGCAGCTGGTGAATGAGGTTTGCGTGAAACTGGCATGCTTGACATTTCTGGGCATAGTCCACACAGTCATTTACCATTGTTGGCCAATAGTAGCCCATCCTCTTTATTTGAAAATGTAGCTTTGGGCTCGATTGATGGGCACCACAGATTCCGGAATGAGCTTCCTCTATGGCTCGGATGGCTTCATCATCGCCTAAACACCTCAAGAAAACTCCATCGAAAGTACGCCTATAAAGTGTGCACTTAAAGTAAATGAAGCGAGGAGCACGACGTCAGATATCAACTTTTTTCTTTGGATCACTTGGTAACTTCTCATACTTAAGGTAATCAACAAGAGGTTGTCGCAAATCCTCTTTCTCAATCTCAAATACTTCCACAATATGGCTTCCTTCCTCATTGTGGCCTTCATGTTAAAAAATTGGCGGTATGACCCATCTTTGGCATATCGGCACGCGAACTTCACCTTCCGATATGGCTATTGCGGCTGCAAGTTTTTCTAAAGCATCGGCTTGTTTGTTTTCTTTTCTCGGCACATGTAACATTTCCACATCCTCAAGCCAAGCTACAAGATTTCGGGTGTAATTTAAATATGGAAATAACTATTGCTTCTTAACCTCGTAATCACCAAGCACTTGATTCATCACCAACTTAGAGTCCCCATACACTTTGAGATGCAAATGCCCTGCGTCAACCGCCATCTCTAGTCCCAGGATGAGCGCTTGGTATTCAGCAACATTATTACAGCAATTTTCGATTAGCGCAAAAGAGTATGGCAATACGTCTCCGTCGGGTGTCACGAACACCACCCCGACACCAGCCCCTTCTCTGTGGGACGCTTCATCAAAATACATACTCCATGGAGGGGAGATCTCAATTGCCAAAAAATCTTCATTTGATAGATCATCAGATAATTCCCACTCAGCAGGAATGGGGTGATCAACCAAGAAATCGGCCAAGACTTGTCCTTTAACCACTTTTTTAGGGACATACACGATCTCGAATTGTTGTAGTTGGAGGTACCACCTTGCCAATCTATCAGAGAGAACCGGTCTGGATATGACATACTTAAGAAGATTTGCCTTTGAAACAAGACTAAACAGTATGAGCTTGAAAGTAGTGCTTCAACTTTTGAATTGTGAATATGAGAGTCAAACATATCTTCTCAATGGACGAATACTTGAGCTCATTTGGCGTCATCATTCTACTCAGGTAGTACAAGGCACTCTCTTTTCCAGCATCATTCTCTTGCGCCAGCAAGGCTTCGACAGAATGTTCTTGGGCAGCGATGTAGAGAATCAATGGTCATCCAGGCACTGGCGCGACTAGCACCGACGGCTTCATCAAGTAGGCTTTGATACTTTTGAAAGCATTGCTACATGCTTCATCCCATCCAACCGGAGTACCTTTCTTCATGAGATGATTGAAAGGTTGACATCGGCCAGCTAAGTTTGAAATGAATCTTTGGAGGTATGCTAGCTTTCCTTGCAAAGTTTTATGTTCATGGATGTTGCGAGGCTCAGGTATCTTTATAATTGCATCAATCTTCGATCGCTCTATTTCAATGCCTTGTGGCGAACAACAAACCCAAGGAACTTTCCTGACGTCACTTCGAATGCACATTTAAGTGGGTTCATCCTAAGTTGATATCTTCTTAGGCGTTCGAAGACTCTTCTTAGGTCACAAAGATGATCTTCTCTCTTCTTAGACTTCACCTCCAAATCATCCACGTAACACTCCACGTGCTTATGGAGGATGTCATCAAAGATTTTCTGCATTGCCCTTTGGTATGTTGCACCGGCATTCTTCAAGTCGAAAGGCATCACCTTATAGCACTATATCCCTTTTGGGGTTCGAAATGCTGTGAGCTCTCCATCCTTAGGCGACATACGAATTTGATTATACCCAGATGATCCATCCATGAAGGATAAAGCTTCATGCCCGTTGTAGCATCAATCATAAGTTCGGTGATAGGCAATGGAAAGTCATCCTTTGGGCATGCTTCGTTTAAGTCTCGAAAGTCAATGCAAACTCGTATTTGACCATTCTTCTTCCTCACTGGGAAAATGCTAGAGATCCATGTAGGGTATTTGACTTCTCGAATAAACCCCACTTTAATATGTTTATTGACTTCAACTAAAATCAAGGGAACTAACTCAGGTTAGAATCGACATTGAGCTTGTTTGATAGGTCGTGCCCCCTTTCTTATCGACAAATGATGAACTGCCACTTTTGGGGCTAAACCTGACATCTCTTTATACAACCACGCAAATACATCCTTAAATTCATGTAGAAGCCCAATGTATTCTTGCTCTTCCTTAGTTGTCAGCAAGGCACTTATGAAGATAGGTCGCGGCCCAAATTAATTTCCTTCAACTCATCAACAGTGACTTTGACGCCTTCTTCAAGTTCAAGTGGAGCTTCCTCAGCATCTTCCTCTTCTACTGGAACGTCTTCACAAAGAATTATGTGATTCGATGATGCCACCTGTTCGCTGACTTCTTCAGGACTCCTGAAATCCATGCGTATTCCTATTTGTCTGTTCCTCTGTCTTACTTGGACAATTCGCATGGTGTTATTCGTTTCAGTGATAAGCATTCTCCTAATCAGCAAAGCAATCTCTCTTTGTTGGGTACTTTCAACATTTTGAGAAGTTGTGTCGTGGATGCTAGCATTAACAAAGTTTGAGGAAGCCACACTTTCTATATCCTCCTCTTCGTTGCCTTGAACGCGATTCAGAATCACAATCTGCATTTTAGCCGTCAGAACACTTCAACATGATATGGTCAAGGTAGTGCGACGTTTCATTCGAGAAGGAATCGAGCTATGGAGTTTCTGAAAGGGTCCCTTGGCGACTCTCTACCTTCAGCGACTATTTCTCTTACCCATTCGAAGTGGGCCAAGCCTATCAAAGACAGAGACTCGTTTCACTTTCTTGCCATGTTCATCAAATGTTCATAAAAAACTTCAGGATTTCCCTGGGGAGTCATCTCAGCTGAGATTTGCACCCCGTCTCGGCCGAGATCAAACTTTTAGCCCTGTCCGTTGTTTCCTCGATCGATCCACTGACTCCGTGATCGTTTGATGCTCTTTTTTGATCCATTTTCACCTGTTTTAACACAAACATGAACCAAGTGCATTATTTTGCCCAAAGAGAATAATATGCACGAAGTACACGTGAAATTGCACAAAAACAACACTAAAATGACACTTAAGCGTCCTAAAGTGTGTGCAAGAACACGTGTACCAGCAGAGTTTCAGTTAGATCTTCTTCGAATTTGGTTTTGACTTCCGTAATGCTAACTCGAGGGCTTAATGCCTAAATTTCGAATCAAATGTCACTATTTGGAGATCTCGTGATGAACGCCTTGAAATTCGCTGAATCACGAAGAACGCCTTTGAATATGAGACTTGAATAACGCCGATCTAAGGGGCTTGATGCCTTGATCTTGGATCTAACGTCATTTTTGGATGAATATCTTGAAGAACGTCTTGAATGCCTTGAAGAACACCTTGGATTGCTCTGAAATTCTTCAACTGCTTCTTATACTTGTGTCTTCACTTCTTGACTTGTCTTTTGAATTATGAAGAGACCCCTATTTATAGGTGTAAGATTAGAGTTCGTTCCATATACACTTGATTAAATGGTGCAATTTGATTGTCCATCCTTGATTTGGTGATCCTTCTTGCCTTTGATAGGAGATTTGATTTGATTTGATTTGATTACCAAAACTTGATAATATCCTTCCTTGTAGGCAAGATTGTGTCTTGATTGCCAAAAATATGATTTAGACACTTGACAATATTTGACTTGTTGGAAAATATTTAATATTTAAAATATAAATTATTTTTTCTATAAACTTTAGGAATTAATTTAATAAATTCCTAAAATATAGATATAACCTTTAAATTGATATGCAATCTTTTATTTTCACGTGGCATTATTTGATGGACATAAAATTTTAATGCCTACACCCCCTTCCATGAAGAGATCTCAACAGTTGAGACTTGTAAAGGAATCTATCATATCTCCTAGGAACCGTAGAAGAAGAAGTGGAATAGAGCAGTGCATGGATCAACATCTGGTGAAGAAGAGAAGAGGGCTCGTCAAGGCCCATCTAAAGCAAACCACTGCTAGACAACTCTTTGATGGGTCAAACATATACGAACGTCACTGATTTCCAGTATGTGTAATTTGAATCATGTGGCAATGGGGAGTCGCTCCATCATCATCACAGATCTTCGATCTACATCTAAAAATAAAAAAGCAGGGACATATACTCTGGTGCTAATTGAAAAATCTAGTATAAAAGTACTTCTTGCTCAATGTTCTTACAGGGTATTGAAACATAAATAACATAGTGATATCAGATATCTGAGTACGCAGTGTGAAATGTCTAGACCAGATGTAAGAATCTGGAAAATAAAACAATACGAAGGTATTGAAATAGATAGAATAAGTAGCGCAGACAGCGGAAGCAAACTTGTTTAAGTTTACGATGAAGAATCCCTTCTTCACCGTAGATCTCATTAATAGAATAAACGAAAAGTATATGTATTTTAACTCTAGCTCTTAATGATATTCCAGATGTGTCGAGCATAATGAAACATTCAGCTATATATATATATATATATATATATTAAATACTTGAGGCCCAAGTATGTTCGAATCTAAACTGAATCTAATAAAAATCTGAATTATATACGTCTTCCTAGTTCGTCCTTCCGGTCTCAGCGATTCACCAATGGATATGGAAAGTCATCCCATACGTATCTCGAACTAGATCTTGATTCTTTCATCAACAAGTTTCATTGTACGTTCAAATATCCCTGTATGGAAAGTAAATCTTTGCATGACCTTCAACGAATATCTTTAAAGATTCTGACCCAACTGCAAGTCTTTTTCACTTGATTAAGATCCGGTAATTTAAGGCATGAATCAGCTTCTTCCATTATACATGTTGGTCACTAATTTCCAAGCATTAACACATTGATCTTCTTTCCTTGTTCAAGCTCAAGTTTGACTTTAAATTTCCTTATTTAGAATCTGCAAAATAAGAAAACAAATCTAAACATATCTAGAAGATATTTTGATTCAATTAATTAAACAAAATATCTAACTAAGTATAGTTAATTCCAACATAAAAAAATCTAAGTAAATATATACAAATAAATATACAATTTTATTTCACACTATTTTCGATAAAATGACAAAAAATACGAAAGTATATCAAAAATATTTCTTAACACTCCCATATTATCACATCAAATATATTGTGCTGTGTTAATGTTGAAACAAATTTTTTGAAATACTAACTTTTGCCAAACCATGTCAGTTGTTGTTGTCGCCAGGGCCCTGTACTCAAACTCAATGTCGCTTCAAGCAAAAACACTTTGTTTTGTAGAGTTCCAAGTAAGTAAGGTAAGGTTTGGTTGGGGCTGGGGTGGCTGGGCTGGGAGGAGTGGTTGGGGGTGTTAAAGAGTGATGCTTGGTTGAGCGGTTGGGGTTGTAGTTGGAGTGTGGGATTTAATTATTAATTGTAAAAGGTGATGTGATAAGTGTAGGAGGTAGTTATTAATGATTGGGGGAATGAATAAAGTAGTGTTGAGATTTGTGATTGATTGATGTTGTGTATGATTGTTGATAGGTGATGTTTAGTTGTTGTTGGGTTAAAATTGTTTATATTTGATAAATTTTAATATGCTAAATGATTATAATATAAATAAAAATATTAATATGAGTAACAAATATTTTTGGAATAATTAATTTTAATAAAAATTAAGAAAAGGTGTAAAACATATAAATTGACATTTGCCTTAATTATTTATTATATTTTATTTATTTTGGTTTTTTTTAAAAAAAATAATTAATTATATTTTTCGTTGAGTTTACTAAATTCAGATGATTATTTTTTGAATCTTTCAAATAAATGTTTTATTCATTTTTGTTTTACTTCTTCGAAATGAATAAATTTGATGTTTTTTAGTATATTAAATGGTTATTATATAAATAAAAAATTTAATGTAAGTAGAAAATTTTAAGCTGAACTAACCCGGCCAACATTAAACTAAACGAGACCCCTCTCCAAATTGCCACCTGTATTAATAGCCTAACCTGTTGTTTTACTTGAAAACATTTTATAAACAATTATTGTTGATGGAAAATAAGTCTACTCCAAGATAAGGATGAAAGTAATAAAACATTGATTCATGGTTTCTTTCTTCACCTTGAAACCTCTACAACTCTCCTCATTCTCTCACTCTAAACATTCTCCCACTCTCAACACTTCCCAATTCCACCTTCCACCATGCGATTCTCTCAAACTTAAAGCCACTCACTACGAAGTGACGACATACATATTAGAACGCTCAACCAATAACACAAGCAAAACTGATGCTTGGAAATCTCGTCAATGGAGTACGGAGAAAAGATCGATTCTGAAAAATTCTACAAAAGTTCAAGCTACTCACTCCAAAATGACGACGTACACGGCAGAAGAAGGTTCAAAGAAAACAGCAAAAATAGATCTCTCAAGATCTTCATGTTATAGGCTGTTAAGAAGATGAAGAAGAGAGAGCGATTGAAAGGACGAAAAGCAGGAGAAGTGTTATGAACACGATTTGTATTCCTTTTCGAGCAAGGAACGAAGCTCCAGATAAGAAGACAAGAAGAGAATTTTGGCCAAACCGAAAACTTGAGCTTTTTCATTAATGGACACAACTATATATACATGATAAAAGACCAGAAATTGCTAAAAATAAGGACACCACTAACATCATGCTAACAGATTTCCTAATTCATGACTCCATAAATTAAACAAAATGAACCTAACAACCTACTGACTTGGAACTAAAGAATCTGACTCTATCACAACTGATAATCATTCATCCAAGCTGGACGCTGACCAATTCACTTAGGCCTTTCTTCAATGTTTGTTGGGCCGGAGAATTTATCACCTGGGCTTGTGGATGGATTGTAAAATTCCTCAACTGGGCCTGCCACAACTTTAGGTTGGCTCGCATCATTGCCCTTCCCATGACATTGGGCATTGTCCTCAAGGCCAAGGATTTCCTTTAGCTTAGGATAATTAACCATATCAATCAAGTGAAGATGAAATCGTTGTATTTCGTCTAAATCCTCCCAAGTAGCAGCTTCTTTTGGTGAACTTGACCACTGGACTAGACATTGTTCGTGTTCCTTCTGTTTAATCCAAATAGTCCTCGTGTCCAATATTCTTTCAGGAACGCTATAGGGCTTCATATTCTCATCAGCTGGTGGTAGTGAAGGTGAAATTTCCGAGACCATTCCTTCACATCTCTTAAGACGGGAAACATGAAAAACATTATGGATTCGAGAGTCCGGCGGTAATTCGACTTCATATGCCACATTTCCAATGCGGCGCAAAATGCGAAATGGCCCAAACAATCTAGGAGCCAACTTTTGGAATGGCCGTTTTTGCACAGAAAATTGCCGATACGGCTGCAATTTAATATACACCAGATTCCCCTGTTCAAATTGAGCATCTCTTCTATTTTTGTTTGACTGGCTGACCATTTGGGTTCGGGTGATGGTAAGAGTTTTCTTGAGTTGATGAAGGATATGGGTTCTGGTAGTTAGGGTGGCGTCGATGGATGCATTAGACGAAGAGTTTAATGTATAGGAGGGAATGATTGGGGGTTCTCGGTCATATAAAGCCTTGAAGGGACTCATTCCAGTAGCGGAGTGTAGGTTCATGTTGTGCCAAAATTCAGCGAGGTGCAAATATCGGGTCCAGTTACAAGGTTCCTCGCTGCATAAACATCGCAAATAGGCTTCGAGACTCCGGTTGACGACTTCACTTTGCCCATCAGTTTGAGGGCGGTATGAGGCTATGAGCTACTGTAGTTAAGCTTAGTGCCCAATTGCTTAAAATGCTCTTGCCAAAATTGGGATAGAAAAATGGGGTCTCTATCTGAGGTTATGGTTTTGGGTAGACCATGGAGTTTGTAGATGTCACTAAGGAAAATGGATGCTAAGAAAGGGGCAGTATAGTTGGTGGGTAGAGCTATAAAGTGTGTGTATTTTGTGAGGCGATCCACAATGACCCATACCGTTGTTTTTCATAAGAAGGGGGTAAGTGGGTGACAAAATCCATAGTGAGTTCTTCCCACACTTGTACAGGAATAGGAAGAGGCTGGAGAAGTCCGGCGGGTTGCTGGGTGGAATATTTTTGAGTTTGGCATGTATGACACTCTTTAACATATTTCATTACATCCTTCGACATGGCAGGCCAATGAAATGAGGCAGCCACTCATGCCAGAGTTGCACGTACACCCGAGTGTCCTCCAGCAGGGGAAGCATGGTATTCAACCAAGATTGCTTGCTGTAAATTTGCAGGTTTTGGAATTTTCAACCTTCCCTTGAAATAAACGAGTCCGTCGTGAACTGAATGCCCTGCAATGTTGTTATTTTTCACAGATTGAAAAACTGTCAAACCTTCAGGGTCGGAAGTGTAGTATGCACGCAATTGCTCTACCCAGGGAAAAATGTGGCCCGTTATAGCAGCAAACGTAGGTGCTGGGACACGTGAAAGAGCATCTGCCACACGATTTCCCTTTCCCGGCTTGTACATGATAACATAATCATACCCCATCAATTTGGTAAGCCACTTGTACTGCTCCTTGGTCTATATGGTTTGTGTTAACAAGTGCTTCAAACTTTTTTGATCGGTGTAAATAATGAATCTCCTTCCCAATAAATATTGCCTGAATTTCTTTACAGCTTTCGTCACTGCGTACAACTCTCTTACATAAGCGGATTGAGCTTGGAGTCATGGGCTAAGCTTCTTACTAAAAAATGCAATCGGGTGATCCTTTTGGGATAGGACTGCGCCAATAGTTGTCCTAGAGGCATCCATGGTGAGCTCGAAAGTACACAAAAAATCCGGCAAAATAAGGACGGGCAATTGCGTCATCCTTTCCTTTAGCTTAGAGAATGCTTCAGTGGCCTTTATATCCCTTTGAATTGATTTGCCTTAAGCAAGTCAGTGAGGGGGCCGACGAGCGTAGCATAATTACGCACGAATTTTCAGTAGTACCCCGTGAGCCCTAAAAACCCTCGAAGGGCCAAAACAGTGGTAGGAATTGGCCACTTCAGTATGGCCTGAATCTTTTCAGGGTCTGCAGTAACTCCTTGTTGCGTAATAACATGGTCAAGATAATTTATTGACTCAATAGCAAACATGCATTTAGCACGTTTTGCATAAAAGTGGTGTAAGGATAAGATAGAAAAAACTTGTCGTAAGTGAAACATATGTTCTGCCCATGAACCATTGTAAATTAGGATATCATAAAAAAAATCCAACATGAACTTCCGGAGGTGTGCTCGAATACATCATTCATTGCCGCTTGAAACGTGGAGGGTGCATTAGTGAGGCATAAGGGCATTACCACGAATTCATAGTGCCCATACACTGTCCAGAAAGCTGTTTT
The DNA here is from genome assembly GCA_958295605.1 of Ajuga chamaepitys. Taxonomy (NCBI): domain Eukaryota; kingdom Viridiplantae; phylum Streptophyta; class Magnoliopsida; order Lamiales; family Lamiaceae; genus Ajuga; species Ajuga chamaepitys. The sequence goes on along the minus strand of OY282497.1, from coordinate 23,573,915 downwards.
ATGAATATCTTCCAACATAACCTTTATTTGGTGATATCCCGATCGCATATCGATTTTGGAAAAAATTGATGCACCGTGCAATTCATCCAATAATTCATCCACCGTGGGTATCGGAAATCAATCCTTCACTGTCACTGCATTTAGGGCACGGCAGTCCATGCAAAATCTCCATGTGCCATCTTTTTTTGGCACCAACAAGACGGGTGATGAGTAGGGGCTGTTGCTAGGCCGAATGGTTCCATCTTTCAACATATCATGAATTAATTGTGTCATTATGTTCTTTTGGTAGTGGGGTTATCTATAGGGCTTAACATTTACAAGTTTTGAATCTGGAATTAAGTGAATATGATGGTCGTGTGGACGTGGCGGGGGAAGTTCGTTAGGTGGTTGGAAGAGGCTGTTGAATTCCTCCAATAGTGCGGAGAGTTCAGGATTTTGGTGGGAAATATGGGTAGTGGGTAAAGTGGGAGACGGGAGTATGGGTTCATGAATTACCGCATGCAAGGACATAATTGCACCTGTTTGTAGCATTTGACCAATTTGATTTGTGGTTGCTTGTGACAAAACGGGCTCTCCAAGTAATTTGACCTGCTTCCCTTGATGTTGAAATTTCATACTCGGAATTGAGAAATCAGCTAAAATTGGACCAAGAGTGCTTAGCCATTGAATTCCCAGGACTACATCGGCTCCTTGAATTGGTAACACGAGGAAAGGAATATTAAAATTTTGGTTATGAAACCTTACCTCAACGTCACTGCTTTTCCCTTGGCATTTAATTGACTCTCCGTTGCCCACCATGACCGAAAAGCTTGGCACTGACAAAATTGGTAACTTTAGGAATTCTGCAACTCGGGGTTGTAGAATATTATGAGTACTCCCGGAGTCGATTAGCATCGAAAATTCATGACCCTGTATTTCGACGGTAATTCGTAGTGTGCGAGAGCTAGCAAATCCGAAATACGCTGCTATGGATAATTGAAATTCAGTTGTGTCTGTTGTTGAACTATGGTTTGCAACAGGGATGGAAGTTCGTTGAGGGGCATATTCAAATCGGGTTTCATTTTCCGCAGGCGTGAGACTGAATTGTTCATCGATTTCGTCATCTGGCGTGATCATTAGAAATTGAGGGGCCTTACATTTGTGTCTGGAGCTCCATTTCTCGTCACACATGAAACATATGCCCTTCGCTTTCTTTTCTCAGACCTCCGCATCGCTCAATCGTCTAAAAGGGGGCTAATTTTTTGTTTGAAGGGTGCGGCTATTAGTGGGGTATTTGGTGGTGGAGATATGTTTCTGGGATTGGAATTTGAATTGTAGGTTGGGCCTTGGTATGGTTTTGAATTGAAAAAGGGTCGGACCCGGTTATCTTTCAGCTTGGATTCAATCAGCTTGGCTTGTCCGATTGCTAGTGAAATGTCATTGGGTTTCCATAAGGTAATTTCGTGTTGAATTTCACGTTTTAACCCGGAAACGAAGCAATCCAGAATTGCATCAGGGGGCAGGCCGTCCACCCTATTATAGAGGGTTTCGAACTGAGTTTGAAATTCCTCGACTGTACCCGTTTGTCTCAATTTGAATAGCGCCGTACAATGGTTATCATAAGAAGATGGCCCAAAGCCAATTTCCAAGGCTCGAACAAACGCTTGCCACGTGGTTAGTTGGTTGTTGTGTGACATCCACATATACCAACTCAAAGCTTGGTCTTGCATAAAAAATGATACCATACTCAATCGTTGATCATACGGAAATTGGTAATAGTTAAAGTATTGATTGGCTTGAAATATCCAATCTAGTGGATTTGAGCCATTGAAAGTGGAGAGGTGGAGATAAGGTGGTTTTATGGAGGATAAGGGGTTGGTGTGTTGAAGGTGTATGGTGGATATGGGAGTGGAGGTAGAGCTTATACGATGAGAGATTTAGGGAGGTGAGCTCTGGTTAAGGGTGTTTGATGGTTCTGGTGATTTGGCATGGGTCTTGCTTTGAACTTGCAATTCTCCCATCATGGTCGTGAGTTTGATCAAGGCGTCTTGCATGACAGGCAATGCAACGACTTGTGACCGGATTTCATTGGTTTGAACTTGTAAAGCTTGAACAATTTCACCAAGTTCCTTTTCTGGCTCATCATTGGGTGGTTTTGTTTGTGTGGGTTTGGGAGGCATTTTCGTTTCGGCTCTCGATGAAAGCACCAAAAGTGTTACGAACACGATTTGTATTCCTTTTCGAGCAAGGAACGAAGCTCCAGATAAGAAGACAAGAAGAGAATTTTGGCCAAACCGAAAAACTTGAGCCTTTTCATTAATGGACACAACTATATACATGACAAAAGACCAGGAATTGCTAAAAATAAGGACACCACTAACATCATGCTAACAGATTTCCTAATTCATGACTCCATAAATTAAGCAAAATGAACCTAACAACCTACTGACTTGGAACTAAAGAATCTGACTCTATCACAACTGATAATCATTCATCCAAGCTGGACGCTGACCAATTCTTTTAGGCCTTTCTTCAATGTTTGTTGGGCCGGAGAATTTATCACCTGGGCTTGTGGATGGATTGTAGAATTCCTCAACTGGGTCTGCCACAACTTTAGGTTGGCTCGCATCAAGAAGAGAGAGAGAGTGATGGGAAATAGGGATGGGATATGTTTTAATGGGGGTGGGGTTAGTGAAAAGGACAGGTGGCGGTAGTTTGAGGGGTGGCGTTGTGTCATTAAAGGGTTCCCCAAACCCTACTGTTGGGGGTTGCTTCAACCGGGCCAACAAAACATCACACTACTGTTGGGGGTTGCTTCAACCGGGCCAACAAAACATCACTTTGGGATTGGCCAAACTGATTATGGGTTGGGGCAGCCCCAACCAAACATACCCTAAGTTTAGACCAAGGAAGACACAAAAACCTCATGTGGATTTCTTATCATCTACTGAGTTGGACCAGCCAGCATCTTTGAAGCACGACAGAGAGAAACTATGAACAGGTTAATAGTTAATATGTAGCAACATGTTCCCTTGACATTCCCAAGGACTATCTTACAAGCACTCCAATGGTATACTGTGGGTGCTTGCCAGAATTGAGACAACTTATTGAGAATGTAAGACAAATCAGGTCATTTCATTGTCAAATACTGTAGTGAGCCAACTGTACTTATATACAAAGAGGGGCAGTCAAATAACTCACTATCCTTTAAGTTCAATTTCTGTGTTGAACAATAAGCATTAGTCGGCTTGTAGGATAGAATTAGCCGCATTAGTCCATGGCTTGCAATTGACCATATTAGTATCTTTCAATAAGTCAATGGCATATTTGTGTTGGTTTAAGAACAAACACTATTTTGTTTTTTTGCACTTCAAAGCCTAAGAATATTAAACCAAACTATTTATCCATAACATCTATTATCAGTAAAATCTGTTGGTAGTCATCTCCAATTACTAAAATTTCATCAATATAAACTAATAGTAATAGGAGTTTTGACCCTGTTCTTTAAAACAGAAGTAAGTTATCGAAAACAAAAATTTGAAAGCTGGAGACATAAGGAAAGCCTTCAATGTATCTGTCCAAGGTCTTGGTGCATGTTTAAGTTCATAGAGTGATCTTATAAGTCTGCATAAATGAGTTGGCCTTTTTGGATCAATAAATCCTTTAGGCTGGCTAATGTACATAGTTTCTTTCAAGGTTCCATGTACACGCTACAAGAAAAAAGGGTATTTCCCGCTAGTTTTTTGCAACTATAAGAGTGGTTACTAAAAGTAACCGCTTTAGTAACTATTAGTAGATACATAAAATATTTCATACAATTTTAACCAAATTCGCTACAATATGCCAAGCTCTTTTGCAATTACTTGTAGTTACAAATACATTAGTAACTACAAATTAGTTACAAAAAAACTTTTTGCATCTTATTATAAGTGAGTACCCTATACTAACTATTTTTAGATTTGTAGTTACTAAAACTATTTTTGTGACTACTCTCCCTTTTTTTTGTAACTATATTTTGTAGTGACAAAAAACCTTATTTCTAGTAGTGACAAAAGCATTATTAATGTGAATTTGTTTAATATTCCAACCTTTAGTGACAATATAGTCCTTACAGTAATGTGCTTTACTACGGGACTACATATTTCAAAATACTCAATTCCAGGACTTTGCTGAAACCTGGCTTTTTATCTTTCCATTGAACTGTCAGATTATGTTTCACCCTAATAACCCATTTGTTTTGAATAGCCTTCATACCATCAATATTTAGAACTAAGACCCAGTTTGGTTTTTCTACATAGCTTTGAATTCAGCTTCCAGAACTGCTTTCGCATTAGCATTTGATAATACTTGCTCTACTGAAACTGGTTCCAAAGGATTGGTTTGAAGTAAATAGGCTTTTGGCTTGAAAACACCAAGTTTATACCTTGTTACCATAGGATGTGTGCTTATCCGTGGAATTGTTGCAGTAGTTGATGATGAAGTAGATATCTCAGTGTTTGGGGGGATCTGTTCATATAGAAGCACTTGAAGAGTTATGAGAACCAGCAGATATAACAGGTGAATCTCTCAAATGATGATCAATGTGTGATGTGTGAGCATGAGAGATCACAGCTTAGACATTTTTTTACTGCCACAATTCTGTGACTGTTGTCAGAGTTCTGATTCATAGAACTAGAACTGGAATTTGGCTTGTTTATCTTAGGAACATCAGCAGGCAAAGGCAAGACAAGCAAGAAGTATTTCTGGCACACATAAGAATTTGAAGCACAAGATTCTTAGTATTAGAAGTAGAGCTAGGTATATAGGAGGTACCAATATGAGAAACCATTAGTTTAGATCCATTACCAACATCAAGTGTGTCTTTCCCTCTGTGTGCAGCTTGTTCAATGTTGAGATTTTGTAGGCTAGCTAGGACATGATTGGTTTCCCACTATTAACATACAAATTCATGACAACGCTCTACATACCACTACTGATTCCATTTTCAGAGATATGACTCTTTTCAAAGTGACTGCATGAGCCTATGTTGGTCCAAGGTTTATACCAGGGAAACTCTGATCAAATCGTTTGAAGCACTTGGAAGCATAATGTGATTATATGATCGTCAAGAGTTGAAGAATATAAACTTAGAAATATGAGCTGAATTTCAGGCGTGATACCATGTTAAATGACGATAAAAACCAACTTATCTTTTCATTAATTGCATACAGAATAATAGCTAAGGCGTTTAGCAGTAACTAACTACCTACTCTTCCTAACCATAGTTACTGTTCTAACTAACAGCTTGGTTAACCATTTGACTAAAAATTCGGTTTACATACTCTAATAATGATGATTATGATGATATATAATGATGAACGATGCCACACTTACGCTGATTGTAGTTGAATAGACCAAAATTTGGATGGATGTATCCTATTTACTACGACAAGAAGGAAAAAAATTAAACTAAAGATGAAATTATTCCGTCGCTATGATAAAATATTTAAGATGAAATATTGTGTCACTAAAATGTTAGTTGCAAAAATTAGATATATTTTTCATCTCTAAATTCAGTAACCAAATTTCATGTAAAATTAGAGACCCACATATGTAGTCATTAGATCTATATCGTTGGATCGTGAGATAAATTGAATTATACAGTCGAAGGAGAAAAAGTATTTAGCACATGGCATCAACAACTTGAAGATTGTTTTGTTGATCAAACTACAACTAAAAGAAAGAAATAAGGAAGGGAAAAGATATATCGAATGAATATGAAACAGTAAACAAAAGGCAACATATATCATATTCTCCAACGTCTTCCTATTATAATGGCTTTAAATTCGACTTGGCAATTAATAAAATGCTATATATAGCCAAAATATGTGGTGCAACGGGATTGACTGCATGTCCTCGACTACTATAAATACCTCCTCTAGTAATCCTGAAATCATCGCAAGTTATAGAAATTATAACAATTACTTTAGTTCACGTGTAAAGAGAAAATATGGATAACTCCCAGAACATGAGCTACAAAGCTGGCGAGGCCAAGGGCCAAGCTCAGGTTAGCATGCATCACTCTTTCTATAGGCTTTATATGTTGGAAATTATTAATAATATTATTTTGATGCAGGAAAAAGGTAACCAGATGATGGAGAAGGCTGGCAATGCTGCACAGTCAGCAAAGGAATCAATGCAGGAGGTAAATTTTTCGACATGAGCATCTGTTGATGTGCCAATACCACTATCAATGAAATTGCATGTGTTGTTAATCTGCAGGCTGGACAACAGATGCAGGCGAAGGCACAAGGTGCAGTTGATGCTGTGAAGGATGCAACCGGCATGAAGAATTGAAACCTTCGTTTATCAACTTCATTCACGAACCTGTCTCTTGCTTCATTCCTTTTTACTATTTTTTTCTTTACTCCCGTTGTTTGACAGAATGAAGTGTTGATGAAATTCTCTCTTTTGATCAAATAAATATATATTTTATTTCCTACGCTTTGTTACTATTGTTTTTACTTTTCGGCATTTGGTGAAAATGTGATTACTTAAACTCTAAAGCAAGATTGGAGTTGTAACATGTAATTAATCTATATTTTATATAATATATAGAGGGAATTCATCTAAAAAATAGCAGGACTAATTTTCCCGTCAAAATCACTTTTCCATTCGGGAAAGGTTTTTTTTCACCAGTAATATTTGTTGAATCAAGTAAAATTAGGATATATCAAAAGTCAAATCAATTAATAAAAATACTCCCTCCATTCCACTTAAATTTGCATACTTTTTTTTTCGGTCCGTCTCACTTAACTTTACACATTCTTAAAAAGGAAATTTCTTTCACAATGTCCACCCTCAATCTCCATCTTTGAAAAAGTCAAAGATTCCCCAAAATCTGTTTTTCTTAACATCCGTAGCCGATCAATCGTGCAAAATTAGCTGAGATGGAGGAAGTATACAATTATCAAATTATATATTATTAGTGTTTTAGATCCACTAAACATAAACAGGAACAATAAAGATTTTATAATCAATTTTAACACCACAACTTCTATAATTTCTAAATCTTTATTGCTATGATTATTGTAACAACCAATTAGTATAATATTTACAGAAAAATACTTAAATGAACAACATGTATTTGCTATTCATACCAAGAATAGTTAAACTGAAAAACCTCAATGAAATTCTTAAATCTTTAATTTTCTATATATCTATTGCTAATTAGGAATTTCTTTTTCAAAAGTTCTAAAGAAATTCATTGAATCTAAGGTCCCAAATTTATACCTCCCATTTCATTCCCCACAACAGTTTTTCTTTAAAACCAATTCGGGAAACATTTAAATTATAATGAGATGATCAACAATGACTATTAAAATTTTCTCAATATAAAGTTTACACTCCGTTCTTAAAAATTGAAGAAGGTCCTAAGCGACAACTAGCAAGAAAGTGGAAATAAGTATTAATCGGCATTGATTGTTACATTCTGAGAGTAATATCCATTTCACTATGGTGGTCGAGTGATACAGATAATGATTGACTCTTCATATTCTTGCATGGTAAAATATTTAATTTTATTTTTCCTATTTTCTTTACTTTAATAATTAGATTTTTTTATCAATATATCATATTAGTTTCTTGAAATTTAATTTTATATGTCATTCATATTGTCCCATACCTCTATGATTCCTTAATGAGAACTACTTACTCATAACCTTGATGAAGACTTTCTTACTCATAAGCCATCAAATAGTTGCTAAATACGGTTCTAAAAAAAGTTGTTAAATGCCAAGAAAGTGAACCTTTACGTGCATGGGCTATCAAACACAACAATCCCCTGTGGTATTTCATGCAAACAGGCCTATACTAGTTCATGTACTTGGAAGAAGTTTTGCTGGTACGAAGAGTGTCACTTTGGAAAGCAACTGATGGTTAGAGGTGACAAGATCGTCCCAGCTCAATGGGCTGTCTAGCCCTCTGACATATTAGACGAGCTAGGCCATATGAATCTTAGCTCGAAGTATCGACGGGCCCAAGAAGCTCGACTGATAGTCCGATTGACTGCGGGATGGCCTAAAAAACTTTGTATCTTTTAGGGGCATGGGATGGGTTAGAAATACTAATTTTCGGCCCAATAAATTTTATACCAATCCGGCGAAACATATGGTTTCGACCCGACCCTAAAGTGCCACCTCTATGAAAGGTTAACTGAATCTGAGGCTTACTAATATTATTACAAAAAGAAATCCCAAATGAACATGTATAAACAAACTATATTTAATCTTGAAAATAATATTTTTTTTTTTTATTTTACACATTCATACGTGATAAAATATATTAAATTTATGTGTCTGTGCATCGACGGGAGCATTACTAGTTAAATAAAAAACATTAGAACACTATCAACAACAATAAAATAACAATGAAGCGAATTGAGTGAAGCGTAGTTGGTTGAGCCATTATCTAGGCTATAATAGAGATATGGTGCCAGATTCAATCAACTCCCTAGATTACAATATCTCGACCACAGTATCTTCGCTAAATCCAGGATAGTTAAGATACTGATTTGTTTCCTTGTTTAAAGAATTTTGCTGTATCTTTCATATATTATTGATGTATCTAGAATACTCCAAAACGATTGTATAAATACATTGTATATTGATGATTACAAGTGTTAATAAAATATATCAGTTTCTATATGGTATCATCGAGCCTCTCCTACTCCAATAAGTCCTAGTCCCGTAACCCAATCCTGCCGCCTACCCTCGTCCTTCCCTTTCCTTTTCGTTTGTCCCCATGTTGTCCATCACCAATATTGAATTCGGTAACATAAATCCCACCGACACTCCTAACACCACCAATCCGCTGCACACTGCTTCCACCTCTACTCGTCAAAATTAAAGCTCTTACCCATCTTCCTATACGTCTTACCCCTGCCAACTATGTCCTATGGAAGCTCCAGTTTACGTTTCTCTTCTTTGATTTGGATCTCATGGGCTATCTTGATGGCACCGCGACGCCGTCTTCTTCCACCATTATTGTCGAAAGTTCATCATCTCCCAATCCGGCGTACATTCACTGGAACGTCAAGATCAATTAACCCTTCATGCTTTGTTGTCGTCTCTCACTGAGCCCTTAATTCACATAATTTCTCCGACACCTCCCACGAGGCTTGGTCACATTTACATTGCACATTCTCCAAGCGATCTTAGTCGCATATAATTCATCTTAAAGATACACTATCCTCAATAACTCATAGCACGCTGCCCGTTTCTGAATTCCTGCTCAACATCAAAACTCTTGTTGATGAGTTGCCAATGCTTGGTGCTCCCCAAGTGATGTTGATCTACTAATTTATTGCACCCGTGGGTTAGGTCCCGCCTACAAAGAACTCACTGCCGCTCTCCGCACTCGAGATGCCCCGATCCCTTTTAAGGAATTGTATGACAAACTAATTGACCATGAGATATTCTTGCGCGACTCCGGAAACCCTACCCTAAATCTATTCTCGTTTGTCCATCATTAGCCTTTAGCTGTCCACCACTCCACCTCTAATCGACCACCACGTCCGCCATCCACCGTTCAGTGCCATCCTCATCTGCAGTCCTCTACACCGGGCATACTGCTGGAGCCCTCTGATCTCTTGCCTTCACCGCGGGGGCTTGTTCCGCCGTTTTTATCTCGCGACTTTCAGAAAGGTCGCGTCGTTACCGCCTCGCCAAACAGCTGCAGCTCCGTTATCTGGCAATACTGTCAATGCCCTTGTCATACAATGCACGATTGTTGGGATCTCTTCCCCCACCTCCGCCAAATTCCTATCCGTTCATGCTGCCAACACCGCATCATCCACTACTGGATCTGCCCATCAGCTATCTCCCACTTGGCTTCTTGACTCTGGCATCTCCAATCATGTGGTCTCAATCTATCTGACTTACTCTATCATCAAGTCTATGACGGTCCCGATGATGTGGTCTGTTAGTGAAATCAACTCTTAAACACACAACACCAAAGAATCTGGAAATTGTACAAAGAAAACAATTCGAAATCACACATGCAATTCGGCCAGAGTTGTGACCGCACTGAGCTCGCGCAGAACAGGAAATAGAAATGAATCAAACACAGATTTAACGTGGTTCGTTCAAGATGAACTACATCCACGGAGGCAAGGCACACCTCAATCCACTAAGAACTTCAACCAATTATAGAGAATAAGCTCAAGAATTGAAATGCCCAATTCTGGATACAAATTAGGGCACGAACACTCAATCTCTAAATACTCTCTCTAATCTATAGAACAAGGAAATTATGCGACGTAGTGATGTTCTCCTCAATAAGAGCTTTACAGGGATATATGGATTGAAGCTCGAATGCAACTGCACAGGAAGTTCTAACTGAAAGAAGTTATGCTGAGCTACCGGACAAATGTGACGGTTTTCTTCGTCATTAATCTGCAACTGCTCCGTCACAAATGACGGTTATCCCAAACTACCTCGAACCCGGTTTGTTTTGACCAGTTTATCTTCTTGATGCTAAAACCCGGTTTAAACCTCTGGTTCTTCACTCCCTGACTCCGGTTCCACATTCCCAACACACCATATTACAAAGTATAGGCTCACTTGATGAAATTGAATATCACCTCACAAATCTCCACCTCAATGAATCATGTGTGCCTCTTCCTGCCTCACCACTGCCTTGTTTGTTAATGCTCTTCATGACATTGCTCAAGCTGCAGCAGACTTGAGCAATGCTGTAGCACCCCAATCCCATTAGCTCGGGATTAAAGTGCTACTAAATTTTCTTTTCTTTTGATTAAATAATAAATCAGAAAATGTGCGAAAGCGTGACATAAAATACTTATTGGATAAAAGTAGAAATTTCATTGACCATAAGATACTGCCAAAACATATTTACACTAGTGGTGCCAAGTTTATAAGAAAATGCAAATCCCGGATTTGCATACACACAAACTTATTAATATACACAGAAGTGGCAAAAACATCTTTGAGTTGCGGGTAAAAGGAGGAACCCGGTGACCTTTGCCGCAACAGCCCCGCCACCTTGCTCAACTAACCTGAAGATTTGTAATAAATTATGGGCATGAGTATAAACTCAGTGGGAACTTTGTAAGCAGTTATACTAACGAAGGTGCACACTAATAAACACATCCTTGACTTAGGAGTCCATCTTATAACTCAAAAGCCATATTGCTAGACTAGGGGGCCAATCTTACGACTCCCAAGCCCTACTCAAAAGCCAATCTTACGACTTAAGAGGTATCATATCATAAGCCCGAAGGCAAACATATTTATCAAGTACAAGTTCAGTAGCATAATATACTTACAAATAGCCCAGTCACCCACCTTGTTTGCTTGCTTTAAAAACTAAAGGTAGGTCGCAAATGTCCCAAGGCCCGATCCGCACTACACCAAGCACATGTTGTTTGTTTAATTAGTATTACTTATCGGGTTTGGTTATATTTTAAAAATAATTAATGTGGTATCCTTTTCTTTGGATTATATCTACTTTTACAATATTTAATATATAAGCCAAGTTATTATAAATTACAATTTTAAACTAAGAAGCATAATTATCTATTAAATTTAAATTACAGACAACATTAATTAAGACATACTTAAAATTAACTAACATGCAAAATAACAACTACCTAATACGACCTAAAAGAAAACAACTAAATATTAATCTATTTAAAACAATTAAATTCCTAAATTTAAATAAACTATAAAATAATGGAAAAGTAAAACTATTAAAGAAGACATACCTCCAAAGTTTTAGACACTGGACGACAACCTCCGGAAACACCAGTTCGAACGTTGTCAAAAATAAACTGATAAGGACCTCCTAATTAAAGGAAATCCAATATATAATAAACAGTTTTTTTGTTTCTATTTTACTTGAATCCTAATACTCCGTAACCGTCATATTTATATAAAGTTTTGTATGAAATTTTATGAAATGTTTTCGATGTGGGATTCTTTACTAAATATAGTATGTTAACTTTAGAAATGTATAACCTGTTCTCCAACAACAGGTAATATGTTAACTATTTATAACCTAAATACTACATAGGTTTATCATATATATATTTATTAACTTTAGTTAGGTTATATGTATATAATTTATTACGTGTTTTATAGTTTAGTTAGTTAGTTAGGTTAATTTAATTTAATATGTTTCTTATTTCTTATACCCGATGTTAATTATATATTTTTAATTTTCATCCTTTCGGTGCTAGGAGTGCAGTTGACCTGGTACACCGCGGTCACACTTATTTGCCAAAATAAAATCAAATAACTTTGCAATTTAAAATAAAATAAAATAAAATTTGGTAACAATATTTTAAAATGCAATCAATGTATTTTATTGCGTTTCAAAGATTCGGGGTATCACAGTCTCCCCTACTTTTAAAAAATTTCGTCCTCGAAATTGTACTTACTTGGTTTAAAATATTCGGATATTTTGCTAAGATTTCATCTTCTCGTTCCCAAGTAGCTTCTTCCTTCCCATGTCTACTCCACTGCACTAGTACTAAGGGAATCTCTTTATTCCTCAAAGTGTGAACTTTTCTTCCTAGGATGGCAATGGGGTTCTCATCATAAGTGAGGTTTTTATTGACTTCCAGATTCTCATGATGAATAACGTGATTTGAATCTGGGACATACTTCCTTAGTACTGATACATGAAAGACGTTATGGATATTAGTAAGTTCTGGTGGTAGAGCTAACTTATAGGCGACGTCTCCAATTCTATCCAGAATCTCAAATGGGCCAATATATCTTGGTTTCAACTTCCCTCTCTTTCCGAAGCGTATTACTCCTTTCATTGGTGCCATTTTGAGAAAAACCTTATCGCCTGTATTGAATTGTAGATCCTTCCTTCGTGTGTCAGCGTATGATTTCTGTCGATCCTGGGCGGCCTTAATTCTTTCTCGAATCTTAGTTACCACTCCAATGGTTCTTTCGATGATTTCAGGCCCTAAAATCTTTCGTTCTCCAACTTCATCCCAGTAAATCGGCGATCTACACCTTCTCCCGTAGAGTGCTTCATATGGTGCCATCTTTATTGTCGCCTGGTAACTGTTGTTATAGGAAAACTCTACCAGCGGTAAATATGTTTCCCAGTTTCCTCCAAAGTCTAGTACACAGGCTCTAAGCATATCCTCGAGTGTCTGTATTGTTCTTTCTGACTGTCCATCAGTTTGTGGGTGATATGATGTGCTGAAGTTGAGCTTTGTTCCAAGGGCCGTTTGTAGACTTCTCCAGAATTTAGAGGTGAAACGAGTATCTCTGTCCGAAACGATGGTCACTGGTACTCCGTGTAATCTAACAATCTCGTCCACGTACCGTTGAGCAAGTTGATCCATGTTAAGTGTCATTCTTATTGGTATAAAATGTGCTGTCTTTGTAAGTCTGTCAATGATCACCCAAATAGCTTCATTCCTTCTTGCTGTTCGTGGCAGTCCAGTAACAAAGTCCATTGCTATGTGTTCCCACTTCCATTCGGGAATCTCTAAAGGGTGTAAGAGTCCTGAAGGCCGTTGGTGTTCTGCTTTAACTTGTTGGCATGTTAAACATCTTTCAACAAATTGCCCTATTGATCGTTTCATATTCCTCCACCAATAGATCTCTTTTAGGTCCTTGAACATTTTTGTCCCTCCTGGATGAGCTGTGTACGGGGTATTGTGAGCTTCTTCAAGAATTTCCTTCCTTACGTCATCATTCTTGGGTACACATAATCTTCCTTCGTATGTTAAAGTTCCATCTGGTGTTACGAAGAATCCCTTGATGGTTCCTGCAATTGCCCGGTCTTTCATCTTGAGAAGGAATTGGTCAGTCCTTTGTGCTACCTTTATTCGATCTTTCAAAGTAGGTTGTATGGTTAATGCTGCGATCATAGCTGTAGTATGGCCTGACTTCACAAAATCTAAACTCAACTTAGCAAATTCTATTAATAATAGCTCTTGTTGTGTTGGGAGACTGGCCATATGACTTTCATTTTTCCTACTAAGTGCATCAGCTACGACATTTGCCTTGCCCGGGTGATAGAGGATGGTGCAATCATAATCCTTTACTAGCTCCAGCCATCTTCTTTGGCGCATGTTGAGTTCTTTTTGTGTGAAAAAGTACTTTAAACTCTTATGGTCTGTGTAAATTTCACATTTCCCACCATAGAGGTAATGACGCCATATCTTTAATGCGTGAACAACAGCAGCTAATTCTAGGTCATGTGTAGGGTAGTTTAACTCATGGGGTTTCAATTGTCTTGAGGCATAAGCGACGACTTTTCCATGCTGCATCAAAACACATCCTAGTCCTAACTTTGAAGCATCGGTGTAAATGACAAACCCTTCTGATCCGTCAGGGATAGTTAGAACTGGCGCGGTTACGAGTCTCTGCTTAAGCTCTTGAAAGCTGTTTTCGCATTCGTCAGTCCAGTGGAACTGGTTGCTCTTCTTTGTTAATTGAGTCAAAGGCCTAGCGATCCTTGAGAAATCTTGAATGAATCTTCTGTAGTAGCCAGCTAGACCCAGAAAACTTCGAACCTCATTCACATTCTTCGGAGCTTTCCAATTTATTACTGCTTCAACCTTCGCGGGATCCACTTCGATTCCATTAGCCGTGATAATATGGCCTAGAAAAACAACTTGATCTAACCAAAATTCACATTTGCTAAATTTAGCATAAAGCTTCTCCTGTCGTAAGGTACCTAGTATAGTTCTAAGATGTTCCTCGTGTTGTTCTTTATCTCTTGAGTATACTAGGATATCATCAATGAAGACTATGACAAATTGGTCCAGATAAGGATGGAATACCCTATTCATCAAATCCATGAATACTGCGGGTGCATTTGTTAATCCAAAAGGCATTACTATGAACTCATAATGACCATATCGTGTTCTAAAGGCTGTCTTAGAAATATCACATTCTTTGACCTTGAGTTGGTGGTAGCCCGATCTGAGATCGATCTTTGAGAACACGCTAGCTCCCTTCAGTTGGTCGAAAAGATCCTCTATTCTAGGCAAGGGATACTTATTCTTGATTGTTAGACGATTGAGTTCCCGATAATCAATGCACATTCTAAGTGATCCGTCCTTCTTCTTGACAAACAATACAGGGGCTCCCCATGGAGAAACACTTGGCCTGATGAACTTCTTGTCTAGTAACTCTTGAAGCTGTAATTTTAATTCTTGTAATTCCTTAGGTGCCATTCGATAAGGTGCTTTAGATATAGGTGCAGCTCCGGGCACCAAATCTATTGTGAATTCAACTTGTCGATCAGGAGGTATTCCTGGCAACTCATCTGGAAATACGTCCACATAATCTCTCACCGTTGATATATCAGCAGGTGTAATCTTACCAGTATTATTTTCCATGATATTCACAAGGTAGCCTTCACTTCCCTTTTTCCGTAACATTCTTACAGCCTTCATTGCTGACACAATACGCGGTCTGGTATTAGTTTTGGCTCCGTAAAAGGTGAATTTGGATCCTATTGGTCTTTCAAAATCTATTTCACGCTCAAAGCATCGGATTGTTGCTTTATTCTTGGTCAACCAATCTATACCCAAAATAACATCGAAACATTTCATCTCTAACACATATAGATCGGCTTCCAGTTCTTGGTTACCTATCAAAAGCTTCACACCAGTCACAATATCCTTAGTCCTAATAGTTTCTCCTGAGGGAATACTTACCGTCAACTCCTCTCCATTTGTGCTACTTTTCAAACCCAGTTTTCTTTTAAAATCTTCTGACATAAAAGAATGTGATGCACCAGTATCAAACAAAATATATGCTGGAAGATCGTAGACAAATAGTATACCTGCCATGGTTTCATTCTCCTCGGTCACTTTGTCTTGTCCTAGAGCAAAAACGCGTGCCTTCCCTGTCTTCTTGTCTGGTGTATTAACATTTTGTGGTGCCTTGGTCTGTGTAGCAGTGCATTCCCAATACCTATGTCCTGGTTGACGACACTTATAACAAACATTCTTTCCCATCAAACACTCCCCATAGTGGTGCTTATTGCAATTAGAACATATCGGAACTGCATTTGGTCCTGATCCCCCCCTTGGGGTTGCCTTCTTCACAAAGTGGTTAGTCTTATTCTTATCTCTAAACTCCCATTTCCTTTTTCCGGGTTGCTCTTGAGGTTTCTGGTTGTATTCTAAATTCTGGCTAAGGGATACAATATGTGCTCGTTCAAACGTTTCATGGTACGTAGGTAGTTTCAAACCCGACACGATACCTCCGATCTCTGGACGCAAACCTCTTTCAAAACGTCTTGCTTTTCTTTCATCTGTATCAACCAAGTGTGGGGCATATTTAGATAATTGATTAAAACGTCTTTCATACTCCATTACTGGAAGGGTTCCCTGCTTCAGATTAACAAACTCAATCTCCTTTTGGTCACGGATAGACTGTGGAAAGTAACGGTCCATCATCATGTTCTTAAAATCATTCCAAGTCATGTTTTGCTTTTGTTCATTCGTCATTGTTCGCTCGTGTGATTTCCACCAGTGTCCAGCATCTTCCACAAGTTGGAATATTGCGCACGAAACTTTCTGATTTTCAGTTGATTCCATATGGTCAAAGATTCTTTCAAGCTCAAGAATCCATTCCTCAGCGACCATAGGTCCTTCACTACCTCTGAATCTTGGTGGTGAAAAACGACGAAATTGCTCTATAATGACATTAGTATTGATACCCTGATTCTGTGGATTTGGTATATTCTGGTTAGCTGGTATTTGTTGTATGAGTCCTTGCAGAGAGTTCAAGAACTCCCGTGCAAAATCCGCTCCCTGTACTCCAACAGCAGGTGGAGGTTGCCTCTCAGCAGCTGGCTCGACAAATGGTTCATTTTCGTTTTGCACATGTTTACGTGGCCTTCCTCGCGCTGCCATACTTTTGGAAGAAGGAGAAACAACACTTAATTACATGCATATATACCCTTGTTTAACATACCGAATAATTTGTAAACAAATCATATACGTAGAAGATATTAGGTTTACAAATCCATATATATATATACAATAGGTACACTGGTTTTTGATACTCTTACCCGTACAAAATGTCTATTAGTTAATCATGCTTATACGAGCAAAAAGATAGCATGATCAAAAGATGACTTATATACATTCCTATTGCAAAAGGATATTTACGATCTAGTTATGTACCTAGACATCATTATACAAAAACTATCTACTATTACTATATGTACATTCTCTAGGTTTCCAACTATATCAGAACCAGTTACTGGGACCCGCCTGGTTCTCTGCTGGTGGGGTACGCATACGTCGACCCCTAGATGGTACGCTCTCATCATGGACTGACCCTATGGACTCGTTGGGCTCGGTATCTTCTGAGGGGTCCTCCTCCTCTTCTGCTACACCTGCTTCCTCCCTTTGCGATCTTGCGAACTCGAGACAGTATTCCGCCCGATCCCTAGCGCGTTTGGCAAGACGTTCATCAGCAATAGCTTCTAAGCGCTTATTGGCGGCGACCTCGTCATAATGATTTGCCCTTTGCCTCTGTTCCTCTGCCTCCATTTCCATCTGATCTGCAATTGCGAGGCACCTTTGACGTTCTCTAATAACCATAGCGAGGCGGACACTAAAACGTTCATAATTAATTGTCAGTCCAGCCGTAGAATCTATCGTAAGCATTTCGTCCAATAACCGATGGGCAACATCTCTATAATTTGGGAGGACAGTGTCTGCTAAGCGCATAGAAGCCTCGTACTCAGTAATATGATGTCCTTCTTGTATGGCGTTGTTCCGACGTCTCCGTAATATATTTATATACTCGCCTATATTCTGATATTCACCCTGTCTGGTCCTCCGGTAGACTGACATTGCGGGTGGTAGATCTCTGTTAGCGAGTATTCTTTGTCTATATACTACTGTTTTTCTAGCAGTTTGTTTTCTTCGAACCATCCTATCATAAAGAAGGAATATGGATCAGTCTCTAATCTGGCTTCTTAATTGGTAGTAAAAGTTTCGAGGACAAAACATTTTTGAACTTATATAAAACTCATAATAAAATATACATACCTTGGAGCGAGTGTCGGTCTGTTGGCAAAGTCACGGTTCCCCTTGGTTTTATTTTATAAATCGAGTATACAGAAAAGTAGACCCGCTCTGATACCACTCTGTAGCACCCCAATCCCATTAGCTCGGGATTAAAGTGCTACTAAATTTTCTTTTCTTTTGATTAAATAATAAATCAGAAAATGTGCGAAAGCGTGACATAAAATACTTATTGGATAAAAGTAGAAATTTCATTGACCATAAGATACTGCCAAAACATATTTACACTAGTGGTGCCAAGTTTATAAGAAAATGCAAATCCCGGATTTGCATACACACAAACTTATTAATATACACAGAAGTGGCAAAAACATCTTTGAGTTGCGGGTAAAAGGAGGAACCCGGTGACCTTTGCCGCAACAGCCCCGCCACCTTGCTCAACTAACCTGAAGATTTGTAATAAATTATGGGCATGAGTATAAACTCAGTGGGAACTTTGTAAGCAGTTATACTAACGAAGGTGCACACTAATAAACACATCCTTGACTTAGGAGTCCATCTTATAACTCAAAAGCCATATTGCTAGACTAGGGGGCCAATCTTACGACTCCCAAGCCCTACTCAAAAGCCAATCTTACGACTTAAGAGGTATCATATCATAAGCCCGAAGGCAAACATATTTATCAAGTACAAGTTCAGTAGCATAATATACTTACAAATAGCCCAGTCACCCACCTTGTTTGCTTGCTTTAAAAACTAAAGGTAGGTCGCAAATGTCCCAAGGCCCGATCCGCACTACACCAAGCACATGTTGTTTGTTTAATTAGTATTACTTATCGGGTTTGGTTATATTTTAAAAATAATTAATGTGGTATCCTTTTCTTTGGATTATATCTACTTTTACAATATTTAATATATAAGTCAAGTTATTATAAATTACAATTTTAAACTAAGAAGCATAATTATCTATTAAATTTAAATTACAGACAACATTAATTAAGACATACTTAAAATTAACTAACATGCAAAATAACAACTACCTAATACGACCTAAAAGAAAACAACTAAATATTAATCTATTTAAAACAATTAAATTCCTAAATTTAAATAAACTATAAAATAATGGAAAAGTAAAACTATTAAAGAAGACATACCTCCAAAGTTTTAGACACTGGACGACAACCTCCGGAAACACCAGTTCGAACGTTGTCAAAAATAAACTGATAAGGACCTCCTAATTAAAGGAAATCCAATATATAATAAACAGTTTTTTTGTTTCTATTTTACTTGAATCCTAATACTCCGTAACCGTCATATTTATATAAAGTTTTGTATGAAATTTTATGAAATGTTTTCGATGTGGGATTCTTTACTAAATATAGTATGTTAACTTTAGAAATGTATAACCTGTTCTCCAACAACAGGTAATATGTTAACTATTTATAACCTAAATACTACATAGGTTTATCATATATATATTTATTAACTTTAGTTAGGTTATATGTATATAATTTATTACGTGTTTTATAGTTTAGTTAGTTAGTTAGGTTAATTTAATTTAATATGTTTCTTATTTCTTATACCCGATGTTAATTATATATTTTTAATTTTCATCCTTTCGGTGCTAGGAGTGCAGTTGACCTGGTACACCGCGGTCACACTTATTTGCCAAAATAAAATCAAATAACTTTGCAATTTAAAATAAAATAAAATAAAATTTGGTAACAATATTTTAAAATGCAATCAATGTATTTTATTGCGTTTCAAAGATTCGGGGTATCACAAATGCTCCACTTTGTTCCCAGGTACACCCTTAGTAAGAAAATCAGCAGGGTTATGCAATGTGTGTACCTTCTTCACTTCCACAGAACCAGAATCAATGATATCCCTAGCAAAATGCAACCTAACATCAATGTGTTTTGACCTTTCATGAAATGCTTGGTGTTTCACAAGGTGTAGAGCACTTTGATTATCACAGTAAATTGCCACACACTTTTGCTTGATGTCCAAATCTCTCAAAATCCCTTTAAGCCAGACTGCTTCTTTAATAGCTTCAGTGAGAGAGATATATTCTGCTTCTGTAGTTGAAAGTGCTACAACTGATTGTTGTACACTTCTCCAGCTGATAGCTGTTCCAAATAAGGTGAACACAAATCCAGAAATAGATTTCCTAGTGTCTATGTTTGCTGCAAAATCAGAATCAGCAAACCCCTCCAATGCAACAGTGCTTCCATTCACTTTCTTCTCAAACTTCAGTGATAAGTTCACTGAACCCTTTAAATACCTCATCACATGCTTCAAAGCTTCCCAATGTTCAACACCTGGGTTTGACATGAACCTGCTTACTAAAGAAACAGCATAGGCCAAGTCAGGCCTATTACAAATCATCCCATACATGAGACTTCCAACTCCACTTCCAATTCCCACAGACGGCGCCACTTGTCTTGGACTTTGTTTGAGTCCATACAGTGACTTCTTCAGCAAACAAACTTTGTCTTCTTGTTCAGGAACAACAAAGCCTTCTGGCTGTTTCATATATATCTTCTCAATGAGTTCTCCATGTAAGAATGCTGTCTTTACATCCAATTGTTGTAATTACATGTCCTCTTGAGTAACCTTTGATAAAAGCAACCTGATTGAGCAGTGCTTTACTACTGGAGAGAGAACTTCATTAAAATCAATTCCTTCCCTTTGTGTAAAACCCCTGGCCACCAATCTTGCTTTAAATCTCACTTGTTTGGATCCTGCAGTCTCTAACTTCTTCTTGTATATCCATTTAGAACTTACAAGTTTCTGACCTTTTGGTTTATCCACCAATATCCAGGTCTCATTCTTTTCCAGGGATTCCATCTCTTCAACCATTGCCTGAATCCAGTGTTCACCTTCTTCACAATCTAGTGCTTCTTTAAAACTACTAGGCTCTTGTGATTCCAGGTCTTCAGCAACACTCAAGGCATAATAAACACTCCCTGCTTGACCATAGAAGTCAGGTCTATTGATTGTTCTTCTAGGCCAGTCCCTTCCAATGCTATATTCTCTAACATTTTGTGAAGGTCCAGCTTGTTCTTCTTCTTCAGATGATGAATCACTATCTTGTAGATTCTCTTGTGGTTTAGATGTGTGATCATCTTCAGCAGGATGCTCCACCTGAATTGATATCTCTTCTGTCTCTTTAGCACCATCAAATTCTTCCTTAGAGCCTGTTGAAGTATAAGCCATAACATTCTCATTAAACTTTACATCTCTACTTGTGATTATCTTCTGATTTCCCTTCTCTAGACACCACAATCTGTAGCCCTTTATTCCATCTGGATATCCAAGAAATACACATCTTAGAGCTCTTGCATCTAACTTGTCTTGCTTGACATGGGCAAAAGCAAGACAACCAAACACCCTTAAACCTTCATAACTTGGTTTCTGTCCACTCCACACCTCTTCAGGTGTTTTGAACCCAATCACTGATGAGGGTGACCTGTTGATGAGATAACATGCTGTAGCAATGGTTTCACCCCAAAATACCTTTGGCAACCCAGCATCCAACATCATACACCTTACTCTTTCAAGAAGAGTCCTATTAAGCCTCTCAGCAACCCCATTCTGTTGAGGATTCATTGGGACAGTCCTATGTCTCTTGATTCCTCTTTCTTCACAGAAGTTTGTGAACTCAGTAGAGAGGTATTCCAATCCATTATCAGTCCTAAGGTGCTTCAGCTTCTTCCCTTTGACATTTTCCAGTTGAATCAACCATGTTTTGAACTTATGAAAAGCATCACTCTTATTCTTCATCAACATGATCCACACCTTTCTACTGTAATCATCAATCAAAGACATGAAATACCTTGCTCCACCACGAGTCTCTGTCTTTGCAGGACCCCATATGTCAGAGTGGACATAATCTAATGGCTCTTGAGTTGTGTGAACACCCTTTCCATATGGCAGCTTCTTGGATTTGCCCAAAGCACACTGATCACAAAACTCCAGGTTTTGATTTCCCATGTTTCCAATTACTCCACTTCTTGACAGTTCCTTCAACCCTTTCTCTCCTATGTGTCCAAGCCTCTTGTGCCATTTAACATGCTCTGAGCTGCTCAAGACCATATCAACACTCCCAACAACAGGTGAACCAATCAAGATAAACAACCCATTATGCTGTTTACCTTTAATCACTATTTTTCCATGTTTAGTGATATGCAAGAAGCCATCCACTGAGCTAAACTGACACCCACTAGTTACCAAAGAACCAAGAGATAGAAGATTTCTTTTAAGGCCAGGAACATATCTTACATTAGAGATGATTCTGACCACACCATCAAACATCCTTATGCTCACCGATCCAATTCCTTTGACCTTGCATGATTGGTCATTGCCCAGGAGAACATTTCCACCATCTTCTCTCTTCAGTTCATCAAACCATGACTGGTGTGGACACATATGAAAGGAGCAGCCTGTGTCCAAGACCCATTCCTTTACCATTCTTGATTCAGTAACATTTAATACCTCTGGAGGATCTTCTTGAAGGTCAATGGCAGCAGCTTCTGCCCCTTGGTTTCCTCCTTTCTTGTTTCTTTTAGGACAATCCTTCTTCAAGTGACCAGGCTGCTTGCACTTGAAGCATTTCCTCTTCTCAACCCATTCACTTCCCTTCTTTGGATTAGAATCTCCTGCTTTGAAGTCCTTAGAATTCTGTCCCTTCTTCCCTTGCCAAGGTTTCTTGAATTTCACATTCAAACCTTCTCCAGACTGCACCATGCCTTTATCACCTTGAGTCTGGAAGCATTTAGACCTCAGAGCCTTCACTATCCCATCATAAGATAGCTGCTCATCTCTCTCATACATCAAGGCATCCTTAAAGCTTTCCATGGATTTTGGAAGAATGTTTAACACCATCAATGCTTTATCATCCTCCTCCAATTTCACATCCAGGTCTTCCAATTCCTCAACCATCTTAATAAACTCATCAAGTTGATCAGAAATTACCTTATCTTCAGTGATCTTGAAGGCCAACATCTTCTGCTTCAAGAACAGCTTGTTGGAAACTGACTTAGATTGATACAGATCTTCCAATCTCTTCCATGCTTCTGAGGAACTCTTGCATCTTGAGACCTCTCTTAACGGTTTATCACCCAGACACAGAAAGATAAGACTGAGGGCTTTCTTATCCACTGATACAAACTTAGGTTTCTCACTTTCTTCCCACGAATCAAGAGGTATCAATGCAAGATCAAGGCCATTGTGAACCAAAACTGCATTCATCTTGATCTTCCACAGTGTGAAATCATTTCTCCTTGTAAACTTCTCAAAGTCCATCTTCATACCAGCCATTCCTTCCCTTCTTCAAGCTGTGAGAGTTGATTCCCACAGACGGCGCCACTTGTTAGTGAAATCAACTCTTAAACACACAACACCAAAGAATCTGGAAATTGTACAAAGAAAACAATTCGAAATCACACATGCAATTCGGCCAGAGTTGTGACCGAACTGAGCTCGCGCAGAACAGGAAATAGAAATGAATCAAACACAGATTTAACGTGGTTCGTTCAAGATGAGCAACATCCACGGAGGCAAGGCACACCTCAATCCACTAAGAACTTCAACCAATTACAGAGAATAAGCTCAAGAATTTAAATGCCCAATTCTGGATACAAATTAGGGCACAAACACTCAATCTCTAAATACTCTCTCTAATCTATAGAACAAGGAAATTATGCGACGTAGTGATGTTCTCCTCAATAAGAGCTTTACAGGGATATATGGATTGAAGCTCGAATGCAACTGCACAGGAAGTTCTAACTGAAAGAAGTTATGCTGAGCTACCGGACAAATGTGACGGTTTTCTTCGTCACTAATCTGCAACTGCTCCGTCACAAATGACGGTTATCCCAAACTACCTCGAACCCGGTTTGTTTTGACCAGTTTATCTTCTTGATGCTAAAACCCGGTTTAAACTTCCGGTTCTTCACTCCCTGACTCCGGTTCCACATTCCCAACACACCATATTACAAAGTATAGGCTCACTTGATGAAATTGAATATCACCTCACATGGTCCAAGGTAACAATTCCAGTATTGGTATCTCACATACAGGTTCCACCTTTGTCTCTCTCTCTGTCTCTTTCATTATCTAATATACTGTGTTTCGTCCATGCAAAAGAATATTATCTTTGTCTCCCAATTCTACACCCAAAATTTTGTGATATTGATTTTTTTCCTTTCTTCTTTGTTGTTACGGACTTTCGCACTCGTCAAAATCTACTTTGGGGTCGGGCCAAGGGTAACCTCTATGAATGGCCCTCCTCGGCCATAATCTCGCCTCATGTTCATTTCCTTGCCAGAGTGTCTCTGTTTTTGTGGCACGAACGTCTCGGTCATCCCTCCATTCGCACGACAAACCAGCTGCTCACCTCGTTTCTTCCGTCAATAGCCACCTCCTTACCCGCGACTTTCATGTGCTCCTCGTGACTTTGTAATAAGAGCTCTAAACTTTCGTTTACAAGCTCAAGTCTCACTAGTCAGTTTCCTTTAGATATTATTATTTTTTATGTTTGGGGTCCTTGTCTCGTCACTTATATTGATGGTTTTCGCTACTACGTTATTTTTGTGAACCACTTTTCGCATTATATATGGTTTTTTTCTTTACGATTAAATTCGGATGTTGCTACTCTTTTTCCTAGTTTTTATGTGGTACTGAAAAATAATTTAATCGCTCTGTCACCACTCTCTATATTGATGGTAGAGGTGAGTTTATTGCGCTCAAACCCATTCTTGACTCCCTAGACATTTCACAAAAAATCACACCTCCTCACACACCCGAGCACAACGGCTTAACGAAATGACGCCACCGGCACATTATCGAAACTGCACGTACACTTCTTCACGCCTCTTTTGTTCCCTAAGCTTAATAGCGATCTTGCTTGTTTTAAAAATGGGTCGGTTGGTTATGGCTTTGTTGTTGGAGGAGAATATGGAGATGTACTTTTGGCTGGTGCAATGT
This sequence comes from Ajuga chamaepitys, assembly GCA_958295605.1. Taxonomy (NCBI): domain Eukaryota; kingdom Viridiplantae; phylum Streptophyta; class Magnoliopsida; order Lamiales; family Lamiaceae; genus Ajuga; species Ajuga chamaepitys. Next base: position 23,548,918 of record OY282497.1, on the reverse strand, counting down.
ATAAAGGCTAATGGAATTAATGTTGCTTTGGAGGTTTTGTCTCATCTTTTTGCAATGAGAAGCATAATTGATAGTGGAATTACATCCTTTAGCATAGAGAGTGATTGCAAAGGGTTTACTGATGGGTTGTATGATCGCAATGTCCTTGACCCGATTGCGGATATGGTGGTAAGTGATATTGATGTGATATGTAAATCCTTTGTAGTGCTGATAACCGTCATTCCCCTTGCGATAGAAATGGAGTGGCACATGCTTTTACACATTTTGTAACTGAAGTCGATACCAAACAATTTGGGTTGAAGAGGTGCCTCCCTTTATTTTACATATTGTAACGAATAATGTAAGGCCGTTGCCTGATTCTTATAATGAATGAATTGGCCATTCCCTAAAAAAAACAATGTATATTTATCCAATAAGACACTGAAGGCAGATGAAATAGCAACAAACTCTTACAACCAATGAGTGATTAGAACAATGGCAAAGAAAGCCATAACAGAGGAAGTTCATGACTAAAGAGGAAAGGGAAAAATTGTATTGTAAGCATTGTGAAGAGCATGGACATGAGATGGTTTCATTCTTAAAACTCCATGGTTATTCAGAGTGGTTCAAAAATTTAAGGGAGCAGGGAAGAGGTCATGTCAATCTAGCTGAAATCAACACAACGAGAAAAATTAGTGTTCAATCTATTTATCTCACAACTCTAGCACAAGAGGTTGCTAGACTCCTTGTTAGTAAAGGTCCAAGATCCACGGATCATAAAGGCTATGCACAGTTTGTAAACTTGAAGGTGATTTTACCTTATCATCCTTTAAAAAACAGAATAAAGGTACTTGGATCATAGACACATGTGCAAGTAGGCACATGTGTATCAGCTTGCATCTGATTAAGGAGGTTCAAACAAAACTGGTAGGAAGCACATCGTTCGCCTTACCAAATTTATATATATATATATATATAAAAGGGTGGTAAATAAGGGTCGATCCCATGAGGAACAGTCGAACAATTTTGCTTTATGTATGAAACTATTATGATCAGGCAATATAATATAAATAAGCTAGTAAACAATAAAGAAGTGAGGGGGAATTTTGATGGAATCACAACTAACACCTATTTATATTAAGCAACTCAAAGTACAACTACTCTAAAAGTACTTACCAAATTAACAATTCAAGTAAACAAAGATAAGAGAATGATTTTTGGTTCTATAAATGATAAAAGGATTCAACCCTTGATTGAGTATCCCCTTGGCCTGGATAATCTATATAATTGATGTTACTACCCGATTGATTTAGCCTTAGAATCCCTACTCCAAGATTAATAACAACATCTATTAACCTTGTTGTCTCTTAAGTACAATTAATCAAAACAAGCTCTTCAATTAATCCTACTCAACTTATCAATTCCTAGAACAAGCTCTCGAAGAATCAATAGTCAAATGCATTAAGAATCAAGCCAACGGAGTAGATACGACAGAAAACTCACAAGCTCGGTTTTACTGGTCGAACTCTATGTTATCCCCAATAAAATAAATTCATTGCTCCCTACATGGGAATCGGATTCATAATGATTACGGATTACAAACCCAATTTTAGCAACACATAAACAAATATCCAAATGGTTGATCAAACCACAATTCAATTCATAAGTGTGAATCAACAATCCCAAATAACATAAAATATTCCAAAACATAATCCAATCGGTTAATAACTGTAAACATTACATAAACATCCTAAATCCAAGGTTCAAACTAATGATCAAGAGCTGAAATTAGAGTGATAGCCACTCATATCAACTATTACAAAGATTAAACAAGTGAAAATCAAAGAAGACATGAAAATAAGATAGAATGAACCAAAAGATTGAGTTGTGATCTTGAGCTTCAACCCTCTTCCAATTCCTTGCTTCCAATGGTGAATGGTGGTTGATTATGTATGAGAAATGGGTCCTTGGTTAGGTCAAATTCGAAATTGATCTTATATATATAGAGGAGAAAGTGTTGGGCTGAAAAATGGTAAAAAACGTGTTTCAGGATTAAAAACTGGGTATCAGATCGCTGCCGCGAAGCTGAGTCGCGGTCTCGGACCCTTTATTCAGCTAGGGTAGCAATTAGGTTCGCGGACTTGGTCGCGGGGGTGAGCCTTTGCTGAAGCTTTTCAGCCTTTATATTTCGGCGGATTGCTCGCGGCCGCGTCTTTGATTTGCGGTCGTGACATTTAGCACGAAGAATGTTCACCCATTTTCATCCTTGGCTCGGTTCTTTATTTCGGACTTCTTCGAGACTTGATCTTGGTCTTGTAATACAAATATGAACAATACACGGTTGAACAAAGACGCAAATGTCATTAAAACGACACTTAATTTGACCTAAAATGCATGCATGAACACGTGTACCAAATCTCCCCAAACTTAAACTTATGTTCGTCCCGAATAGATTGAAACAAAGAAAAAGAAGAAAAGGGCACGTGCTAGGGAAGATTTAAGTGGTGAATTCAGTTTCAAACGAAGTTTTCAAAAGCAAGGCAATCATGATAAGATGAGCATATGTGACATAACTTCAACTACTTTTGAGGCTTGAAAATCCTCAACTAAAGATCCTCACCAGGTAAGTGTATCTTTCAACTCTCAAGTGTATCAAATGAGTAGTGTTTTTCGCTCACGTTGAAATGCATGCAATGACTACCATATGCTTGCCAATCTTCTAAATTCGAATTTGTACTCGACACGTGTGACAAAGAATAAAAAATGTCTTATTTTTTTGTTGTAGTGTTGGCTTGATGTAAGGTGGGATAGATATGGGCAAAAGTGACTAATTCTTGGACTAATTGAGTTAGCTACTCTCGATCACCCCTCAAACAGCATTCACTCTTTCCTCAATCTCTCACTTCCCTAGTAAACTAATGTGCATATATTATTCCATATTTTATATCCATATTCTCTTATTTTTGGTTGATTATTATTCTTTATTGATCTTAATTAATTATCTTTTCATGTAGGAGAATAATAATTGGACTTGGAGCAAAATTGGCTTAGATTGATATTTTGGGTTGAAAAGTGAAGAAGCGGGCTGAGATAGAGAGAAGATGGGCTTGGATTTGTTAAAGTCTTCAATTTTATGAAGAAGTCCATCAAGAGCTTTATTTAATTAGGCTTATTATTTATTTTATATAATTATCTAGATATTATTTAGATATTTCCTTTTAAAGATAGGATTTGATTTGATTTGATTTAAGATTTGATTAGGAGTAGAAAGTAGGAATTAGAGTGATTTTTATAGAGGAGATGCGCACAGTCCAGTACAAGTATTCTAGTACGCGGTCTCTCTCTCCTCTCCCCAATTGTTCACGCCATTTCTCGCATTTTCTAGTTTTCATCTTTTGTTCTCTATTTTTTGTTGAAGATCTTGGATTCCATCGCCATTAATTAATGTTATTTTCTGGTTCAAGGATTTATTTTCAATTATATTATTGCGTGGCTATGTGTTTTAATCGTTCTTGTTTAATTCGAGTATTTGTAGATTCAAGCCTATTTATATAGGAATTGTTTATTTGATTGAATTAACAAATCAATTAATTATTCAATTCCTGATTGCTATTCATGAATTCATGATCCGTAATTGTCATGAAGGATTGAACCCTCGTAGCAATATGTTAAATTAATGGTGCTATCATAATTAATTTAACCTAATTGAATCTACAAGCTAATTATTAATCGTTGCAGCTATCTCGACTATTAGTAATTAGGTTTAACTGTTTTCATAAATGGTTATGCTATCATTAATTGGTATGGAACGCTATTGTGCCCAACTCGTTAATGATGAGTATTGACCGGTTGCTGGGATTGGTTAATTAATTTAGGAAAACGTTGGTTAACATATGATCAATAATGTAATTGAATATCAATACTCTTGGATCAAAGTCAGGTAGTACTTGATTCGTCTTTATATTTTAATTAATTTATTTGCATGTTTTAGTTAATTACTAGGATTTTAATTTAGTTAGATAACTCAAATCCAAAATCCCCCTGTTTATTTCTTATTTTCCCTCAAAAGAAAGTAATCCCCATTCCTCGTGGATTCGACCCTACTTGCCATTATATTCATTATTCTGAAAGTAGTTTATTTAATTTGGCGGTTTGACTCCCATCATAAACCAATCCCTAAATTGATTTCTTCACCCTACTACAAACTCAAAACCTAAATGCTTCTTTTTCAATTCTCCCTTGGATGTGTTTTCTTTTGAATTTTCCAACTTTGAGAGTCAAGAAGCATTTATGTTACTAGTCTCTCCCAATCAAAAGCAATGAACTAAATATATGCATCCGACTTTTTCTTCCCTTTCCTGATTTTCGAATTCTTATTTATTTATTTTTTTTTTTTTTGTAAACTATTCACAAACTAGGGGAGACTAGTTTTCCCAATTCTTTTCCTATTGTTTCAATTCTCTTCACCCTTCAATATTTCCAATAGTTTTACCCTTTCAATCCCAAATTTTACCCGACTACCTTCCAACCGCCTCCCTCGTACTCAAATAGTCCAATTAGGATCAAAGGCTAAATCGAAAGGTACTCGGCTTGTAGAGTTGGGCTATCAAACGAAAAGCTAAAAGTTCCAGGGGCTAACTAGGGGCAATTTTCCAAATTTTTGGTGAAAAAGGTGTAACATTTTAAAGTTTACAAATAGGCTAAAAATCAAGAATTGCCTAAGATCATTTTCTAAGTCACACAATGTACCGACTTATTCAAAATAGAGAATCAAGATAAGTTCTAGAGGCAGTCACATGTAATCAATGAAATACTCATCAAAAGAAGGTATAAGTAACTCCAAAATTTGGGAGTACAATTGAAGCTCAAAAAGTCACAAGGAAGATTTTCTTAAACAAAAGTTTTGAGTACAAGCTCAATTTCACCTCAATTGCCTATCATGCTCTACCATTTGCCATTTGTAAAACAATTTGCAAAAAAATCATCTCATCATTAACTATTCGTTAATAATCAATCCTCATCAATTATCCATCGAAAACAAGATCGAGAGCGGCCAATACGTACAACTACTACCCCCTTCCCCAAAATTGGTCGAAAACCAAAGTTTGTGGGAAAGCAAGGAGTACGAATTGGTGCTCTACAAGAGGCAATCCATCAAGACTATCGATTGGTTCGACTTAACAATGTAAACTAGACAATTAAACTAGACTAAACACTACTAACTACTAAATGTGCAGGGACTAATCATAACCAAAATCATTAGTCTAAGAACATCAAACTAACCAATCAAAGCATAAGAAAGGGCACACAGGTCAATCCAACAAATAAACAATTAATTCAAATCCACCATCCAAATTCACCATCACAAGGGTACACAAGCCAATATCCAAGGCAAATCAAATCAAAAGGAATAGAAGTAACAAAGTAGCAAATGCAAAAACAACAATGGAACACCAAGCGTCCAAGACGTCTCACCACCACCCCCTTCCCCAAACTTGGTTAAAAACCAAAGTTTGTGGGAAAGAAAGTGGGACGACTTGGTGCTCTGACTCACAGAGGCTATTGTGGTGGTGGATGTTGAGGGTTGCCGAGGCCCCAATGAAAATGCATTTGTGCCATGCCCAACAGCCGTCCTCTGTCTCACTCCGAGTAGCTAAAGAATCAAGATCTGCTGCTGCTTCTCGATTGAAGTGACGCGGTCCTCCACTGAAGTGAATCGGCTATCCACATCCGTCTGGAAGTCCCATTGGGATTAGATAGCTGCAGTGGGCCTCTTCCTCTGTGTTTTGCTCGTCTGCCTGCTACCTCCTACCTCTGCTTCTGCTTCCTCACCTTCTTCCTCAGGTACCGAACCCCTTCCCATTTGGTACTTTCTTAGCTCTGTGGCATCCGGATCCCTAGTAGCTATCAATTACATCGAGGAGCTCATACTCAGGCTTTCAGTGCTCCGAAGGTTGAGAATCCATGTCAACTGTGGGTTGGGCAGCCGGAGGAACGGTCCCCTATTTTGGATGACGTAGGGCACCGTCTTGTTCTCCCGACTCCGGGGTACCTCATCTCTATACCCTAACGCGACAATGCACATATTCTCCATGTCCTCTCAGGGGAGATGATAAGACTTGGATACCAGAGCTAAGTCTGTCAGCGGAATACCGAGGTGTTCGGCAATGTGGGTGATTAGGCCCCCAACAAATATGTGCTCATGCTGGCGAGTCATTACCCTCTCGAACTGAGCAACGAGAATGTCTTCATAATGCCTCGGAATGCCTCTCAGTATAGAACATAATACGTCCAATTCGTTGACATGATAGGCTCCTGCTTCTGTTCTTCCAAACAGTGTTAGTGCAAGAAAGCCGCTGGATGTACTTAACTACTGGGTTCCAAATCCAGGTGACCTTTGAAATCTTAGCCAAGAAAACCTGAGGCTCGAATAGACCGGGGGCGGCACTGATTTGCCCCTAGAAAGTCCGGACATCAAAGGCCTGGGCCTCAGCTGCATCGGAGGAGGAAATGCGCTCAGGGAAGCCATATATGGTGGCCAATTCCCTCATCCTGAAGGTCTTTGTAGTGCCCATCAACTGAAATGTGATGTTGTATGGTTTGGCACCACACTTGTCAGAGTCGGACCGAACTTCCAGTGAGCTGAAGAACTCCCACACAAGACGCTTATAGGTAGGCTTCGGTTCCATAAATTTCTGGAGGCCTCCCCGACTTAAGAGGGCATTTACATTTCCGAGGATGCCCATGGCCTTAAGGATGTCGTTCTGGCTATACCGAGTTGGCATGATGGGTCGGTGAAAGAGCTTGGTGAACCGATCCTGATGTGTGGGCTTCTTTAACACAAGATCGAATGCCCGACTATCAACATGAGGGAGGGTAGATGTCAGGGCTTGAGGTGGCTCGATCTTGGGCTCTTGTACAGGTGCCTTGCCCTTTCCCTTGCTTGCTTACTTGTGGTGGCTTTTGGAGGTGCCATTTAATCCTATAATCAACACATCCAATCTTTAAAACCAGTGGCAATACAACGAATTAAAATTCACACATGAAATACCTAAATATACCTAAATTCGACTATATGTCCAACAAAAATAAGTCAAAGTGTGTCAACTATGTAATGACAACCATTTCACAATCAAATGAGGTTACACATCACGATAATATCAACAATTGAACCAAAAAACTAGATAAAATAGTCAAAATTAGCCAACTTAGGCATACAATCTAACGGATATTACATGTTCGATGAATTGCCACAATGAAATTTCCATTTTGAAACTCACAAATCTTTACTCAAACAACTTACCCGCTCAATCAACAAGCAATTATACGAGCTATCAAATGAAGTTTCATCATTCGAATGCATAAAAACATATCAATTGGTAAAAAAATCAATACAATTAATTGTATGTATAACCAATCTCAATAAAAACATAAATAGACATGAAATTAACCCCCATTCTAAACAACACATTCCATAATATGCAATAATAGATTAAAAGAAGGAGATAGCCATACTTATTGGTCGAGTTTAGACGAAGAAATTTAAATTGGTAATTTTCACGCCCTTTTGTAACCCGACCAGAATTTGTGCTCCAAATCCGAAATTAATTGGATGAATGTGTGTGCAATAGAGTGGGTAGTGAGTGGTGTGTGTTTTGAATGAGTTTTAGAAGAGAAAACCAAGAATTTAGGGTGGTGTGTGTGTTCTTGCTGCGCAAAATCGAATTGGGGAAGGAGAAAATGGGCTATTTTTCACGAACTAGGTCTTTATACTGCTGAACATGTCGCGGGCGCAAATTTGGTTCGCGGCCGCGAGCAGTTGTTCGAAGGGGCCCCTGCTTCTGATGCTGCGGCCACGACTTCACTTCACGGGCGTGAGAGGTTATTCGAAGCTGATGCATGTTCGTTGAGTCGCGACTGCGACTTTGATTTATGGGCGCGAACCTTGGTTCGAAACTGAGAATAAAAAACAAGTCGGGGCCGCGACTTAGGCTCTTGTGCGCAACTTTGTGCACAAAAAGAGGCCCTGTTCTTGGCCTTCCTCACCTCTATTTTGTGCTGTCTTCTTGCATTGAAAGGCTAGGTTGGTTGTGGCGGTTAATCCCTACACATGTATAACAAATGCACTAAGACACAATTAAAAATATATAAGTGAAATTCTTAACTATGAAATTTAATACACAAAAGCAATAAATGCCGGGTTGCTTCTTGACAAGCTCATTTAATCTACTAGAGGATCTCCACGTCCTCTTCTTCGGATGTGCCTTGGAAATACTCTAGATATGGCTTGAGAAGATGCCCGTTTACATTGAAATTTTTACCAGTTTTGCCACTTTCAATTTCGATGGCGCCATGACCAAACACCTTAGTGGCAACAAAAGGGCCTATCTACCTTGAACGGAGTTTGCTCGGAAATAACTTCAATCGAGAGTGATATAATAGCACTTTCTCCCCAACAACAAAAAATTTCCAGGTGATCCTTTAATCATGGAAAGCCTTCGTTTTCTCCTTGTAAATCATGGCATTTTCAAAGGCTTCATTTCGGATTTCTTCAAGCTCTTACGATTGGAGCTTTCATTGTACATTGGCCTCATCGAGGTTCATATTGTATCTTCAGATAGCTCAATAAGCTTTGTGTTCAAGTTCGACAGGGATGTGGCATGGCTTTCCATAAATAAGTCGATAGGGTGGCATACCAATTGGAGTTTTATAGGCAATCCTATACGCCCATAATGCATCATTGAGCCTCAAGCTCCTATCTTTGCGATTTGGTTGAACAGTCTTCTCCAATATCAACTTAATTTCCCGATTTAAAGTTTTGGCTTGCCCGTTGGTTTGTGAGTGATAGGCAGTCGAAACCTTGTGCAAAACAGTGTAATTCTTCAGCAATGCATCGATTGTTCGGTTGTAAAAGTGCGTGCTCTATCACTTATAATGGCTCTTAGAATCCCAAACCGAGCAAAGATGTTGGATTTAACGAACTCGGCCACGACTTTGGAGTCATCGGTTCGGGTGGCTTTCACCTCCACCCACTTGGAGACGTAGTCGACGACAAGCAAAATGTACAAAGACGAAGGGAACAGTCCCATGAAGTCCATACCCCGAACATAAAAAATCTCACAAACTACAATCGGGCTTTGGGGCATTTGGTTTCTTTGAGAAATATTACCCGTCTTTTGGCAATTGAGGCATGATTTGCAAAAGGTGTGTGCATCTTTGAACAATGATGGCCAAAAGAAACCACTCTCTAGGACCTTGTGTGTAGTCCTCTTTGAACCGAAATGCCCGCCACAAGCGTAAGAGTGGCAAAAGGAAAGTATGGAGTGGAATTCAGACTCTGGGACACGTCTCTGGATAACTTGGTCGGGTCTGTGCTTCTACAAGTATGGATTATCCCACACGTAATGTTTGGCGTCACTCCTTAACTTGTCTCTTTGAGCCTTAGTCATCCCGGTAGGAAATAATTTAGCAACAAGGTAATTTACCAAATCTACATACCACGGTGTCACAGCATCAGAGGCTACAAATAACTGTTCATCGGGGAAGCTCTCCTTCAAAGGCATTTCGTTCTTCTCTTGTGTCAATCGGTTTAAGTGGTCAGCCACCGAATTCTCCTTCTCTTTCTTATCCTTGATTTCTAAATCATATTCTTGAAGTAGCGAAATCCATCTTATGAGTCTTTGTTTAGCTTCATTCTTTGTAAATAGAAACTGAAGAGTTTCATAGTCAGAAAAAACGATAATCTTAGTACCAAGCAAATATGATCTAAACTTCTCTAAAGCGAACACTATATCCAAAAGTTCTTTACTGTGGTAGTATAGTTTTCTTGTGCCGGATTTAGGGTCCTTGAGGCATAGTAGATCACATGAGCCGCTTTTCTTTCCGTTGCCCCAAGACAGCTCCCACTGCGTAGTCACTAGCATGGCACATTATCTCAAACGGTAGTGTCCAATCCGGTGGTTGGATAATGGAAGGTGATGTAAAGGCCTCTTTAAGCTGATCAATGGCGATCTTGCAATCAGTCGACATCTCAAATTCGACATCCTTTTGCAATAGCCTACATAGAGGGGCTGAAATCTTTGAGAAATCCTTGATAAATCGCCTATAGAAACCTGCATGGCCAAGAAATGATCGCACTTCCCGCACAATTGCAGGGTAAGGCAAGGCAGTAATAAGATCAACTTTAGATTTATCAACTTCAATGCCCTTTGATGAAATGATATGCCCAAGAACTACGCCTTGTTCAACCATAAAATGATACTTTTCCCAATTCAACACAAGATTCGTTTCCATGCACCTTTTCAAGATTTTAACAAGATTATCAAGACATTTTCAAACGACTCACCATACACGCTAAAATCATCCATGAAGACCTCAATAATATGCCCAACATATTCAGGAAAGATACTCACCATGCACCTTTGAAACGTGGCCGGGACGTTGCATAGCGCCAAATGGCATTCTTCTCCATGCAAAAGTACCGAAGGGACATGTAAAGGTGGTCTTCTCCTGATCTTCGGGTGCAATGGCTATTTGGAAATACCCGGGATATTCATCCAAGAAGCAATAAAATGAATGTTTGGCCAATCTTTCTAGCATGTGGTCATTGAATGGCAAGGGGAAGTGATCTTTGCGGGTCATGGCGTTTATCTTGCGGTACTCTATGCACAACCTCCACCCGGTTTGCAAATGGGTGGGAACCAATTCCCCCTCTTTATTCTCCACTACCATCACTCCCAACTTTTTGGGCACGACTTGTGTTGGGCTCATATACATACTATCTGAAATAGGGTAGATCATCCCAACGTCATCTAGCTTGATGATTTCCTTCTTCACCACCTCCATCATAGGTGGGTTAAGTCTTTATTGTGGTTCCCGACTTGGTTTTGAATCCTCCTCAAGTAGAATACTGTGCGTACAAAGAGATGGACTAATGCCATTGATGTTAGCAATAGTCCAACCAATTGCTCTCTTGTGTTCTTTAAGGACCTCTATCAAGGATGCTTCTTGGTTTGGAGACAAATTGGATCAGATGATCACTCGTAGTGTCTCATACGCTCCTAGGTAAACATACTTCAAGTGGTAAGGAAGAGACTTGAGCTCAAGGGTCGGAGCTTCGACCTTAGAAGGTAACATCTTCTTGCGTGAATCCGACAATGGAATGAACTTCTGCTCATATCTTGGTAGGGATGACTTAGGGGCATGCATTTGTGCCACTGTTTCCACCAATGCCTCATTGTTTTCCCAAACCTCTTCTTTTCCCTTCTCTAAGTGAGTGGTTAGTGCAACTTTCATTGGATCCCTACATGAAAACTCAAACAACTAATCCACAAGTGGATCAATAACATCAACGAAAATATGGAAAGAACATCCTCCGGGAACCGCATTGCATCAAAGATATTGAACTTGACAGTTCGACCATCAAACTTCATCGTGAGGGTGCCCTCACGAAGATCGATCTTGGTTTCGGAAGTGTTCAGAAATGGTCTTCCCAACAAGATCGGTGTGGATATTGATGAATCGCCTTGCATGTCCAACATATAAAAATCAGTCGGGAACACAAGTTTGTCGATGTCGACTAGTACGTCCTCGATCACCCTATTGGATACGAAGTGCTTCGGTCGGCTAGTTGAATGATAACTCTTGTTTCCTTGAGTGGCCCCGAATTTAAAGAATGAAAAATTAAGCGTGTCATAACATTAATTGAAGCTCCTAAGTCGAGCATTGCACGTTCAATCTTACAGTTACCTATCTTGCATGGAATTACGAACATTCCGGGATCTTTACACTTCGGTGGAAGTTTCTTTTGGAAGACTGCAGATATACTCTCTCCCATGATCACTATTTCAGTCTAATTTAGCTTCCTCTTGTTAGTGCACAAGTTCTTGAGGAACTTAGCATATCTTTTTATTTGCTTTACGGCATCAATCAAAGGGATGTTTATCTCCACCTTCCGAAACACTACTACCATCTCCTTATCTTTGTTCTTATCCACTGCTTTTGCAACTCGGCTTGGAAATAGGAGTAGTTGAGTCGGGGTAGGAGGTGAAACTTCAAATTTCTGGGCAGCAGGGGTCGTGACCGCAACTAGAGGTCACGGTCGCGACGAGTCAAGCATAGCTGGAGGTGCGTTTTCGCACACATGGTCGCGGTCCCGACTGGATGCTGCAGGCACGACTGGCTCTTCGAAACAACCATCCATTTCAATTTTTCCTTCAACTCTCCCTTGAATTCCATCCTCCAAAGGATGCCCGAGCTTGTTAAGCTCTCCAAGCATCACTCCACTTCTGAGAGTGATGGCACTGACGTTTTTAGGGTTGATTTCAGGTTGAGCCGAAAGTTTGTCACTGTTTGCACTTTCAAGTCGAGACACTGAGGTTGCAAGATGGCTAACTTGCCTTTCAAGTTTCTTGATGCTCGATTAAGTGTCCTTCTAAAAACTGGACTATGTTGGTTGCTAGGCTCTTCACAATGTATTCTAATGATGGACCACATGATGATTCAGTCGATTGCTTTTGTTGGTACATCCTACTCGGTTGAGGTGGTCGACCTTGGCCTTAGTCACTATGTTGGCCTCCTTGGTTATCATACCAAAATCTTGGATGATCTCTAAAGTGCATGCACACGTTGGATGTATGACATGTAGCTCATCTAAATAAATTAATAGTCAATATTTTACAATTTATTTTTTTCAAAATATACACGTCACACATTTTATAATGTGCGGACATAGGGATATCAGTTTTACCCACAAAGTAGGGTTATCAGCAGTAGAATCATAAATGGGTAGGGCACTACCGAGGTTTAGGATAACGGGTAGGGCATTGCCAGTACCCGCTAAATTTTAATAGGGTAAGGTATAAATTTAGTATCATCCCCCCTATCCAACCTGTATACCGTACTCGTCTACTCGACATATATATAAAAAAATTTATACCCAAATACCTGACGGGTTTTACTGTCCCCTATCCAAGGTAAAAAAGGGCAATACGGTAGGATATGGGTATAATATTTTATATACTAGTATGGTATGGAGAATGCTACATCTACCCGGAGGGTACTCTACCCACCAAGAATAAATTAAATAAAAAATTCAACAGCCCGATATTCTAGACTGTTTTTTAAGTAATTATAAAGCGTAAAAATATGTCACGATATTTAATTTATTTACTTAAGTCATTACGAAAAGTGTAATTTAACATAAATCATCTATAATGTTGTGACACAATATTTTATAAAATAAAGTATAATAAAATCAATATTGAAAATATACTAAGTATTTTAAAAAGTATAAGAATTCTGAGAATAGTGTAAAGTAATTAGCAACGGAAATATATATATATATATATATATATATATATTAAACTTTGGAGTTTGAAAGAGAATTGATGTTTGGTGTTTTCCAGCAGGATTTTCAGAAATCAGCGAATTTGGTAGATTGGAGACAGTAGAAGACGATTGCCTTACTGCATAAAAATGTCTGGCGTGTCTAAAATTTATTATTCAACTAAGGCCACTCTATTTATATAACATGTTGTTAGCGATTTTTAATCCCTTCTCTCATTACTCCCATGATCTTGTCCCACTATTCCTCCCACACACGTTCTGAAAGGATGCAGAAAACTTTTGTATCTGAAATCTTATATGTTCTTTGCGGGCTTTATAGATTTTGGGCTCAATCCTACTAGATATGAATAATTATTGGGCCCAGAATGCACATGGATGATATGATGTATGGAAATGGGCTTACAATAATTAAATTAATGAATTATATTATTATGCATAGATTAAAATAAATGGATCTTTAAATATATATATGTATATATATATATAAATAATTTTTATTGGGCCATTAGAACTCTATATGGGCTAGAGGGTCCAAATCTTGAAAACTTGATCACATGAAATGGATCGGCCCGATAAAATAAAATGAAAAATAAAATCACACAAAAATAGTTTCATTACTAGACGAAAAATTCTTGGGCATTACACCTCCTATATTCTCTCACCTCATAAATGAAATGCATTAATTATGTTCCTACCTCAAACTAAATCATTTTGTTTTCCTTTTCTTTAATTGTGTTTGCAAATTAGTGTATTATTCTTTTAGGAATTTTATCTTATACATGTCCAATTTCATACTAAACTAGAATTTGTTATATATAAGAACCATGATACCAATATATTTTTTATATTTTCTTTTTTTTAGAGTGATTTATATATTTTTTTATTTATGAGTGGAGGACTGAAGGAATAAGATTAAACTCTTAATCTTCGCTATATAGTGAAAAGGTTAAGCCGCTATGTATAATGTAACATGAAGTATCACTAGAAGAAAAATCAAATTAGAGACAAACAAATTCGTCTCTATCACATGATATCCGTCTTTAAACTAAAGTAGTGACGGATTTAAAATCAAATGTTTGGTCTCTATAATGTCCGTCTCTTAAATATAGAGACGGTTAGAGATCGACTTATACCGTATCTAAATTTACAGACGGAATTTTGAATTAGAGACCAAATTACCTACAGAATAATGATGCACTATGTCCGTCTATGATATTTGGTTGCTATTTTCCGTCACTAATTGGATAATAGTTATTTTTGCCACTTTCCATTACAATTCTATTTTTATTTCGCTTTTACTTAGTAATCGATATTATTAGTTACTAATTTTCATCTCTATTAGGAAAATTTCTTGTAGTGTGTATGATAGTATAATATAATATAGCATATTATATTATATCAAACAAGTATACATAGTATAAACTATATAATACAATAGCATAAATAAAGTATATTATGTGATAATATATACTCCCTAGAGTCCATAAAAGTGTCGCTTTAGACTTATTTGGAAAATTTTAAGAATGGGTGGAAATGGTAAGTATATCTCTATACAGTTCATTTATTTAGGATATATTTTGTGAAATAAGGAAATATTCAACTAAATTCAGTAGGTTGTTTAGGATAAGATAGGAAAAAAATATAGGTTTATTTGAACATTTTCAACTTCTCTAAAGTGACACTCTTTTTGGACCGATGAAAGTAATATTTATGTTGTATAGATACAATATAAGATGTGCTATATAGTATCATATATAAAAATAGGGTCCTTCTACCATGCAACCATGGTATCAATATAACTCTTTTATAGCCCTTAGATGAAGCAACTATCAATCACAACCATCCAATCTATGTTTTACCTATTTACCTGGACTTTTCTTTTACCTCAGTAAAAAAATGTTCAATTAAAGTATACCTATCTTTAATTAACCCTTGGTGAATTCATTCCCTAAAATCCCTCTCTTCTCTTCTCCTCGTTAAAAAACCCAGGGTTAGAAATTGTTCAACTTTCACTGAAAATAGAACCTCTATATTAATGCCTCCCTCACTGTTTCATCATGCTCGGTTTATTCCGCCTCTCATTTTTGTCCGCCTTCAACAACTGGATAATTTTGAGGAGTAACCCCATCGCCCATTTCATTATTGATCTATAATAGTTGTGTAGATCGCCGGGACGAAGTGGAAGTCTATCGAGTTTTTATGCTATCTTCTACTCATTGTTGACACCGGCTCCCCCGCTTGTTTTACTCGACGATATGTTACAGATTTAATTGTTTCAGTTGCGTTGATGATAAATTAATCAAGAACTTTATATGAGATTAATTTCACATTTGAGGTACTGTATTGTACTGTTATTTTCTGGATTTGTTACCGTAATATAAAGATTTAATTTCTGAGGAAAGATTACGGTCAAATCCAACGCGTAGTAGCGATAGGTAGCACTGTTAATTTTTGTATTTTCATTGTTAGTTGGTCAATTTTGTAATATGTTCTACTCTTTTGTGAAGAGTTTGTTTCGTGGATCCTTGTTCGCATATCTGAGGCTAATATATAATCAATTGTTCAGGTGTTTTGTAGTTGTCCATAATTAATAATTGGTTTTGGTACATTCTTCCATACTTAGGGCTTGAAGAATGCCATGTCTATTTCTAGGTGTCCACCTCACATTCGGACTCTATGGACAGTTAAACTGCCTTTGTGGTTTATTATTTTTTGAAACTATTCTGCACGAATTGTTTGGCAACCAAAACCCCATTCTAGAAGTAATGTCAACTTAGAACTGCATTTGCACATGATGATCCTTGTAACTTTGTAAAGAATGTTAATTATTTTCGGGAGTAGAAATTGTGTCGTAAATCGTAAACCTATGTGTATATGTCATTATACTCCGTTTTAAAGGTATGTTGTGCTACATTAGATTAGGTTAGCAACTGAGTGAAACCAGTATGCCGTACTCTTTGTAAGGTGTAGGTTGTCTGGAGTACCCCACTAAGTTATTCCTCTTTTTTTTTCGATTTTATCTCTACTTTATTTCCATTATCATTGTAGTTAATTTGCTAAATAAATTTACGGTCGTTATTTTTCTATCCAAATTTTATTATCTTTTACTTAATTGGGTCAAGAGTAATATATTGGGATTAATAATCTATGATGGTATTTTGAATTCCATCATAGTACTAAAACTATACCTTGCGCTTCATTAGCAGCTTTTCATTTCCTATTTGTTTGTTGCTACTAACATTATATCTTTTTGAATTTGTTGGATGATCTGAACAAAATATGTTTTAGTAGATGTCGCGTGTGTGCGGTCTAGCCTGGTTAAAGGAAAGGACCGCGACCACGGTTTCATGGGTCTAGGTAGGCGAGTTTCTATCTTAGTAGAAATAAATATTTTCATTTTTTGGTTGTAGCAGGCCATGTTTAGCTTCCAATCAGTGAACGTAAATCTGGTGCTCATTAATTCAGTTCGAGTGGAAATCGAATAGCCTCTAATCGTAGATTTCATATAAGGCACACCAGTCGTGTAGATCTTCAGATTTGAATTCTAAAGACTAGCCCAAAGTGAAGGATTTTATTCTTATAGGGACTCCAAAGTCGTAGAAAGAAGGCTATGCTATTCATGCACTTTCTAAAGGGCCGCAATAGGTGTTAGTATGTCACACTAGCTTAGTCGTACAACTTGTTTTCCATCTCCTGCAACATATATTTGGCTCCCCAAAGTCTTTGCCCCCGGGAAGCTAATCGGCCTTTGATCAAACAACACTTACGTCAGGATTCCAATAGTGGAGGCAAAATTGCATTGATAAATTGTGACTCCTATGTTAGAGCAATTCTCCGTACCGTGTAGACGATTCCTGATTATTTTGGGAGTTCGTTGTAATATTTTGGAACTGTACATTGAATATTTAGAAGCTACTGTAAAATATGATCTGGACAAGTTAAAATTTGTTGAACACGATTTAATTATCGAAATGATTATTTATTTTTCCTTGTAATGACTAATATTTATTAAAAAGCAACCTTGGGCATCGGAAACTAATTTTTTAACATCCATTAAACTGGTGGATTCAGTAAATTGTTAGGGGAATCAGGTCCCAGTATACAACATTACTTTCTGACATTTGAAATCATGAAGAAGCAAAACTAAATGGAGGGGGCTAAGTCGTGGTATGAGTAGAGAGCATGAAATTAAAATTGAGTGAAATCTATCTCTATATATATATATATAAGCAAAATGGAGGGTATTAATGTCATTTTAGCTTTCCCTCCAAAAAATGTAGACCACAATTGGTAACTTTTTGCTATTTTTGGTAAGTTCATAACTTTCTTTTATTTTTTTAAAATAAAAATAACTTTTTCATTTTTAATCCGATTTTTATGTATAATATACCAAATTATTCATCTTTTCACGATCTTCGATTTGACATCTATATCACATATATTATAATGAGATATTTGATTTGAATACAAAGATTGTTTGTGGGTTAATTATTTGTGCTAGGATTGTTGTTTATTGTGAATTAGACTATAATATTTTGGTTTTAGTTACAACTAAAATTAGTAAAATAATTTCTTTATGAAAAATGTGAGCATATTTTTTTATAAGATTACAACTAATCAATTTATTTTATTTGACATGAATTTTCAAATATTTTTTTTATTTAAGTTATGCAGGGAGAAAACTCATTGTTTAAATAATGAAAATCCTACTTTATTAAATCAAAGGCAAAAACATCAGTATCCATTTTGTAATCAACTTATTAAATTATCAAATCTGCTAAAATATCTTTTTATCACGTAAGTACAGAAGCTTTGAGTATATATATAATTATGTATTAAAATAGTTATTAAAATTATTTTTAATACCTATTTATATTTTTAATAATGTGTATTTTGTTAAAATTTCTTGTAAAGAAATTATTCTTTGTAGCCTAAATTATGACATTTGTTACATTTGGAAATCTTTTTAATTTTTTACTTTTACTAAATCATCAATTATATGTTTTTACACTTTCTAAGCTAAATAATACTTTGTCACACTAATCAACATCAACTGTCTTTTTTACTCTTAACAATCTAAATAACTTTGTTCGCATTAATCAATTTTTGTCTTCAAATAAATAAAATATTTATAAGAAAAATATAACATGTATATAAATAATTTACAAAATAACATATAAAATACGGAAATATTCAAATATTTTGAAGAACTCACACACTTTAATTTTGTATTTAAATCATTAAATAAATTTTGACTTTTATTTTTTTAAAATAAGATTTTATTAAATAAAAATTATTTAAGTATATTTGAAATCACCAAATGAAATGTTAAAAGTTGCAAATGAAAATCCAACTTTATAAAGAGAAAATTAAATATTTATAATTAGAACTTGAATGTTTATTTAGTTAAATAAAAAAACAAATATAACAAAAAGGAAGGGTCACAAAGAGAAAAATATCAAACTTTACATTACATATGAAATATCCAAATAAAATATCATTGTTCCTTTTATTTTATATTTTATGGTTATTTTTAATTATTTATAGTGTATATACATATATATATATATATATATATATATATATATGAATGAGTTTTCAATGGTTACCTACTTTTTGTAACCATGGATGGTCACCATGAAAATATGTGTTGTATTAAATGATATTAAATTATATTTTACCTACTATAGTGGGTTAAAGATAATTTTGTATTTTTTCTTTTTAATTCATGTAATAAGATTCCTTAAGAATCTTTAGATTCAAAAGGTCATTTTGGTATTTTAAAGATAAATAATTAATGTTAGTTGATTGAAAATTGCAAGTCCAATATATTCCTGAATAATTTGCTAGTTTACTTGATCCAACATTATTTTCTAATGTTATATGCTTTATTCTTTAATAAAACAGGAACTACCAAAAAAAATCATTGCTAAGTTGTTCCTGTACAAATTTCTTTAATACCATGAGTTTCAAAATAGAGGACAATGCATGAGTGGTACATTATTTTAACTTTATCAAAAATGGTTGTTATAAATTTTTTCAATTATTTAAATATAAAATTAGAGGGTAAAGTAGTCAATTTATATTTTACACAATATTAATATGTTGAAGCAAATATCATATTACATATCAATATAGGTTGATATGTAATACTAGATAACATATCTTAGTATTATGTATCCTCATTTATCCCATCAAGTGAAGCAAATGAGCCCTTAGTATATTGAGAAAAAAAATGACTTTTTTAATTAATTCACCCAATGCAAATATATATATATATATATAATAAAATAAAATAAAAAAATTATAATAATAAATTAAAATTTTAAGTATTTTTAGGTAAACTACAAAGTTTCGCTTGTGATAAACTGATTGTAGGTAAAATTACACTGTAAAGTTTCACTTGTGATAAAAGTGATTGTAGGTAAAATTACACTATAAAGTTTTGCTTGTGATAAAAGAGATAGTAGGTAAAATTACACTATAAAATTATTTAATAAAAAGTATAAGGAAAAATTAAAAAAATTAAAATCTTATTATTTTATATGTATTACTTAAAAAATTAGTACTTTCACGCAGTGTTTGTGGGATTAGATTGGAAGTCATAGACCCCTTAAAAGAAAATGAAACAAAAACAGAAACGAATTTTAGCGGGTTGGCGACAACCGATTTTGGATGGTTTTCAACGGTATATCCGGGTTAATGGTATATCCAGTTAATTAGCCCTACTGGACCGGAATAGGGGCCGATTCGAGGTTAGACCGGTTGAACTGGCCGGTCTGGTTCCATATTTATTTCACGATATCCGTTTGACCTCATTATGAGAGTCAACAAGTACTCAGTGTTTGACCCGATTAAACTGCTCGGATTAACAAGTGCTTACCAATTTGACCCGATTCGACTTATCAACCTAATAGGTACTCACTATTTGCCCTGGTTCGACTTATCGAAATAACAAGGTACCACTATTTGGCCCGTTCGATTTCTAGAATTAGCAGGTACCAAGTATTTGACTTGTTAGGCTTCTTGAATCAACTAGTGCCTACTATTTGACCAATTCGACTATTCGGCTCAACAGTTACCCACAATTTGGAGATTCGGCTTATCGGATAAACAAGCACTCAGTATTTGACTCAATTCAACTTCTCGGATTAACAAGTACCTAATTTGATCCGTTCGACTTCTTGAACCAACAAGTACCTTCTATTTGACCGATTCGGCGGAAAGGCTCAACAAGGTATCACTATTTGACCCGATTCGACTTCTCAGATCAACATGTACCAACTATTTGACCCGTTTGTCATATTAGCTCAACTGGTACCCACTATTTGACCGATTCGACTTATCAGAGAAACAAGTACACACTGTTTGTCCCGATCCGTCTTATCGGCTCAACAGGTATCCAATATTTGACCCGATTTGGCTTAACGGCTCAACAAGTACCCACGATTTGCCCCGATTCGACTTATCGAATCAACAAGGTACCACTGATAACACGTTATTTATGCATGTATTTAGGTCGATTTAGGATCATATTTGATGGCATATACGTGTATATTTGACCAGCAATTATTGATATTTATAATATTTGGGCCATTTGACGTGTTTCGACTTGTTTTGAAGATAATTAGGTATTTTTATGCCATTTGGATGAAGTACGAAGGAGAAACAAGTCAAATAGAGTGAAAATCGGCCCAAAGGAGTGAAAACCGTCCAAGAACCGGTCCAAACCGGTCCGAACCGGCCTGAACCGGTCCAGGAGCAAAACCGGCCAAGAACCGACACGGCCGCGTCACAAAGCAACACGGCCGTGTCAAAAGTGGCCTGCAACGCGTTGTGAGTTCTGGAATAGAACACGGCCGTGTCACACTATGAACACAGCCGTGTCAAATTGTTGCTGGAAAAGGAAGATTTACAAATCAACACGGCCGTGTCACTTAAGCAACACGGCCGTGTCATAAGGGTTTTTATGCGAAGATTTCCTATTTTTAATAGGATTTTGAGCCTATCTTCCCCAAGATTCGTCCCCAACTCTATAAAAAGGACCTCAAGCTCTATGAAAAAGGAGATCAATCATCAAGAACATAAATTATATCATCTTGGAAGACAAAGAAGACGAAGATCATCGAGACGGAGTCATCCGGGTTTATTTATTCTTTTCTAGTTTAATTCCTTACAATGTTTTTATTAGAATTTTGTATTGGATTATTACTAGGCATGAGTAGCTAAGCTATTCGTGTCCTAGGGTTAGAAAGTAGGGATTTTTATAACAATGTTTTTATTTATGTTTTAATCTATTAATTCCATTCTTTATGTGTTTTTATCTCTATGTTTATGCTTAAACTGAATTTAGCTTGATCACCTAGATTTAGTAATTTAGTTTAACAATTCCGCTTCGAGAGGAGGGAATTGTTATCAGACTTAGAACATAGAGCGCAGTTGTCTATGACTGTGTAGGCCGTGGCTTAGGATCGTTTGGGAGTTATTAGGTTTAATTGACTCGAGAGGGTAATTAGCTTAATTAATCAACGGTTTAATCGCTTCGAGAGAAGGATTAGATTATTGTCGTGCCGCCTAATAAACATTAGAATTGGTAAATTAATAGATTAATCATATTCAATATTGAAATAATATCCTGAAATCGAAGCCCTAGGATACCTTTTCTCTTTGATTGTTAGTTTCCGTGTTTCCTAAGTTTGGAGTTATATTTAATTGAGTAGTTTAATTAGTAAAATCAACCTTTAAAACTTAGTATCTAGTTAGGACATTTCTAGAGTATTAGGGTATCAAACTACCTAAAACTATTCCTTGTGGGATCGACCTTGACAATAGTACTACACCTACATCCGTACACTTGCGGAACACTAGGTAAAAAACCGACGTGTCAAGTTTTTGGCGCCGTTGCCGGGGAATAGGATTTAGCGCTTAGTTTTTATCTTGAAAAATAGGAGGAAACTAGACTAGATTTAATTTTTTCGTATTTTTAATTTTAATTTTCGTTTTATTTTTTTATTTAATTTTAGTGTTACGCGGTAGTTCTTGTTTTTGGTGTTTTGAGGCTTCGTATGCACACCAGATCAAAAGGGAAAGAAACCCTTCTTCCTTTCGATCCAGAAATTGAAGCGACAGCTCGCAGACACCGAACGAGAAGAAACTTCACAGCTGAGATGGAGAACCCACCGCAGCAACCGAATGATGAAGTATTAAATAGAGTGCTAACAGCCTTAGCACGATTGGACGATCGCGTCACTATTATACAGCAGCAGATACCTGCACAGCAGCAACAGTTGCCACAACAGCACGGACAAATTCCAATAGAGCCAGATGCGGGAGAAGAAGACAATACACCTATTAGTGACTGTTTAAGGCCGAATCCTAATCAACAGTCAGGAGGAGTACAACTCCCGCCTCTAAATGCAAATAGTTTCGAGCTGAAGCCTGCACTGATCAACATAGTGCAGCAGAACCAGTATGGAGGAAGTGCAATGGAGGATCCAAATGCTCACCTGATAAAGTTCCGAAGATTGGCGGACACAATCAAAATAAACCATGTGCCACACGAGCAGGTTAAGCTGCGATTGTTTCCCTTTTCGTTGAAGGATAGAGCCCTCCAATGGTTCAATTCCTTGGAAGATATCATCAGTTGGGAAGAGTTGAGCACTTCGTTCTTATTGAAGTACTTTCCACCGAGCAAGATGCTCGACTTGCAGAATCAAATTAATCAGTTCAAACAGCTGGACCAAGAGCCATTCGGAGAGGCTTGGGAGCGATTCTGGGATCTTATCCGGAGTTGCCCTCAACATGGGTTCACCAAAAAGCAGCAAGTATGCAAGTTCTACAATGGTCTACTTGCTCCGACTAGAAACCAAGTGGATGCAGCTGCGGGTGGAAGTTTGATGGAGAAGTCAGTGAGGATGGCATTCTCAATCCTGGATGCTATGGCAAGAACGAGCTACCAATGGTCGAATGAGAGAAACATTCCAAGGAGGGTAGCAAGTGTCCAAAGAGTCGAGCCCGTCAATAATGAGCCAATTGAAAAGCTCACAGCACAAGTAACAGCATTGACGAGGTAGGTGAATTTGCTAACTAATCTGACGTTAGCACAATAGCCAGGGGGTCCGGAAGAAGTTGAAGAAGCAAAATTTGTGAATCAACGAAACTTCAACAACTTCCAGAACAATCAGCCTCGGTACAATCAGTACCCTCAGAAACATCAGAACTTTTCATATGGGAATGCGCAAAGTACACTTAATCCGCCACCCGGATTTGCTGTTACAAATGGCATGATCCATGACGGTAAGAAGCCATCACAAGAAGAAATTGCGCAATCACAATTTGAAAAGTATGATGAAAAGTTAGCTCAGTTGGAGAAGAAAGTGGATGGAAAATTCATGGAGCTAAACAAGCATATCACTGGGCAAGGGGCAGACATCAAGAGGCTCCATAATACATTGGTTCAGACTCAAGCCAGCATTGGTGAATTATCATCAAATATGAGCCAACTGATAAAGATAGTAGGAGCTCAACACAAGCAAGGCCAATACCCGAGTGATACAGTGGTTAACCCGAAGGAGCACTGCAATATTGTGGAGTTAGATGAGCATGAAGAGAGCTTGAAGGACCAAGAAGCAAAGGAATCAAGCGAGGAAGTCAAAAACATTGAGAAGGAGGAGGTCAATACAATCATAGATAAGAAAACTTCATCTCCTATTCTTGATGAGTCTTTTGATTTTTGTTTTAAAAATTCGTTCTTTGCTAACCTTGATCCTTTAGAGCAATCTAAGGTTGTTGTTGTGAAACAGGAACCACTAAAGGAGAGAATCGAAGTTAAAGAGAAAACAAAGGAGTGGGAGGATGGAAAAGAGGCGACAAAGAAGAGACCGAGCAGGCCCAAGAAGAACGCAAACACAAGCATGAAACCAAGAAGAGCAACAAAAGCAAAAGATCCAGGGAGTTTTACTATTTCTTGCTCAATTGGTAGTCATGAATTTCATAATGTCATGTGTGACTTAGGGTCTAGCATAAATTTGATGTCTCTTAAGCAGTATAGACAATTAGGATTAAGGGAAATTAAACGGTCCTTTACTACTATCAAATTGGCGGATGGATCTTCATTAACGCCGTTGGGAGTAGCAGAGGATGTAGTGGTAAAAGTGCTAAATTTTGAATTCCCTAGTGATTTCTTAGTTATTGACATGAAAGGGAGTGATGAATTCCCTTTTATCTTAGGAAGACCCTTCTTGGCGACTAGCCAAGCACTAATAGATGTACCTAAAGGGGAGTTGGTTTTTCGGGTTCAAAACGAAATAATCACACTCAACATACATAAATCGGGTCTAAGGGGTAGGCACAATTGTAGCATTATTTACACTACCCTAGCTGCTGTAGAAAATCCTCATGGCCCAAATAGCTCTTTAATTGGTCTGAAAACATCCGACTCGGGGTGGCTAGAAGAAGGTTGATAGGAAAAGGACGTCCGGCTGAAGACGTAAAACAAAGCGCTTGTCGGGAGGCAACCCGATGTTTAACGTTTTATGTTTATATTTTTTATTGCGTTTTACGTGTGTTTTAGTGTTTTATGTTTTTAGGAATCAACATGGACGAGTGTTGCAAGAAACGGGGGTCGAAAAGACGAAAAAATTGCGTTAAAAGGAGCAGAAGATGCAACACGGCCGTGTCGCACAACGGACACGGCTGCGTCAAAAAGCACTTAGAAAGTGTTTTCAGCACTGGAATGCAACACGGCCGTGTCAAAAAACGACACGGCCGCGTCAAATAAGGCCTAGAACCTAAATTTTGGTTCAACAGCAACACGGCCGCGTCAGCCTTATAACACGGCCGTGTCAAAACCAGGCTCCAAACACGATTTCACACTGGAACTCAACACGGCCGTGTCACACAACCGACACGGCCGTGTCAAAATCAGCCCAAAAATATCAAGTTTGGCTCAAATGTAACACGGCCGTGTCACAACATTCAACACGGCCGTGTTAGTACGTTAACAGAAAAAAAAAAAAAAAAAAAAAAAAAAAAAGAATGAAAAATTCAGAGCGTGATGCGGAGACGGCCGAACCAAGATTCAGTAGGAGCAAAATGGCACGATTTTGG
Organism: Ajuga chamaepitys; assembly: GCA_958295605.1. NCBI lineage: Eukaryota > Viridiplantae > Streptophyta > Magnoliopsida > Lamiales > Lamiaceae > Ajuga > Ajuga chamaepitys. The sequence goes on along the minus strand of OY282497.1, from coordinate 23,523,484 downwards.
AGGATTTCAAAACACCGCCGTCGTTGAAACGATTTGTAAGTTAGCACCAAGGCGTACCACGTTTTTTTTCCTCCAAACATTGGCTTTCAGCCAAGTTTGGGGGAGGGGGTAGACCGTGGGACGTCTTGGCAGCTATATTTCTAGTTTTGATTTACATTTTAGTTGAGCGTTCGAGGTTCGCTGATTGTGGGTCCGTGTGCCCATTGTGCTGATTTTTATTGTTTGATTGATGTTATCGGGTCTGTGAGCCCAGTTATCTGATTTATCGGTGTTGATTGGGTCTGTGAGCCCGAGTTTGATTGCATAGTGTTTCCATGTTGAGTCTTAGGAGGTTAGAGTTTAAAGTCTTATTAGTGTTTTAGTTTAGAGTCATAAGAATAATAAAACCCGGAAATAGGTAACAAGTGAAAAAAAAATAAAAAGAGAATAATAGGGAAAGATGGATGATGAATAGTTAATGATGAGATGATGAAAAAAATGGCACATAATAGAGCATGAGAGGTGTTTTGAGACGAAATTGAGCTTGAACTTAGAATACTCAATCAAAATTTACCTTGTGAGAATTTGAGCCTAATTATACTCCAATTTTCGGAGTAAGATACTTTCTTTCGGTGTGAATTTGATTGAATATGTGTACTAGTCTCTAGAACTTGCCTTGAGTCTTTACTAAGAATGTGTCAAGTATATGTTGTGATTTAGGAAATGATCTTAGGCAACTTTTTGTTTAAGCCTATTTGTTCGAACCATGGAAATTGCCTTTGAACCATAATGGAAAAAATTGTCCCTAGTTAGCCCACTTGAGCCTTACAGCTTTATTTATTCATAACCTAACAATATCAGCCAAAACCTTTTGATTTAACTCTTTTGGCCTTAATTGGATTAATCAAGTTAGAGGGAGGAGAATTGGAAGGAATTTTGGGTGAACAATTTGTGGGAAGGAATGTGAAGTAGGGATATTTTCAAAAGATGAAGGAAATAAGAGAAAAGTGATAGGTGAAAAGCGAAGAATAGCCTCTCCTAGAAAAAAAAAAAAAAAAAAAAAAAAAAAAAAGAAGAAAAAAAAAAGAGAAAAAAAAAAGAAAAAAGAAAAAAATTGTTATTATTAGTATTATAGAGGAGAGGCTAGGAAATAAAGTGCTTAAATTGTGAATGTGATTAGAACAGTCGGGTAGTCCCAAAAATGTGGTACTCGCAGAATTGAAAAGCACTTAAGTTGTACGGACTTTTAAAGGTGAAGAAGTCACTTTGTGAGGTGATTTGTTGAAATTTGAAGAGTGAGGTTGAGTGATTGTATTGAGGGGTAGTCGGGTTAGACGTAACTTGATTAGTCCAATGAATAGTCACTTAAATCCAAATGTATCCCACCTTACCTTAAGCCCACATTACAACCAAAATAAAGACCTTTTTGATCCTTTGTCACACGTATCAAGTACGAGGTCTAGTGTAGACGATTGGCAAGCATATGGTAGACTTTGCATGTAATTCAATATGAGTGGAAATTATTCTAGCTTAAACACTTGAGAGATGAGTGAAACACTTACCCGGTGAGGGTTGAATAATTCAAAAGTTCAAAGTCTCGAGATTAGTTGATTTACGCGTTATCACATATGCTCAAGTGAATTGTGTTGCCTAGTTGTTGTAAGAAAAATCAGACTGAAACTGAATTCATCATCTAGTCGCCCTAAACAAATGCATAATCACTTGTCATCTTTGTGGCTTTTGTTATGATGTTCGGGACGAACAACAGTTTAAGTTTGGGGGAGTTTGATAACACGTTATTTATGCATGTATTTAGGTCGATTTAGGATCATATTTGATGGCATATACGTGTATATTTGACCAGCAATTATTGATATTTATAATATTTGGGCCATTTGACGTGTTTCGACTTGTTTTGAAGATAATTAGGTATTTTTATGCCATTTGGATGAAGTACGAAGGAGAAACAAGTCAAATAGAGTGAAAACCGGCCCAAAGGAGTGAAAACCGTCCAAGAACCGGTCCAAACCGGTCCGAACCGGCCTGAACCGGTCCAGGAGCAAAACCGGGCAAGAACCGACACGGCCGCGTCACAAAGCAACACGGCCGTGTCAAAAGTGGCCTGCAACGCGTTGTGAGTTCTGGAATAGAACACGGCCGTGTCACACTATGAACACGGCCGTGTCAAATTGTTGCTGGAAAAGGAAGATTTCCTTAAGGGACACGGCCGTGTCATAAGGGTTTTTATGCGAAGATTTCCTATTTTTAATAGGATTTTGAGCCTATCTTCCCCAAGATTCGTCCCCAACTCTATAAAAAGGACCTCAAGCTCTATGAAAAAGGAGATCAATCATCAAGAACATAAATTATATCATCTTGGAAGACAAAGAAGACGAAGATCATCGAGACGGAGTCATCCGGGTTTATTTATTCTTTTCTAGTTTAATTCCTTACAATGTTTTTATTAGAATTTTGTATTGGATTATTACTAGGCATGAGTAGCTAAGCTATTCGTGTCCTAGGGTTAGAAAGTAGGGATTTTTATAACAATGTTTTTATTTATGTTTTAATCTATTAATTCCATTCTTTATGTGTTTTTATCTCTATGTTTATGCTTAAACTGAATTTAGCTTGATCACCTAGATTTAGTAATTTAGTTTAACAATTCCGCTTCGAGAGGAGGGAATTGTTATCAGACTTAGAACATAGAGCGCAGTTGTCTATGACTGTGTAGGCCGTGGCTTAGGATCGTTTGGGAGTTATTAGGTTTAATTGACTCGAGAGGGTAATTAGCTTAATTAATCAACGGTTTAATCGCTTCGAGAGAAGGATTAGATTATTGTCGTGCCGCCTAATAAACATTAGAATTGGTAAATTAATAGGTTAATCATATTCAATATTGAAATAATATCCTGAAATCGAAGCCCTAGGATACCTTTTCTCTTTGATTGTTAGTTTCCGTGTTTCCTAAGTTTGGAGTTATATTTAATTGAGTAGTTTAATTAGTAAAATCAACCTTTAAAACTTAGTATCTAGTTAGGACATTTCTAGAGTATTAGGGTATCAAACTACCTAAAACTATTCCTTGTGGGATCGACCTTGACAATAGTACTACACCTACATCCGTACACTTGCGGAACACTAGGTAAAAAACCAACGTGTCAACCACTGACCCATTCGCCTTCTCGAATCAACATGTACCAACTATTTGACCCGCTCAGCTTCTTTTATCAACAAGCTTACACTATTTGACCGATTCGGCTTATCAGCTCAACAAGGTACCACTATTTTACCCGATTCACTTATCAGATCAATAAGTACCCAATATTTTCCCCGATTTGTTTTATCGGATCAACAAGGTACCACTGTTTGACCCGTTCAGCTTCTCGAATCAACATGTACCAACTATTTAACCTAATTCGACTTATCAAATTGACAAGTGCCCAATATTTGACCCGTTCGGCTTCTCGAATCAACAAGTACCAACTATTTGATCCGTACGACTTCTTGAACCAACAAGTACCTTATATTTGACCGATTCGGCTAAATAGCTCAACAAGGTACAAACTATTTGACCTGTTTGGCTTATCGGCTCAAAGGTACCCAATATTTGACCGATTCAGCTTATCGAATAAACATGTACACACTATTTGCCCTGATTGGCTTATCGGCTCAACAAGTACCCAATATTTGACTCGATTTAGCTTATCGGCACAACAGTTACCATTATTTGCCCCGATTCGACTTATTGGCTCAACAAGGTACCACTATTAGACCTGATTCAACTTATCGGATCAACAAGTACCCAATATTTGACCTGTTCGGCTTCTCGAATCAACAAGTATCAACTATTTGACCTATTCGACTTATTGAACCAACAAGTGCCACTATTTGACCCGATTCGACATCTTGGATTAACACGTACCAACTATTTGACCCTTTTGGCTTATCGGCTCGACATGTACCCATAATTTCACCGATTCGATTTATCGGATAAACAACTACTCACTATTTGATCCGATTCAACTTCTCGGGTTAAAAGTACCTACCATTTGACCTAATTCGACTAATCGGCTCAACAAGTACTCACTATTTGCCCCGATTCGGCTTACCGGATCAACAAGGTACTACTGTTTAGCCCGTTCAGCTTCTCGAAGAAACATGTACCAAATATTTGACCCATTCAGCTTCTTGAATTAACATGTACCTACTATTTGACCGATTCAACTTATCGGCTCAACAAGGAACCACTATTTGACCCGGTTCGACTAATCGAATCAACAAGTACCCAATATTTGACCCGTTCAGCTTCTCGACAAGTACCAACTATTGAACCCCTTCGACTTCTTGAACCAACAAGTACCTTATACTTGAACGATTCGGCGGAGCGACTCAACAAGGTACCACTATTTGACCTAAATCAACATCTCGGATCAACATGTACCAACTATTTGACCCGTTTAGTTTATCGACTCAACAAGTACCCACTATTTGATTGATTCAACTTATCGGATAAACAAGTACACATTATTTATACTGATTCGGCTTATCGGCTCAACAGGTACCCAATATTTGACCCGATTCAGCTTATTGGCTCAATAGGTACCCATTATTTGCCCTGATTCGACTTATCGAATCAACAAGGTACAATTTTTTTACCCGCTCGGCCTATCGAATCAACATGTACCAGCTATTTGACCCGTTCGCCTTCTTGAATCAACAAGTAACCACTATTTGACCGATTCGGCTTATTGGCTCAACAATGTACCACTATTTCACCCGATTCGACTTATTGGATCAAAATGTACCAACTATTTGATTCGTTTGGCTTATCGGGTAAATAATTTCCCATAATTTGACCCATCACAAATTCTCGGATCAACAAGTACATACTATTTGACTCGTTCAAAACTACTTAGAAAATTAGTAGTTTCACGATAATTTCCTTTAAATTCCTATTTGATTAGTATTAATCATATTAATAATTTCAAAGTTAAAAAAAGTCTATAAAAATATAGGGTGTCATTAATGAAAACTTGATTTTTTTTCTTGGTAATTAGATGTTTTTGTTTAACGTGCTATATAATTAACCAAGGATAGTTTCCAAATGAATCTAATACAACATTTAAAGTCACATATTTCAAAAATATAGTTGTTATATATCATACTAATGTAATTTAGATTGTATTAGTCTTCTCCAAAATCCTTTTCCACAAAATATCAAAGGTAGAATATCTTAAAATGATGGAGAGGGTAAATGGTAATTCGATAAGACCAATTGGGTCAAACTAGTTATTAATGAAAAGTTCAATTAAACATTTACTTGTTTTAAATTAGTGGGTAAAGTGAAATAGTAATTTTGATATTTAATGATTCTCATTAATCAAGGTGCATGTAGAACATTTAATAAGGTTCGAAAATCAATAATCCTTACTAGAATGACAAAAAAAGACATACAATCTTTAATTTCAACTTTCTTAAAATTTAATTAAAAAATGACACATCATCATTGTTATCTACATGTCATCAGGTTGCTCATTTCTTCACCATTAAATGTGTTGTATTCTTTTTAGGTGAAATAAATGCATGATCCAACTACTCAATCAATCTCATCCTTTGGTTTTTTATCCAAGGGCTAATATTAGGTCACCATCCATGGTGATAAAATGGAAGTAACCATTAAAACCTTACCCATATATATATACATATATATGAAGTATGTTATATTAAATTCATATATGACGTGCGCGAAACTTATATTTGCATTACTTATAATTTTATTTATATTTTATCCTACATTTTAAAAAATATATATTTTATTAGGATAAAACGATTACATATTTAAATATTAGATTACATCATATTTGGTTTTATTAAAATCATTACTTTTTAAATAAACTTTCGTGCATTGCACGAGAATATTACTACTGGAAGTAATAAGGATAATCAGTCATCTGAATCCTTTTATATCAAATACCGGAATAATGCTTAGATGCTAGCAAGACGAAAAAATTGGATCAATATATAGACTTCACTTGGCCATTTATTTTCGACCTCTAGAACAATACAAGAACAATGTGAGAAAAGCGCTAAATTCCATTTTAGAACAAAACTACCAAAATATTATGTAGCATTTACATTCTAAAGCATCTTGAACAAAATATCAATATTGTTCCCAATAAATGCTCTACCTATCGACAACAAAAAACCCTAAACTGAACCTACACAAATCAATAATGATAGCTATAATATGCATGTGGCAATTTTAAACTCAAAGATCTTGTAGGTGGCCCAGTAGTGCCTAGAAGCTTGCAAATCATTCTTGAATATGTCTCATAGTAATTCTCCATGTCTGTCAATTTATTGGCCGCAACATCCTACGTAGAACTGAACGAACCTCTGATCACGTACAGTTTTTTTAGGAGTGAGACGTGCAACTACACCTACAAACATTAACAATTTAGTAGCACCTAACAAAAAACCAATTTTTTTTGCCAAAATTCCACATTTAAGCCATGATGAATATACTATAAATCGTAATAGGATACTGCGACTATTAAGATTGGCACTCTCCAAAGCGGAGGCCGTACAATAACTTATACGACACGCCTAATACGTGATCTCGACGGTCCAAATTTAAGCTTATCCTATTAGTGCAATTGTCAGGCGGTTTATTGCTAATGGACCAATTAACGGCACTAACATATGACCTCAATATACTAATTCCCCGTGGATTGAAGGCCCCATTATTTTGTTAATCAATAGTATGCTAGTGAATTTATATCTCAATAATTTAAGTTACATTCTTTTCTTTTGGTCGCCCAAAGACTAGTTATATTTAGTTTTTCTCCAACAAAATCGGTATTGAGTACTACGAGTACAAAAAAAGCCGATTAAAAAGTAAAAAGAGAAGAAATCAACGCATCCAAATTCGAGAGAAACTCAACAATGTTGGAACTTTCATAAGAAAATACTCAAATACAAGTTCCTTTGGATGATACGACGGAAACATCAGCTTCCAAAAAAACTTTGTTTCTTGTAGAGAATAAGTAAAATAGAAGAGGCATGCTGCTAGTCAGTCTACTAACTAAAGCTTAGCTATAAGAATAGATAAAACCATCTCACTTAATTTAATTAGTCTTTCGATTCCTCCTAAGTGCACCGTACAAACCACATTGACTTGCAAGAAAGACACAAGGACTAAAGTATGAGGCTTGAAGAATTATTTATTCGGCCCATAAATATTTGTGACAACGACGACATTTCGACATCTATCTGATAAATACCCAAAGACTTGTTTCCCAAAAGCACCAATATTTTTTTTTTTTTTTTACAAATCATGCAGTTAGTGAATGTAGGTACAAGTTTGTTTCTAATAAAACCCCCTATTTTTTCTAACCTTTTTTTAGTATACCTCGATCCTATACAAGCGATCAGATTTCATGCTCTCACGGACGAGCTAAAAATACTACTTCACAAGCATGCAAGCTCAATTGATTATGCAATTTATCACAATGTTGTTGAACTAACAGTGCAACAATTTCAAATCCTTTCTAAACGGGTCGGCAATATACAAGGTTTATCAACTAAATCAACCTACACTTCAGGTATACGAATTTGAGTCCTACGGTAAACAAAAATTAAGATAAATGAATGCATAGAACTATAAAAAGTTCCATACGTGTTATTTAGCGATTGCTTTGGAAACTACCGATCGATCCAACAAAACAAGAGTTCATTGATTGTGGCAACAAAAACACAAGCAACAACAATCACATATGTACTCCAACACAAAACACTAGAAATTCTAAATGGCTGATGGATCCTAAAAAAAAAAAAAAAAAGCCTAGAAAATCCGAAATTAATCCAAATACTTATCCAAAATATTACGAGCGTGCAATTGCGCTAAAGCTTAAGTCTATCAATCCACCGAACGGACACTAGAGGTAGTGAGCCCTCCCAAAGCATCTAATCAATTCTCATCATCCATTCAATCACTAACCTATAGTTTCCTTTTGCAGCTCGCGGGGCATGATTTCCACGGTTTGTGATCACTAGCAACTCTCTTTCTAGGCGTCTTTCGGCACTTGTCACTGTGTGGAAGCATCTTGCGCTTCCCGTGTACTCTTTCAAACCTTTTTATTGCATCACTCTTTACGTTCTTCCTCAGCATATTGCTTATTTCATGGTTTATTAGCAATAGGATATTATGAACCCTTATCTGCTGGCTCAAAGCCTTTACCAAATGACAACATGACACAAAGTAGATAGATTAGCATAGTAGGCTTTAGTATAGGGACAAGAATTTGGAACAAAAATCTGTATTAGGAGAAGCCACTTAAGTACCTCTATTTCATCTTTGGAACTATGATCTGCCGAAAACAACGTACTAGTGCCGGTTTGTGTAGATTGCAAATGCTTAATTACAAATAGACCGCAGCCATTCCTAGTGACACGATCGAACAAGGCAAAACTGACATCAGTGGTTGGATTTGAGTGAAGTAGTCATGGAATTCCTAAAGTTTCTATTGAGATAGAAAAAAATTTATTTTTCGAACATAACCTAACCACCAGTGGTCGGACATTGCAAACTATAAAAGATATGGAAAGGTAATAATTCACTTACTAGAGCTTTTATCGAAGCTTTTTTTATGTGATCCACATACGTGACACTCGAATCCGAGTCTAGTAGAGTGACCTAATTCTCAATAGTCTCTAACACCAACATCTTGAAGTAACGGAGGATGTCAATGTACATTGGGACATAGATCTACAAAACAGTAAGATAAATATATCGATTAAAAAAATATAAACAATACCGTTCGAATACAAAAATAAATACTCCCTCCGTCTCGGCCTGATTGTCCAACCTTGGCCAGGCATGGAGACTAAGAAAAAACAGATTTTGTGGAATCTTTGACCTTTTCAAAGGTGGAGATTAAAGTAGAGATTTTGAGGGGTGAGATTATGAGAAAATTTGCCATTTATGGACTTGGACAATTAGCTTGGGACAAACAAATATGGCAAGTTGGACAATTAGGCCGGGACGGAGGGAGTACATGTTAGGTACATTATAATGTATTTTAAAAGGTTGGACAAAACAAACAATATAGTTTGGGGGTTAAGTCCTCACCGCTTTATAGCAATCGAGATTATCCTTCACAAAGCCTTTTCAGAACAAATAACCTCGTTTTACCCAAATTTAGAACAAATAACCGAAAAATAATTAGTAAGCAGGTATTTTTGTGTATAGTTGTATAGGCTAAGTATGGAAGGATAATTTAGGAAACAGGCTTATGTTTTGTTCAGGATTAATTGTTAACGCACCATATCGATAACAGGGAAAAACTATATCTCCAGCCCATCGTTCACGCTAGCTCTCTCCTGATGATTTAATGCTTCAACTACCATGTGGATTACCTGTTTTTAGGAGATCAACAACCACATTGAAAACAAGCACTAACATCAAAAGAATTGTAAAAAGCAGTGCTAATTCTAATAAACTTTTCACAAAGCAACGTACGACAAATACCATAGTGCTCATCCAGCTCTTAGGTAAGAATTTTCTCATCTTCCTTCTTGTTAAATGCCTACTCCTACTCGATGTAATTATCTCGCTACCAAAAAAAAAAAAAGTGACATCAGAAAACAAATTAATAAATCAGACATGTTTTTTAAAATTAAAAAACTTGTAGTCGAAGTTATCAGTTTTTACTGCTGATCTAGTTCCTCATTGACCGCACTGTCGCGATGCGATAAAATTAGTTAAACCTAGCTACCCTTCTAGCTTGTATAAGTGATAAGTAGGGTCGATCCCACAGGGAGCAGGAAGACTTATAGTGTTTTAAATAAATCCTAATACTAACAATATATGTATATATAAGTAATGGGGAATTTGTAGTTTGATTTTTATTAACTAATGAACCAAAACAGAATTTAAGCAAATAATTATGAACTGTTCTACTTATGAAATGACGAATCCTAGCCCCTAATCTTTTCTCCGCCTAGTTATTACTACCCTGTGATAGATGCAATTATTAACCAATTTCAACCTTAAAACTCCTACGCCGAGATTAGCAACAAGCGCTGCTAACCTCGTTATCCCTTGTGATTAACTAACCGAAACAAGCTCTTTAGTTAGTCTATCCAGTTGAGTGATCTCAGAACAAGCTCTCTGGATCCCATTAACCGGATGCCTAGAGTACTAGGATAACGGAATAGACACGGTGTGGACCTCATAAGCTCGGAGTCATTCAGACCGGGCTATATACTACCCTAACGATATCACTCGCTATTCGCTACTAATTGGCTATAGGTTCGTAACAATTACGGATTACGATTATAACCTAGCGTTACTTATGCAATTATAATCCTAGGTGATCAATCTAGCACATAAACACACAAGTATTGAAAGATAAACAAATAGCATAACAACGTTTTCAGGAATCAATTGATTAATAATCACTGTAAATATCATAAAGTAATAAACTAGGGTTCGACTCGATTAAGGACTGAAATAACCTACTAGCTGCTCATGGCGGTGACAAAAGATAAATTAAAATGGAAATACATAATTTAAATAACTAGGAATGAAAAACCCGAATACTTTCGATCTTGATTGCTCGTCTCCTTCGGAATCTCTCAATATTGCTCTCTCGTAATGTCCAAGTCTTCTATTTCCGAGCATAAGGATCCCCTTTTATAGAAGAAGTTAAATTGGGTTATTTTTGGGCTCAAAATCGGAATTCTTGTGGCCCAAGAATTAATTGGCCGACTTCATGGGCCGCAGCCGCGCAGATGGGCCGCTCCCGCGCCCGCTCCTCAGTCAACACACGCCGCGGCCGCGCCACTTCTCTAGAGGCTTTTTGCTTTGTCTCTTCATTTTGGCCACGGCCGCGCTAATGTGCCACGGTCACGGTACTATGTTCTTATTTTCTTGCGTTTTTTTTTCATCCTTTTGACATCCGGACTTCGTTCCTTCGTTGTACATCTGGCCAAGTATAAATACTTAGCCTTAAATCACCTATTTAGCTCAAAACGAAATCACAAACGTCAAATAATCCAAAGACATTAAAACAAGCTAAACACAATCCATTATACAAGCAAACATCTCAAACCATCACTTTAACAGACTTAAAGTGCATTAATAAACGCGTGTACCAAAATCCCCCAAACTTAACCCTTTGTTCATCCCGAACAAATCTAAACCAAACAAACAATCAAGACACGGGTTTTAAGGCACTTTAAGTGGCAATTACGAGTTTCAGAAAAGTTTTCCAAAAGCACAGCAACATGACGTGAATGAGCATATTTGACCGAGCAACTTCAACTACTTTCGACACTTATGTTTTTCAACAAATGATCCTCACCGGAATTGTGTATCACTCTTCTCTCAAGTGTTTAAAATATGCAAAGTATTCCACTCACATTGAATTATATGCAACGACCACCATATGCTTGTCAATTATTTAAGTCGGATCTAGTGCTCAGCATGTGTGGCAAAGAATAAAAAAGGTCTTTAATTTGGTTGTAATGTAGGCTTAGGTAGGGTAAGATAAATTTTGGGTGAAAGTGACTAACAAGTGGACTGACCGAGTTATTCCTACTCAACCACCCCTCAAAACAATCACTACACCTCACTCTCCAAATTTCAGTAAATCACTTCAAGGAATGACTTCTTCTCCAAAGTTCTTTTACAACCAAGTGCTTTTCTTTTCTGATTACTTTTTTTTTTTCTCTTATGGGTACTACATTTTTCTGGGACTACCCGGATTTCATCTTTCTCATTTTTTTTTTTTTTCACTAAGCACTTTTCTTACTCCCCTCCTTAACCCATGCTGCATGTATACTCGACCCATTTCTTTCTTACTTTTGCATTGTACAAATCAAGGAGTCTAAAATTTTAGCACATAGGAGGGTAAACCTTCTTGATTTTTCTATCACTAATTCCCTTTTCATCTTTCATTTTATTCCCCTTTTTCAGCCCATAGTAATCCCAAATAACATCCCCGACTACCTCTCCTTTCGCCTCCCTCTTAACTAGATTAGTCAAATAAGGTCAAAGGCCAATTTGAAAGATATTCGGCTAACAAATGACAGGCTCACGGTTCAAATGGGCTAACTACGGAAAATTTCTTTTTCAAAATTTCGGTAAAAAATGGTAATTATTTTGAGGCTCTGAAATAGGCTAAAATCAAGAAATGCCTAAGATCATTTTCTAAGCTACAACACACATCGACTTATTCACGATAGACATGCAAGGCAAGTTCTAGGGTCTGTTGGCACATAACCAATGAAAATCACACCAAAAGAATTTATACAAATTACTCCAAGAATGGAGATACAAAATAGGCTCAAACTCCTCACAGGGAAATTATTGATCAATGTTTCAATTCACAGCTCAATTTCATCTCCATTACCCGTCATGCTCTATCATGTGCTATTGTAAACAAGTTTTAACAAAAATTCATCATTAACTCATTGCCAACTTGTTATCACCTTATTGTGTACATCTTCTTTCTTAACAACACAATTCAGTTTTCCTTTCCTTTTCTAGACTCGATCAAGACTCAACAAAAATTAAAAAAACAATAAACCCTAAGACTCCACAAAATAAAACAAATAACTCCGGCTTACAGGCCCAAACCTCAACTAATGGCACACAGGCCCAACAACAATGCATAATAAAATAAATTTAAAAACGGACAGCAAACTAGAAACGCTTCCAAGTCGCTCCACTTCACACCCCCCTCCCCCAAACTTGGTTGAAAACCAAAGTTTGAGGGAAGAAAGAGTGGTGCGGCTTGGTACACACTTACAGTGCTTTACTGAGGCGGCGGTGGGGGTGGATGACCCCCTTATCCCCAAAAGGACTGCAGATGCGTCCACTGAGCCTCTTGCTGGCTCTGCCATGCCTGCTGTTGCTCCTGAAATGTCTGCTGCAGCTGCTGCCACAGTTGCATTTGGTCCCAACGATATCCTCCACAGCCCAGCGATTTTCCATTGCCGTCCAACGATCATCCTCCACCTGCCAACGCTGCTCCATAGTATGGTGCCATGCAGTCTCACGTTCTTGGCCCGCTTGGAAAGCCGCCATGGTGTCCTGATATCCCGATTGAGCCTCTCCTTTGTAAAGGGCTAAGTCGTCCCGAAGTGAGGTAACGAGGCCCTCCATATGCTCTTGAAATTCCCACTGTGATTGTATGGCAACAGCGGGCCTCTTCTGCCTCGGCTGGCGGTGGTGACTGCTTCCTTCAGCCGGGTCTTCTTGATCCGGAGTGGTGTCCTCGTCCGGCTGAGGTATAACCGGGACTCGACCCAATTGGTACCGCTGCAGTTCGGTGTCATCAGGCTGTCGAGAGGCGGCCAAGTGGGCGCGTGAAGCCAAAGATAAGTTCCGAGTACTGTAGATATTTATCACCTCAGTGAGCCTCGGATTTGGTAGGCGAAGGAATGGTCCCACATTTTGTATAACATATGGGACGGTCTTGTTGGATGGCATTCGGGCCACCCCTTCTTTGTAACCCAAGGTCACGACTCTAATTTTTTCCAAATCCTCCCAAGTGAGGAGGAATTGAGTGGTCACTGGTGTCAAATCAACCAACAGAATGCCACAATCAGCCGCGATCGGAGTAATCAGACCTCCCACGTATATGTTCTCCCTCGGTTTGAGCACCACGTGTTCAAAGTGCTCGAGCATCAACTCGGCTACCATCACTTGCTTCTTGTTCAGCATATGCCACAATATCTTCAACTCATTATGGCAAGCTGCCCCTGTTTCTTTCCTCGCAAAGATGGTACGGCTGAGGAGCTTCTGAATGTACCGGATCACGGGGCTACGAATCCAAGAGTTCTTTGAGGTCTTGGTGGAAAAGGGTTGAGCATCAACAAGTCCTGGTGCAACTGTGAGTTGCCCCCAAAAAGCTTGCACATCAAACTTAGTGTGGCAACTGGTGACCTCTTTATATAGCATATCATAAATCTCGGAGAGTGCTGTCATGGTCCTAGTGAAGGACTGTCCCCCTAGTTGAAATGTGATGCTTTCGAGCACATTCCCGCACTTGTTGGGGTCCATGATGAGCTCGAGAGTGCTTAAAAATTCGAGTGTCAGCCCCTCGTATGTCAGCTGGGGTTTCATGACCCCCCGAAGTCCGGTGGAATCCAAAAGGGAGATCACATTATCATATATCCCCATGTCCTTGAGGAGCTGGTCTCGGCCGTACCAAGTAGCCATGATCGGTCGGTTGTACAGTTTCTTGAACCGCTCTTTGTGGGAGTCCTTTGTCAATACAAAGGCGAAGTGTCAGCTGTCAATGGGGTCAGACGGTAGCACCGGAGGTGGGGTTTCCACAGGTGGCTCTTGGACCATCGGCTGCTTGCCCTTGGCCTGTCTACGACTAGGACGGGGAGGCATGATAATAGGTACCTATACCAACAACACCATAAGTATCCATGTAGTATGAAGAACACCTAAGAATGTGAATATAGCTTGACATACTATGATTTTGAGTCAAGGTGGCATGCACGAACATGATACAACTAGGATGAGCATACGAAAACTACGATGCAACCGGAGGTATGTGATGCATTATCCTAATTCATTCATAATTCGAAATAAAACTTCAAAACAATGTATAACAAGCTATTTGAAATGATGCAAGCAACGTGTTTGACAAAATGTCACAAAGAAGGACCACTCCCAATTGTGCTAGCTTTACCACAATAAAACAACCCACAAAAACAACACACCAAATCCACGACTAACCCTATGAATTACTCGTCTAGAATTGTCAATGGGAGCCAATTTATCAACACAATGCACAAACATATATACTCAACTCCAACTAGCACTAACAAACAAAATTTACCCCCCTAGCATTCACAATATTTCGAAATTGAAGATGAAATACAAAGGGGAAGGTTAGCTTCACGTACCGGAAGAGTTTAGTCGAGGAAAATTCAAATTTACGTTTCGCACCCAAATCGGCTTGCCCAAAAACGTGGTGAAAATCCGAAAGTAATCGAACTAGTTTGTGTTTAGAGGTGTGTGTGTATGAATAAGTGCTGAATTAGAGTGATTTGTGGGTGGAAGAATGGTTATGTGTGTGCAAAGTGTGTGTTTTTCGGGGGGGGGGGGGTGATAACACGTTATTTATGCATGTATTTAGGTCGATTTAGGATCATATTTTATATCATTTACGTGCATATTTGACCGGCATTTATTTATATTAATAATATTTGGGTCATTTGACGTGTTTCGACTTGTTTTAAGGTATTTTGAGCATTTTCAGGCTACCGGACGAGGAAACAAGTTGGAAAAGAGTGAAAACCGGCCCAAAAGAGTGAGAACCGTCGAAGAACCGGTCCAAACCGGTCCGAACCGGCCTGAACCGGTCCAGGAGCAAAACCGGGCAAGAACCGACACGGCCGCGTCACAAAGCAACACGGCCGTGTCAAAAGTGGTCCACAATGTGCTGTTGATTCTGGAATAGAACACGGCCGTGTCACAACTGCAACACGGCCGTGTCAAATGTTGAGCAGAAAGTGAATTGTGCAAAGCAACACGGCCGTGTCACTTAAGCAACACGGCCGTGTCAGAAGGGTTTTTATGCGAAGATTTCCTATTTTTAATAGGATTTTGAGCCTATCTTCCCCAAGATTCGTCCTCAACTCTATAAAAAGGACCCCAAGCTCTAGGAAAAAGGGGATCAATCATCAAGAACATAAATTACATCATCTTGGAGGACAAAGAAGACGAAGATCATCGAGACGGAATCATCCGGGTTTATTTATTCTTTTCTAGTTTAATTCTTTACAATGTTTTTATTAAGATTTTGTATTGGATTATTACTAGGCATGAGTAGCTAAGCTATTCGTGTCCTAGGGTTAGAAAGTATGGATTTTTATAACAATGTTTTGATTTATGATTTAATCTATTAATTCCATTCTTTATGTGTTTTATCTCTATGTTTATGCTTAAACTGAATTTAGCTTGATCACCTAGATTTAGTAATTTAGTTTAACAATTCCGCTTCGAGAGGAGGGAATTGTTATCAGACTTAGAACATAGAGCGCAGTTGTCTATGACTGTGTAGGCTGTGGCTTAGGATCGTTTGGGAGTTATTAGGTTAATTGACTCGAGAGGGTAATTAGCTTAATTAATCAACGGTTTAATCGCTTCGAGAGAAGGATTAGATTATTGTCGTGCCGCCTAATAAACATTAGAATTGGTAAATTAATAGGTTAATCATATTCCACATTGAAATAATATCCTGAAATCGAAGCCCTAGGATACCTTTTCTCTTTGATTGTTAGTTTTCGTGTTTCCTAAGTTTGAAGTTATATTTAATTGAGTAGTTTAATTAGTAAAATCAACCTTTAAAACTTAGTATCTAGTTAGGACATTCCTAGAGTATTAGGGTATCAAACTACCTAAAACTATTCCTTGTGGGATCGACCTTGATAATCGTTACTACACCTACATCCGTACACTTGCGGAACACTAGGTTATAAACCGACGTGTCAAGTTTTTGGCGCCGTTGCCGGGGAATAGGATTTAGCGCTTAGTTTTTATCTTGAAAAATAGGAGGAAACTAGACTAGAATTTATTTTTTTCGTATTTTTAATTTTAATTTTCGTTTTATTTTTTATTTAATTTTAGTGTTACGCGGTAGTTCTTGTTTTTGGTGTTTTCAGGCTTCGTATGCACACCAGATCAAAAGGGAAAGAAACCCTTCTTCCTTTCGATCCAGAAATTGAAGCGACAGCTCGCAGACACCGAACGAGAAGAAACCTCACAGCTGAGATGGAGAACCCACCACAGCAACCGAATGATGAAGCATTAAATAGAGTGCTAACAGCCTTAGCACGATTAGATGATCGCGTCACTATTATACAGCAGCAGATACCTGCACAGCAGCAACAGTTGCCACAACAGCACGGACAGATTCCAATAGAGCCAGATGCGGGAGAAGAAGACAATACACCTATTAGTGACTGTTTAAGGCCGAATCCTAATCAACAGTCAGGAGGAGTACAACTTCCGCCTCTGAATGCAAATAGTTTCGAGCTGAAGCCTGCACTGATCAACATAGTGCAGCAGAACCAGTACGGAGGAAGTGCATTGGAGGATCCGAACGCTCACCTGATAAAGTTCCGAAGATTGGCGGACACAATCAAAATAAACCATGTGCCACACGAGCAGGTTAAGCTGCGATTGTTCCCTTTCTCATTGAAGGATAGAGCCCTCCAATGGTTCAATTCCTTGGAAGATATCATCAGTTGGGAAGAGTTGAGCACTTCGTTCCTATTGAAGTACTTTCCACCGAGCAAGATGCTCGACTTGCAGAACCAGATCAACCAGTTCAAGCAATTGGACCAAGAGCCATTCGGAGAGGCTTGGGAGCGATTCCGGGATCTTATCCGGAGTTGCCCTCAACATGGGTTCACCAAGAAGCAGCAAGTATGCAAGTTCTACAATGGTCTACTTGCTCCGACTAGAAACCAAGTGGATGCAGCTGCGGGTGGAAGTTTGATGGAGAAATCAGTAAGGATGGCATTCTCAATCCTGGACGCGATGGCCAGAACAAGCTACCAATGGTCGAATGAGAGAAACATGCCAAGGAGGGTAGCCAGTGTCCAAAAATGCGAGCCCGTCAATAATGAGCCAATTGAAAAGCTCACAGCACAAGTAACAGCATTGACGAGCCAGGTGAATTTGCTAACTAATCTAACGTTAGCACAACAGCCAGGGGGTCCGGAAGAAGTTGAAGAAGTAAAATTTGTTAATCAACGAAACTTCAACAACTTCCAGAACAATCAGCCTCGGTACAATCAGTACCCTCAGAATCATCAGAATTTTTCATATGGGAACGCGCAAAATACACTCAATCCGCCACCCGGATTTGCTGTTACAAATGGCATGATCCATGATGGTAAGAAGCCATCACAAGAAGAGATCGCGATGTCACAATTCGAAAAGTATGACGAAAAGTTAGCTCAGTTGGAGAAGAAAGTGGATGGAAAATTCATGGAGCTAAACAAGCATATCACTGGGCAAGGGGCAGACATCAAGAGGCTCGAAAACACGTTGGTGCAGACTCAAGCTAGCATTGGAGAGTTGACATCAAACATGAGTCAGCTGATAAAGATAGTAGGAGCTCAACACAAGCAAGGCCAATACCCGAGTGATACAGTGGTTAACCCGAAGGAGCACTGCAATATTGTGGAGCTAGATGAGCATGAAGAGAGCTTGAAGGACCAAGAAGCGAAGGAATCAAGCGAGGAAGTCAAAAACATTGAGAAGGAGGAGGTCAATACAATCATAGATAAGAAAACTTCATCTCCTATTCTTGATGAGTCTTTTGATTTTTGTTTTAAAAATTCGTTCTTTGCTAACCTTGATCCTTTAGAGCAATCTAGAGTTGTTGTTGTGAAACAGGAACCACTAAAGGAGAGAATCGAAGTTAAAGAGAAAACAAAGAAGTGGGAGGATGGAAAAGAGGCGACAAAGAAGAGACCGAGCAGGCCCAAGAAGAACGCAAACACAAGCATGAAACCAAGAAGAGCAACAAAAGCAAAAGATCCAGGGAGTTATACTATTTCTTGCTCAATTGGTAGTTATGAATTTCATAATGTCATGTGTGACTTAGGGTCTAGCATAAATTTGATGTCTCTTAAGCAGTATAGACAATTAGGATTAAGGGAAATTAAACGGTCCTTTACTACTATCAAATTGGCGGATGGATCTTCATTAACGCCGTTGGGAGTAGCAGAGGATGTAGTGGTAAAAGTGCTAAATTTTGAATTCCCTAGTGATTTCTTAGTTGTTGACATGAAAGGGAGTGATGAATTCCCTTTTATCTTAGGAAGACCCTTCTTGGCGACTAGCCAAGCACTAATAGATGTACCTAAAGGGGAGTTGGTTTTTCGGGTTCAAAACGAAATAATCACACTCAACATACATAAATCGGGTCTAAGGGGTAGGCACAATTGTAGCATTATTTACACTACCCTAGCGGCTGTAGAAAATCCTCGTGCCCCAAATAGCTCTTTAAGTGACCAGAAAACTTCCAACTCGGGGTGGCTAGAAGAAGGTTGATAGGAAAAGGACGTCCGGCTGAAGACGTAAAACAAAGCGCTTGTCGGGAGGCAACCCGATGTTTAATGTTTTATGTTTATATTTTTTATTGCGTTAATTTTATGTTTTACGTGTGTTTTAGTGTTTTATGTTTTTAGGAATCAACATGGACGAGTGTTGCAAGAAACGGGGGTCGAAAAGACGGAAAAATCGCGTTAAAAGGAGCAGAAGATGCAACACGGCCGTGTCGCACAACGGACACGGCCGCGTCAAAAAGCACTTAGAAAGTGTTTTCAGCACTGGAATGCAACACGGCCGTGTCGCGTCAAAATCAGGCCCAAAAACCAATTTTGGTTCAAAAGCAAGACGGCCGTGTCGGCCTTATAACACGGCCGTGTCAAAACCAAGCTCCAAACACGATTTCACACTGGAACGCAACACGGCCGTGTCACATAACCAACACGGCCGTGTCAAAATCGGCCCAAAAACATCAATTTTGGCTCAAAAGTAACACGGCCGTGTCACAACATTCAACACGGCCGTGTCAATACTTCAGCAGAAAAAATGCAAAAATTCAGAACGCGATGCGGAGACTGCCGAACCAAGATTCAGTAAGCAGCAAAATGACACGATTTCGGAGCTCGTAGGGGTTTCAAAAAGCCGCCGTCGAAACGATTTGTACGTTAGCACCAAGGCGTACCACGTTTTTCCTCCAAACATTGGCTTTCAGCCAAGTTTGGGGGAGGGGGTAGACCGTGGGACGTCTTGGCAGCTATATTTATAGTTTTGATTTACCTCGTTCGAATTTCGTGCTGTTAATTGTGGGTCCGTGTGCCCATTTTTCTGATGTATTAGTGCTGTTGGGTCTGTGAGCCCGAGTTTGATTGCATATTGTTTTCATGTTGAGTCTTAGGAGTTTAGAGTTTAGAGTCTTATTAGTGTTTCAATTTTTAGAGTCATAAGAATAATAAAACCCGGAATTAGGTAACAAGTGAAAAAAAAATAAAAAGAGAATAATAGGGAAAGATGGATGATGAATAGTTAATGATGAGATGATTTAGATGAAAAAAATGGCACATAATAGAGCATGAGAGGTGTTTTGAGACGAAATTGAGCTTGAACTTAGAATATTCAATCAAAATTAACCTTGTGAGAATTTGAGCCTAATTATACTCCAATTTTTGGAGTCATATACTTTCTTTCGGTGTGAATTTGATTGAATATGTGTACTAGTCTCTAGAACTTGCCTTGAGTCTTTACTAAGAATGTGTCAAGTATGTGTCGTGATTTAGGAAATGGTCTTAGGCAACTCTTTGTTTAAGCCTATTTATTCGAACCATGAAAATTGCCTTTGACCCATAATGAAAAAATTGTCCCTAGTTAGCCCAATTGAGCCTTATAGCCTTATTTATTCATAACCTAACAATGTCAGCCGAAACCTTTTTGATTTAATTCTTTTGGCCCTAATTGGATTAATCAAGTTAGAGGGAGGAGAATTGGAAGGAGTTTTGGGTGAACAATTTGTGGGAAGGAATGGGAAATAGGGATATTTTCAAAAGATGAAGGGAATAAAAGAAAAGTGATAGGTGAAAAGCGAAGAATGGCCTCTCCTAGAAAAAAAAAAGAAAAAGAAAAAAAAAGAAAAAGAAAAAAAAAAGAGGAAAAAAGAAAAAAGTTTTTATTATTAGTATTATAGAGGATAGGCTAGAAAATAAAGTGCTCAAATTATGAATTTGCTTACAACATTCGGGTAGTCCCAAAAATGTGGTACCTGCAGAATTGAAAAGCACTTAAGTTGTACGGACTTTTAAAGGTGAAGAAGTCACTTTGTGAGGTGATTTGTTGAAATTTGAAGAGTGAGGTTGAGTGATTGTATTGAGGGGTAGTCGGGTTAGACGTAACTTGATTAGTCCAATGAATAGTCACTTATATCCAAATGTATCCCACCTTACCTTAAGCCCACATTACAACCAAAATAAAGACCTTTTTGATCTTTTGTCACACATATCAAAGTACGAGGTCTAGTGTAGACAATTGGCAAGCATATGGTAGACTTTGCATGTAATTCAATATGAGTGGAAATTATTCTAGCTTAAACACTTGAGAGATGAGTGAAACACTCACCCGGTGAGGGTTGAATAAATTCGAAAGTTCAAAGTCTCGAGAGTAGTTGATTTTCGCGTTATCGCATATGCTCAAGTGAATTGTGTTGCCTAGTTGTTTTAAGGAAATCAAACTGAAACTGAATTCATCGTCTAATCGCCCTAAACAAAATGCATAATCACTTGTCATCTTTGTGTCTTTTGTTATGATGTTCGGGACGAACAACAGTTTAAGTTTGGGGGAGTTTGATAACACGTTATTTATGCATGTATTTAGGTCGATTTAGGATCATATTTTATATCATTTACGTGCATATTTGACCGGCATTTATTTATATTAATAATATTTGGGTCATTTGACGTGTTTCGACTTGTTTTAAGGTATTTTGAGCATTTTCAGGCTACCGGACGAGGAAACAAGTTGGAAAAGAGTGAAAACCGGCCCAAAAGAGTGAGAACCGTCGAAGAACCGGTCCAAACCGGTCCGAACCGGCCTGAACCGGTCCAGGAGCAAAACCGGGCAAGAACCGACACGGCCGCGTCACAAAGCAACACGGCCGTGTCAAAAGTGGTCCACAATGTGCTGTTGATTCTGGAATAGAACACGGCCGTGTCACAACTGCAACACGGCCGTGTCAAATGTTGAGCAGAAAGTGAATTGTGCAAAGCAACACGGCCGTGTCACTTAAGCAACACGGCCGTGTCAGAAGGGTTTTTATGCGAAGATTTCCTATTTTTAATAGGATTTTGAGCCTATCTTCCCCAAGATTCGTCCTCAACTCTATAAAAAGGACCCCAAGCTCTAGGAAAAAGGGGATCAATCATCAAGAACATAAATTACATCATCTTGGAGGACAAGGAAGACGAAGATCATCGAGACGGAATCATCCGGGTTTATTTATTCTTTTCTAGTTTAATTCTTTACAATGTTTTTATTAAGATTTTGTATTGGATTATTACTAGGCATGAGTAGCTAAGCTATTCGTGTCCTAGGGTTAGAAAGTATGGATTTTTATAACAATGTTTTGATTTATGATTTAATCTATTAATTCCATTCTTTATGTGTTTTATCTCTATGTTTATGCTTAAACTGAATTTAGCTTGATCACCTAGATTTAGTAATTTAGTTTAACAATTCCGCTTCGAGAGGAGGGAATTGTTATCAGCCTAGAACATAGAGCGCAGTTGTCTATGACTATGTAGGCCGTGGCTTAGGATCGTTTGGGAGTTATTAGGTTAATTGACTCGAGAGGGTAATTAGCTTAATTAATCAACGATTTAATCGCTTCGAGAGAAGGATTAGATTATTGTCGTGCCGCCTAATAAACATTAGAATTGGTAAATTAATAGGTTAATCATATTCCACATTGAAATAATATCCTGAAATCGAAGCCCTAGGATACCTTTTCTCTTTGATTGTTAGTTTTCGTGTTTCCTAAGTTTGAAGTTATATTTAATTGAGTAGTTTAATTAGTAAAATCAACCTTTAAAACTTAGTATCTAGTTAGGACATTCCTAGAGTATTAGGGTATCAAACTACCTAAAACTATTCCTTGTGGAATCGACCTTGATAATCGTTACTACACCTACATCCGTACACTTGCGGAACACTAGGTTAGAAACCGACGTGTCAGGGGGGAGGAAGAAAGAGTGAAAGAAAAGAACCTGGCCGTGGCCAGGGTTTTATTCTGCTACTCTTCAGACCGCGGCCGTGCAGATACGCCGCGACCGCGCTCGATTAAGTTGCCACGGCCGCGCACCTGTGCCGTGGTCGCGCACAGTGTCCAAAAAATTCTGGTGTTTCTGGAGCAGTTTTGGCCGCGGCCGCGCTGATTCGCCGCAGTCGAGGGCCCTGTTTCGAGCCTTAGATGCATTTTCTTCATTTTTCGGACCCTCGTCTCAACCTTATGGCATGCCTGGTCCTGTGAACCTCATGAAATACAAGAAAAACATGACATAAAATAGCTCTACTATAAAAATAATAAGAATAAAAGACAAAAAGAACAAAAATAACCGTAAACATCGGGTTGCCTCCCGACAACTGCTGTTGGTTAACGTCGTTGGCTCGACAGCTGCACGTTCCCTTAGCGTTTGTGCCAAGGTAGTTTCCACATGGGGCCCGACCAATTCAGACACTTTACCCCATTTTGCATTTCAAATCCCTTTTTACGATGCCGCACCAATGCGGACCAATTCAGCTTACTCCTGCACCTCATCTCAAAATCCTTTTCAACAACTGGGTTAGTAGCATCAGGTAAGAAAACAGAATTGGCATCTTCAGGATGTCCGATAGCATCATAAATATTCAACTTAACAATATGGCCATCAAATTCCATAGTTAGAGTCCCCTTACCGACATCAATCTTTGTTTGGGCGGTGTTCAAGAACGGCCGCCCTAACAAAATTGGAGAAGATGTAGAGGAATCTCCTTGCATGTCTAAAACATAAAAGTCAGCGGGAAATACTAGTTCACCTACTTCAACTAAGACATCTTCAATTAGACCATCAGGGTATGTGTTACTACGGTCTGCTAACTGAATTACTATCCTAGTTTCTTTCAGTGGTCCTAGGTTTAATGCATGAAATATTGCTCTTGGCATTACATTAATGGACGCTCCTAGGTCTAGCATGGCACGTTCAATGTTTGTGCCTTCTATTCTACATGGGATGATAAACATACCTGGATCCTTACATTTAGGTGGAATCTTCTTTTGGAAGATTGCTGAGACGTTTTCTCCCATCAGGACCTTTTCGTCCCCCTTAAGATTACGCTTGTTGGTACATAGCTCCTTTAAAAACATACCGTATCTGGGGATTTTCTTGATAGTATCGATCAAAGGAATGTTGATGTCGACCTTGCGAAACACATCCAATATCTCCTTCTCTTTGTCAGGTCGTGCAGTTCTGATCAGACGACTGGGAAAAGGGAGTTGTTGTGACGGAATTGATGCAGAATCAGTGATTTTCGGCTGAACAGGGGCTGCGGTCGCGTTGGTAGGCCACGGTTGCGCAACTTGTACAGGGATCTCAACTTCAGGCTCGTTGAGCAGGCCGCGGTCGCACAAGTCTGTCGCGGCCGCGGCTCGGTCTTCTGCATCTTCGGATTTTTGTTTACACCATCGTCCGATGTTTGCCTGGGTTTCTTAAGCTCTCCAAGCTGATTTCCACTCCGTAATGTGATGGCACTGACATTTCTTGGATTTATTTCCGGCTGTGCTGGCAGTTTTCCACTCAGCATATTCTCTAGTCGACTTATAGCAGTTGCCATCTGGCTCATCTGTGTCTCAAGATTCTTGATGCTCGATGTTGCATCCTTCTGAAATTGCACAATATTTGTGGCTAAAGTCTTCACAATATCGGCCAAGGATGAGTCAGGTGCTTGTTCGGCCGGCTGCTTCGTGTAATACATACCTCTAGGTGGTGGAGGTCTGTTTTGCCCACTTGACTGGCCTTGCTGATTACCGTAGCTGAAATTTGGATGATCCCTCCATCCTGGGTTGTAGGACTGAGAGTCGGGGTCATACTTCCTGCCTTGGAAGTTTCCAGTTCCGACAGCATTGGCATGTGCTTCGAGCTCATTACCCAGAACTTCGCAATTATCAGTTGTGTGATACGTGGTATCACATATTTGGTAAGGTCGGATATTTGAACTTCCCCCCATAACAGCTTTCTGAACCATTTTAGTAAGCTGATCAATCTTCGCATCCATTTGAGAATCGTTTACCTCTCTCACTATCCGCGTAGAGGCATCCCTTGTCCCGAATTGTTGAGTCTTAGCAGCCATTTTCGAAATGAGTGCTCTAGCAGCTGTCGGGGTCTTATCGCATAGGTCTCCCCACTGGCAGAGTCTAACATATTCCTATTCGACTGTGTCAGCCCTTCATAAAAATATTGGATGAGTAGCAGTTCTGTGATCTGATGTTGTGGGCATCTAGTCACCAGTTTTTCAAAGCGTTCCCAATACTCATAAAAGGTTTCTCCGGGCAGTTGTATCGCGCCACTGATTTCTTTCCGGATGTTCGTGGCCTTAGATGCAGGAAAATACTTCTCCAAGAACTGGGTCTCCATTTCCTCCCAAGTTTTTATAGAGGCTGAGGGCAGGTAATAAAGCCAATCCTTGACCATATTCTTCAGAGAAAAAGGAAATGCACGCAGCTGAATCTGTTCTTCTGTGACATTAATAGGCTTCATGCACGAACAGACAATGTGGAACTCCTTCAGATGTTTGTGTGGGTCTTCTCCTGCTAACCCATGGAAGGAGGGCAATAGATGAATTAACCCTGATCGAAGTTCGAAAGTGGTATCCTCCCCTAGATCAGGGAAGGTGATGCAGAGAGGCTAATGAGTAGTGCGAGAGGTGGCCAATTCCCTCATAGTCCTTTCGGCTGCCATTGAATCTAGCTCAGGTTCAGAATCGGAAGAATTCTCGGTGGCAAAGGGCAAAGCTTCAAATTCCTCTCGATTTTCTCTTGTTTATCTTCTCAGAATACGGTCTCTACGAGTTATCTCTGGATCGAAAAACAATTCTTTATTTTGGCGTGAACGAGTGATCATTCACTGCTAAAACAAAAAGAAGATTAGGTGAGTTCAAGTTTATGCAAAAGTGTAAAAAATAATAAAAAAAAATACTAGACTAAATATGAAACTAATAAAACTAGACACTTAAAGTCTTGCACCGCTCCCCGGCAACGGCGCCAAAATTTGACCGCACTATCGCGATGCAGTAAAATTAGTTAAACGTAGCTACCCTTCTAGCTTGTAGAAGTGATAAGTAGGGTCGATCCCACAGGGAGTTTAAATAAATCCTAATACTAACAATATATGTATATATAAGTAATGGGGAATTTGTAGTTTGATTTTTATTAACTAATGAACCAAAACAGAATTTAAGCAAATAATTATGAACTGTTCTACTTATGAAATGACGAATCCCAGCCCCTAATCTTATCTCCCCCTAGTTATTACTACCCTGTGATAGATGCAATTATTAACCAATTTCAACCTTAAAACTCCTACCCCGAGATTAGCAACAAGCTCTGCAAACCTCGTTATCCCTTGTGATTAACTAACCAAAACAAGCTCTTTGGTTAGTCTATCCAGTTGAGTGATCTCAGAACAAGCTCTCTGGATCCCATTAACTGGACGCCTAGAGTACTAGGGTAACGGAATAGACACAGTGTGGAACTCGTAAGCTCGGAACCATTCAGACCGAGCTATATACTACCCTAGCGATATCACTCGCTATTCGCTACTAATTGGCTATAGGTTCGTAACAATTACGGATTACGATTATAACCTAGCGTTACTTATGCAATTATAATCCTAGGTGATCAATCTAGCACATAAATACACAAGTATTGAAAGATAAACAAATAGCATAACAACGTTTTCAGGAATCAATTGATTAATAATCACTGTAAAAATCAGAAAGTAATAAACTAGGGCTCGACTCGATTAAGGACTGAAATAACCTACTAGCCGCTCATGGCGGTGACAAAAGATAAATTAAAATGGAAATACATAATTTAAATAACTAGGAATGAAAAACCCGAATATTGTCGATCTTGATTGCTCGTCCCCTTCGGAATCTCCCAATCTTGCTCTCTCGTAATGTCCAAGTCTTCTATTTCCCAGCATAAGGATCCCCTTTTATAGAAGAAGTTAAATTGGGTTGTTTTTGGGGTAAAAATCGGAATTCTTGTGGCCCAAGAATTAATTAGCCGATTTCATGGGCCGCGGCCGCGCTAATGTGTCGCGGCCGCGCCACTTCTCCAGAAGTTTTTTGCTTTTTCTCTTCATTTTGGCCGCGGCCGCACTAATGTGCCGCGGTCGCGGTACTCTGTTCTTGTTTTCTTGCATTTTTTTTCATCCTTTTGACATCCGGACTTTGTTCCTTCGTTATACATCCGGCCGAGTATAAATACTTAGCCTTAAATCACCTATTTAACTCAAAACAAAATCAGAAACGTCAAATAATCCAAAGACATTAAAACAAGCTAAACAGAATCCATTATACACGCAAACATCACAAATCATCACTTTAACAAACTTAAAGTGCATAAATAAACGCGTGTACTACTCATCTATTGTAAACATGTTTTATATCATTCCATCTGTATCACCTAAAATGCGTGCTTTATCAAATGGGTGGCCTGGGAGACTAACAACCTATCTAGGGAGTTTGCGATGCCCAATGGCATGCCTTCACCTCGTGCTGATTATCGTCCTCTCCCACCTTACCGCACGTTACCTGCTACAGAAGCAAGTGCATAACTAAACTATTATGACAATATGAGGAATACATTATAGTAATAATTGATAATGGGAAGAAGGTGAATAAAGAATCACGTTAGTCGACGGGAAAAAAGACAATACTAATTAGGTTGTTACCTACACCCTTCGTCCGGCGTTGGCTGCTCTCTTAAGGATTTCAGTAATGTTAGTGTGGCTATTTGTGGACTATTTCAACGCATAGATTGTCTGATAGGGGAGCATGAAATATCGGGTGAGTTCTCATTAAACTCAAAGCATTTCTTGGTTTCATTATCATTTAATTGAGAATTGGCACCTAGCTTGCTCCCAACCACATTACCACTACAATCGAATGGAAAGCCACTAATCTTCGTAGCTGCATCCACAGGGCAGTACATGTTAACAGGTCGTTCAACATTAACCACATGACCTAATTTAATATTCCCTTGTAGAGTATTTTTAATCTTTAACCGTGGAATGAGAGTCACAAATAATTCTTTCCAACCGAGTCCTCTCTTCAGTGTCGGGTTGCGTACCATTTAACTGACTACCGAGGGTTAATAGTGATATCTCCATAGATTCTACCGCTCCTCTTACCTTTGACATTTCTTGTGCGCCATCTTTCATGCACCACCGTAACATCTACCCATTATGTGCGACCAACTTATCACTCATTGACTGAATAGTGACCAAGATGTCTGAGAGTACAACCCATAGATTTCTCAACTCGCACACAACCATTAAGTCTTGCCCACTAACGTTACATGTGTCTGGATCCCATCCATTGTTCTCGGAAACACTGTCGGTAACATCATCGCTAAGAATACGAGCCTGTCCAAAAATTTAGTTCCAATTAGGTAGAGTTAAAAGTCAAGTTTGAAAGAATTTAGCTAGGCAAAAAAGATTTTAGAATTACTTATTTTTAGTAAATCATAGTAATGTGTTGTCATGGCTGGGTCGGTGGGTTGTACGTTTCTAGATCAACACCCAATTGAATATCTGCTTACCCAGAATCATCTAATTATCTAATTAACAAATACTTTCCCGCCAACAATTCAAAATAACAAGGGAATACTTAACATTGAAAACTACATCTTTGCCCATCGTGCTGCATTATTATCCAACAGCCATGCCGCTACTAAATGGGGGACTACATCATAATTTCAAAAACCAACAACATATAACAAGCCAAAACATGCATGGGTAATTAATAAGTTTCGAAGACGAACAAACATATCAGAACGTATTGTGGGGAACTAAATACATCTTTGTTGGGTGATATCTTATCCACAAACATTTCCTTTAATGACCGCCTTGCACCAAGAGTTTGTATTGATCTTTAGGACGAGCGACTCCTGTGTTTGATGATCTGTCAAACCAATGCAATTGAACCTCTCAGTGGTTATAGGACCATACCTCAACACAGTCCTTAGGTCGAACACCTACATTTGTCAAAGATAAATTTATTATTGAGCTGTGATGTACATAATAATATCAAATAGTTATTCTTTGATAGCAGTTGCCAGACATGTAGGAAAATTGAGCAGCCTGGGAAAACCGGATGGGATGTGGGTTTAGACACCTTAAACCTCCTCATTCTTTCATTCACGCATTTTAGGAAGAAGAAAGCCCAATTCTTTCTTGAAATAGCAGAAACATCCTTCAGTGGAAACAGGATCGAAACTCCGATATCGTACGTCATAGTCGTAGTCAAAAGAGTGGTCATGGAAAAGAGTATAGAGCGGCTTATAAAATCCTCCCCTGCATCACTCATCTTCAATAAGTCATGTTCTAGCTTCTTCAACCTAATTACATAGCATCTGTCTGATCCCACAACTCCATATCCTACTTTTACGTCGCAGATTGTACTATAGTCCCCATTCAAACTTCCTCGCCACATTCCGGAACTCCTATCATACTGGACAATTCATCTGAGTTGATATAATGGCGTACACCATCGAAGAAAAAAAGACCAGTTTCGGGGTCATAATAGGCTACCAGCTTCACAAATAATTCCTTATACTATGTAATTCCAACTAGTTCTAACAATCCCCGAAACCGGCATATTGAATGGCCTGACGCCTACTACTACCCTTTAGGTTCCTAACGAGCTTCTGGAATTTGTTTAGCAATAGCCTAGAACTTACAATGCTTGCCCTATCGACCAAACCCCAACCAAATTCAGTATTTGGTAAAGGAGGAACGGCCCCAGCGGGAGCTGGCATATGACGGGGCTAGAGTTTAAACACAGGACCTAGTTCAAATGGCAGCCCCGAGGTGTTCTGCACATCGTGCCCCACGTTCCTCGTGAAATCCATTGTAGCGACATCCTTAGAGTGTATATTAATGTTAACGTTGTTCCAGAAATCCTGCAAATGTACATCCTGTTAGGATTGTCCAACAAAGTCCCACATCGGATATACATGGGAGGATCATGGGGTTTAATAGGATTGGATTATCTCTATTGGCAGGAGGCCTTTTGGGAGTTAGCCCAAGAACAAATCCGTGCGGGCTTGGCCCAAAGCGGATAATATCATACCAATGTTGAGATGGGGCCCGGTTAGGGGCCCAACAAGTGGTATCAGAGCCATGGTCCCAGACTGAACCGATGTGGTGGAGATCCTCGGAGTGCCAAACAAAGTCGCGGAGATCACGACAGGCTCTATGGACCAGGTGGACCAGGTCAGGTGCACCTGGGTAGAGCAAGCTCCTCAGCAGAAACGAAAGCTCACCAAGGTAGAGCAGGCTCCCCAGCAGAGACGAAAGGTCCGGCTCTACGAACCAGGTGCTGAAACCAGGCTAGGTGCACCTGGGTAGAGGCTGGCTCTCCAGTGGCGGTAAAACCATGGACTCCGCGTAAGACATGTGCCCAAATGCGGTGGAGTTGGCTAGTCGACTGGATGGAGCAGACATGGCCCGGTGGTTCGTTTGAGGGGAGGCTCGGTGGTTCGTTTGGTTCGTGTGAGGGGAGGTTCAGTGGTCCTTTGTTTGAAGGGGAGGATTGTTAGGATTGTCCAACAAAGTCCCACATCGGATATACATGGGAGGATCATGGGGTTTAATAGGATTGGACTATCTCTATTGGCAGGAGACCTTTTGGGAGTTAGCCCAAGAACAAATCCGTGCGGACTTGACCCAAAGCGGACAATATCATACCAATGTTGAGATGGGGCCCGGTTAGGGGCCCAACACATCCTTTTTAGTAGGCATGAAAATCTATGCTTATAGATACAATGTCCTGAAAGAACAACAATACGTGCCATAAACTTTAACTACTGTTAAAAACTTTCCAAATTAAGACGAGCAACATACAGTAATGATGTGGAGTTAGATAAATAACACATCATTCACTGACGTAATAATAACATTTGAATTAAAGTACAAGATTTCTAATGAATAAGAAACTATATTAACACAATTCGGTATTTTATTAATAAAATATACATTAAATTCTACTTACTGAGTATGGAAATGACACTCCCTAACTAACTACAACAGCGAACAGCACTTTCATATTTCTTATCGACACAAGGGGGTAAGCTATTAGATAAAGTATTTGGCCAATGAAAACCCCAGTATAAAACAAACTAATGTTCAAATAATGACTAAATTATACAAATTACAAAGCAATCAACATTTTATTTTTTAACCCCGCACGGTCTACTATACTTTCTTTCATTTAGCGGTAGAAAGCTTTGAAGCAATTCCAACTTAATTACATAAATGAACCTGGGATTCTTGTACCTTATTATTGATATAACATTATTGCATACAAAGAGGATTTCGAAACTAAACTGGTTGAACGAACTAATCACAATATTTGACATATAAAACTGGTTTAAGCTCAAACAATATAATTTTTTAAAATGGAAAGATGAGGTACTTCATGAACAACAACAATAGTAAATACAAAGAAAAACAAATAGAGTGCTTCCATGGGGTCAACACATGGATGTCATTAGCAGTAAACAGGAAGAGTTTTAAAGGAAGATAAACATTCACGCTGTAATGACATAAGATTAAGGCAATATAAAATTAAATTACCTGGTAATGACAGCAAGCGAGGAATAGATGAATAGAATGATACTAAATCCGTCAAAACAGTTTCAGAAATACTGTTGATGCAAGGAATTTATTCAAAATATACGATGAATAAATGATACTGAACTTCAATAATCTGTGGATTGGTTTACATTCTTCTTCATACTTTATCGTAACCTTTTAATTATTAATTAGTATTGGTATTGAGTATTGACAAATGTAATTTTATATTTAGCCATGCAAAAACTAACATAACAACTCCTTGTCATAATATACAACAACAAGAAAAACACTGTTTTATGTCTGACTGAAATTCGTCTTAGACGAGGAAACCCCCTTTGGCAACATGCATAGTCTGGACAGCACCCAACATTAGTAGCGGATGATTTTCGATTTAAGGTTTTTAAAAGGATTAGGTGACTACATCACCAAAAAAAAAAGAATGATGGCTTAGCCTAGTACTATATCAGTTGAATTGTCCCTTATCTAATAACCCTTCGCAACAATTACAAAAACTAGAAAACTACGTCATTTAAGGATCAAATCACCGCAGTTTGTTGCATTTTAGCGTTAAACAACAATTACGACTAATGAATGCACCTAGAATGTTAACGGACTAAAACGATCAACTAATTACAAAGCTTCCAAAAATTTAGGATATCATAAAGGTTACAACAACAAAATATGTGGTTGTAATGAAAACCATAACACTTAGAGAATAATAATGATTGAATAGTACTAACCATTGACTCAAAAGACGGCTGATGAGAGACCGGATTCATGGCCAATAGGTAATCTTCCGTCAAAGAAGGCTCCTCCCAGCTTCAGTAAGAGGCCGAAAGAAGGGGACGCTACTACTGGGGCCTTCGATTACGTCTATCCTTGATTCTCCATTGTTACTCTTTGGTAAACCAATAAAACTATACTATGTTCTTGAAAATTACAAGTCGATGCTCCATATATATATGTCTCTATATTCTTGAACACCAATTGGTATTGCCTCTTAGAAATCCTAAGAAATCAAAGTTACTAAGGACCCTACTTTTCCCCCTATAGGAACTTCGCATACACTCCATAATCTCTTTACCGGAATTCTAAAAGGTTGAATTTGTTGAGTATGGAGCCCAAAAGTCGTCCAGGAACAACTCGGCCGAGGCGGGAGGCCGCGGCCGAGGCAGGATTGACGAAACAGGGGAGTTTATGCCGAGAGAACAATTTGGTCGAGGCAGGAGGCCTCGGCCGAGACGAGAAGGCAACTCGACCGAGGCAGGTGGCCTCGACCGAGGCCTGGCGTCTGTACGCGAAGGATCTGGCACTGAGAAAGTGCCGCGGCCGAGCCGGGAAGTGGCCTCGGCCGAGGCGAGTCGCGCGGCAGTTTTCTTGGGCCTCAAGTCAGGATCAGATTTTGAGGCCCAAGGTGTTATTATAAATAAGGGTTTTCCTTCATTGCTCATTGTAATTCTGAAAATTCATCACTCTAGTAAATATCCTGGCTTGGTATCGCCCCCAGACGTAGTTACACATCGTAACGAACTGGGTAATCAAATTGTTGTCTTATTGTTTGTTGTTTTATTGTTTTCTTTATCCGATTATCTAGTCGTGTCGTGGTCGTGGGTGGGATAAATTCCTAACAACTAGTATCAAGAGCATCAGGATAGTTTCCTGGGAGGATTCACGATGAACGACGGAAAGATTTCAGTGGAGAGATTCGATGGGACTAATAATGGATTCTGGAAGATGCAAATTGAAGATTACCTATACGGTAAGGATTTGCACCAGCCCCTCAAGGAGAAGCCCGAGAAGATGTCTGCGGAGGAGTGGGAGTTATTGGACAGGAAAGCGATGAGCGCGGTGCGTCTGTCGTTGTCCAAGGAAGTGGCTTACCATACCACAGGCGCGAAGTCTACACGGGAGATGCTGAAAACCTTGGAGGAGATGTATCAAAAACCATCGACGGCAAACAAGGTTCATCTGATTAGACGGTTGTTTAATCTGAGGATGACGGAGGGAACACCAGTACAGCAACACTTGAATGAGTTCAACATGCTAACCTCACAGTTGGACTCGGTGGATATAAAGTTTGATGATGAGATTCGGGCCCTAATAATGCTATCTTCTCTGCCAGACAGTTGGGCCGGTACAGTGACAGCCGTTAGCACCACAGACGCTAAGCTGAAGTTTGACAGGGTGAGGGACTTGATGATCGGGGAGGAGATTCAGAGAAACGAATCAGGATCAGGATCGTCCTCAGGGTCAGCACTGAATACCGAGAACAGAGGCAGACAGAAGGGAAGGCAGTCTAGGGGGAGGTCAAAATCCAGAGGGAAGAGTCAGACGAAAAAGTGCTGGAATTGTGACGAGGTTGGTCACTTCAAATACCAGTGCAAGGCGCCGAAGAAGAACAAGGGGGATCAGGCAGACAGGAAGACAGCGAATGCAGCCACGGATGAGGATGATGGTGATGCATTGGTCTTGAGCGTGTGCAGTCCCACGGAGTCTTGGGTCTTGGATTCCGGCGCAT
This sequence comes from Ajuga chamaepitys, assembly GCA_958295605.1. NCBI lineage: Eukaryota > Viridiplantae > Streptophyta > Magnoliopsida > Lamiales > Lamiaceae > Ajuga > Ajuga chamaepitys. Next base: position 23,489,511 of record OY282497.1, on the reverse strand, counting down.
CATTCCATTCATGCGGTAACTTTAGTATAATGCAAAATTATGTTTCTGGCGATTTTGGACAGGTGTATCTAGCAGATGATGAACCCCTGAAAATCGTGGGTAAGGGAAACGTAAAGGTTGAGACATCAAATGGCTCAAAACTGATGTTGAATGGAGTGAGACATATCCCTGGATTAAAGAGAAACTTGCTTTCAGTTGGACAGCTTGACAAGGAAGGTTACGTAGTAACGTTTGGCTGTAGCAACTGGAAGATTACCAAGGGACCTATGGTAGTAGCTCGTGGTAAGAAGGAAGGAACGTTGTACATGACTAGTAACTCGTAGGATTCCCTTGATCTTGCGAGTGGTAATGGTGATGTAGATTTTTGGCACTGCCGACTGGGCCACATGAGCGAGAAAGGGATGAAAGTCATGAGTTCGAAGGGTAAACTGCCTGGTTTACAAACCGTGGAGGTTGGTATGTGTGAAGATTGTGTCTTCGGGAAACAAAGGCGAGTGAGTTTCTCGAGGAGTGGCAGGACCCTGAAGAAGGAGAAGCTAGAGTTGGTCCATAGTGATCTATGGGGACCAGCTCCGGTGGCGTCCATTGGAGGATCGATGTACTACATGACGTTCATCGACGATTCAACCCGCAAGGTATGGATTTATTTTCTGAAAAATAAGTCTAATGCATTTGATGTTTTCAAAAGGTGGAAGGCCTTGGTTGAGACGGAGACAGGTTTGAAGGTGAAGTGCCTGCGTTCCGACAATGGTGGCGAATATGAACTCAAGGAGTTCAAGGAGTACTGTGCTGAGCATGGGATTCGTACAGAGAGGACTGTACGTGGAACCCCCCAGCAGAATGGTGTGGCCGAGAGGATGAACAGAACTCTAAATGAACGGGCGAGATGCATGAGACTGAAGAGCGGACTGCCTCAGTCGTTTTGGGCTGATGCAGTGAGCACAGCTGCATTCCTGATCAACCGAGGTCCATCGGTTGCCTTGGATAATCGGATACCCGAGGAGGAGTAGACTGGAAAGGAGGTAAATCTATCTTACTTGGGTATTTTCGGTTGTGTTGCTTACGCTCTTTTGGATTCTGTTGGGAGAAATAAGCTAGATGCCAAGTCCGTGAAGTGTACGTTTGTTGGGTATGGCGGCGATGAGTTCGGCTATAGGCTATGGGATGAGCAAAGCCGAAAAGTAATTCGCAGCCGAGATGTTATATTCAATGAACAGGTTATGTACAAGGATAGGATGAAGGATTTGGGCGCTGATAGTGGAAAGCTCCGCACTGTTGAGTTACCCAATCTATACTCAAGTGGGAGCAAAGGGAGTCCGGTCGATGAGGAGGTTCATGATGACGAACCAAGAACACCACCACCACCTCAAAGACCAGCTAGAGATCGAAGGCCAGCAGATAAGTATTCATCCTCTAACTTTTACTTATTGTTGACTGATGGTGGTGAACCTAAGAGCTTTGCAGAGGCAAAGCAGGTTGGTGATAAATTGAAGTTGTGCATAACTTCAATTGGCCTCGAAATGTGAAGAAGAAGAGGAGATGGTCATACCAAGTAGGAAACGGGAAGGAGGAAAAGAGGAGGAAATTTGCTTTGAAGGTGTTTTGGTCTCCAAGTGGGAGATTGTTGAGTATGGAGCCCAAAAGTCGTCCAGGAACAACTCGGCCGAGGCGGGAGGCCGCGGCAGAGGCAGGATTGACGAAACAGGGGAGTTTATGCCGAGAGAACAACTCGGTCGAGGCAGAAGGCCTCGGCCGAGGCGAGAAGGCAACTCGACCGAGGCAGGTGGCCTCGACCGTGGCCTGGCGTCTGTACGCGAAGGATCTGGCACTGAGAAAGTGCCGCGGCCGAGGCGGGAAGTGGCCTCGGCCGAGGCGAGTCGCGCGGCAGTTTTCTTGGGCCTCAAGTCAGGATCAGATTTTGAGGCCCAAGGTGTTATTATAAATAAGGGTTTTCCTTCATTGCTCATTGTAATTCTGAAAATTCATCACTCTAGTAAATATCCTGGCTTGGTATCGCCCCCAGACGTAATTACACATCGTAACGAACTGGGTAATCAAATTGTTGTCTTATTGTTTGCTATTTTATTGTTTTCTTTATCCGATTATCTAGTCGTGTCGTGGTCGTGGGTAGGATAAATTCCTAACAGAATTTGGGGGACTGACTCTGTCCACTTGCAAGGTCACACAACGCACCCTAAGATGGTGTAGACAGGATGATCTTTACTGACTATGGCGTGTAGGAGGTGTCTGGGAAACCAGAACGTCTCCCGTCTTCTGTGCAAGCCCTAATCTCGAGTTCTCTTTTTTTGTTTTGGCGGATTTGCGATTACTACAGATAGGTAAAGGAACTTTGGTGATCCGTAGAAGAGAGAATGAAAATTTATGAGATTTTTGGCACCGTCTAGGAACATACATGTGGCTAACCCAAATAAGAAATAATTTACTTAATTTATTAAATTAATTGTTGTATTCCACGTACCTTATATCTCATACAAGTCATAGCCAGTTCTGAACTGCTATTCTTGACTCAAGGAACGGTGTTTGAATTAAATTCGAGAGTAGAAAACATAAGAAAAGGTCTATAAACCCTAGACCACTAATCCAGTATGCTCTCTCGGATTATCAACTAGCACAAGGGCATGTCTCCCTCTGGTTCACCTCCTAGATAGGTAACGACCACAAAAAAGAAATGGAGACCATATCTTCTTTTGTCAGGTTTCTAGGGATACCTATTCTTAGATCTTTATTCATATGTTATGTCTGCTGGAAAGACCACCTGTTTAGTTCGAGCAGTCACTTAGTTTTGATAGTTATACGATTCCAGAAGATGATCTAGAATTAGGCCAAATCATGTTTATTAGAAGTGGACAATAGGGTGGTTGTACGGGGCAGAGAGTGAAGAGAGACCAGAAGAATGATTTATTTGGATCACCGAGCTTTTTCAGCCCAAAAACTAAGAATCAATGGAATGTGGACTTCTTCCTCTTCTGATTGATCTAGAGCCTTAGCTCCGAACTGGCGCCCTATGTTACGATCAAGACTGAAATATAAGCGCCCTCTTGCTACCCATATGCGTGGCGTTGTCTTAGCCTTCCCAGAACAAGATCGCTCCCACACCTGTAGTGCTTGTCATCGGCCTCCTCAATTGTGCATCGATCGAAAGGGAGGGTTCATCAATAGGTAGTCCCAAGGCATCGACCACACGGCCCAGCATAGCCTTTCCCGTGGAACATCCACTATAGATCCAGTGTGCTTGACAAGATCTACTTCTTTAATAGCAGACAAGTGATCCAATCAATCACCATATACTTTTCTCTTATTTCCTCGATATCATACTCTAGTCTTCGCCAATATGGACATAGAACTCAAACTCTGGAATGGGTAATAATCAGGAGGGGAGAGAACGAATAACAAGAATAAAAGGAAATCTTTAGAGATGAAGAAGAGAGAACATTTCCCCCCCCCCCTCCCCAACTGCATGGCTAATAGGAAGGTGATGGGTAACCTACAAGATTCAATCGGGGTGGTTCAAACTGAACCTTAGTGCGATCTCATTCTTGACTTGAATTCATCCTCTATTGCTGACTTATGTTCATCTTCTTCTTTCGAAAATGCTATTAGATCTTGATAGTGGCAAAGACAGACCCGAACGGGCCTAAATACGCCAGGCTCTCCCCAGACCTCCTCACTTAAATCGTTGTAGGTGCGAAGCGTTCCTCCTCTCAAAGATGTCATATCATTCGATTTCGTACAAGCTCCTTCAGCACCAATTCTTTGTCTCCGGTTCGTGTGCCTCCCCTAAGTAGAGGAGCGTACTTGCCTAGTCCATTTGGTGGATTGAAACTGGGCAGGAGCTTTCATTTGGGTGACTAGTAGATAGACACCGATGAATTTTTAGACAAATAAATTTCAGCTTGGCCTTTCGGCCTAACCTCGTACACAATAAACTATGGAAGGCCAACCACTCCACACCTGGTCGGAAGTGCTCCACAAAAAATAGGTCAGCCGCCATAGCTTCTGGACTCTTTTATACCTGCAAACTCCTAGGATGAGAAGTAGACCTGCTTTCAGAATCGTCTTCATGGCAATCCATGCATCCCTTCGATCCAAACCTTCGATTTTGCTGGTCCTGCTTCATTGACTGCTACTTCTCAAACATAGAAAGAGCCTACGAACAATACATTTGAAGATTCCAACGAAATAGTAATATTGAATTAATTTTAAAATGGAACTTGTTTTGAAATAGTTCTATTTTGTATACTCTTTTGAATGGGTGATTTCAATAATATGAATAAGTAATTTTCCACTGACTTTTGTTGTGATTTATTACATTAATTGTTGGTTCGAAATTTTTTTATCAAAGTTGTGTTGACATAGCTTAACAAATAAGTTACTTACTACGAAAACTAACAATAATAATGAGTAATTAATCAAGCAAGTGCTTCAACAGTTCCCCATGTAGATTCACATAGTATCGTATAAAACACATTAACATCTGAAGTTTCATCTATTTCAGATTTACAAAATTGTGCATTCACACCGGCACCTATGAGTTTTGTTTGTGGGTATTTTAGCCATACATCAATTTACACTATAATCCCAGGAGGAATGTACGGACAGATTACTTCAGTTCTTGTATGTTAATTTGTGGTTCTTTAACTATGGGTAAAATGGTAATACACTCTCATGGAAGGCCGTCTAAGAAAACATTGTAGGCAAATTAATTTGTGTTTTCTAGTCACTTTTGGGAAACTACGCATCTTCAGTTTATAAAAATACTTTGTTTGTACTATGAAATTACTGAAATATTCAGTGATTCTTAACACATAATCACTTATAATTGTTTCTACTTCTACTTTAATTGAATTGGATTTGGAATTTGGTTCTAGATATTAATAATGCAATATTAGATATAAAATCAAATAACACCAAATTGCAACGTAGCCTTCTTTGACTAATGGAAACATCTGGCCAAATATAAGGTGCATTTGAGGTTTATTTCATGGTCAAACAATGCAGGGAACATACATCAATCTTAAAAACTCATATTATGGGTTGGACTAGAATGTGATCTCCATAAAAAGGGGACATATTGTCAAAACTCAATAACAAACAAATGCGATTGAATAGCAACAGAATAAGATTGGTACAAAATTTGTAAACACAGTTGAGCATCGAGCATAAAGTAACATACTCTGTTTTTCTAAAAACATCGTACATCACCTTAGCAACTTGTTAGCGATCGGGTTGTGTAGCAGATCAAGACGGCAGGTTTCGTCGGAGTCCTTCAATCGCTGATGTTATTCGAGTAAAATTTGCATGTCATTTCGTCATCTCTCTAATCCTGTACTACAACGACATTGGCCTACTCCAACTGCCCCCAATGTCTTCGAAGATAACTCCTCCAGCTTCCTTTGACTCGAACAGGTAATAACATTCCGGATAGTAATCAAACCCAAACTTACCATCATTGGTACCCAGCTACAGGTCACAAATGAAGAACAATGAAACGCAAGACGAGGACACAATAAACAAGCAAATTCATTACATAAGATTAGCCTTCAATTCTGGAAAAATATCTTTGAATTATATAACCTTGCAGGATTAGTTTCATTACAGAGTATAATTGCTGAAGATGTTCCCAATATTGACCGTCCACCGTCACCCCATCCAATTCAGGTACGAAACGTACTCCGGGAGTGTTGTAGGGAAAGTTTTTGAATAGTATAAAATGGTCACGCTTACAACACAGATGCAGTTTGACGAGGCGACTTGTTAATTTTGGGTCATTAAAATGCGGTCGTAAATCACGAGACAACCTTTCGAAGATAGAACTGAATACTTGGATGATCCTATGTCTATATCAACACACTCCTCCGTCAGCTTACACTACAAGAAATCTGCTAAACAACAACGCTTTAAAGACAACAGTTTTTGTTCAAAACCGTTGTCTATAAAAAAATAACTGTTGTTTACAAAACCGTTGTTGATTTATTAAACAATTCGCTGAACAACAACGTTTTTTGTGAGCCGTTGTTGTTAAGCTTGCACTGATTTTTATTTTTTTAATTGTTTTCTTTTCCTTGAAAAAGTTGGGATTATCTTAATATATATATATATATATATATTTGAGAAATGACTAATTTTTTATAACCTCGTAAGTTAAAAAATAATTTACAATTTCACACAGAGTAAAAGCCCCCTAAATTCTGTAAGCCCTATCCGCCGTCGTACCTTTTCCATCTCCGTGCAATCGCCCTCCGTCGCGTCTCCCCGTCGTCGCTTCCCTCCTATCTCCGTGCCATCGCCCCGCTGTCGTCTCGTCCGTCATTCCCCTGCCATCGCACATATCCCGTCTCTGCGACATCCGCCGCCTCGTCTCCGTGCCAGTTTGTTGCCGCCGCGCTTCCGTGGACGTGTTGCTCGCTCCAAGTACTCTCTCTCTCTCTCTCTAGTAGGTAATTTCTGCAATTTCTAAAATGAGTGGGAAACTCGTCCACCCTTTGCTCAATCGCATTGCTGAAAGCTTCGAAGCTTGAATTCGAGAAATTTTGCTCAATGAAATCCTCTGTGGTTATTATGCATACTTACTCAAATTCAAGAACTTTTTCTCAATGAGAACTAAGTGCTTGAATTCGTGAGAGTCATTAGTTTCTGTAGACACACTTAAATCATTTTTTTTTTTTTTTTTTTAATGTGAGAAATCCTAGTTTATGGAATTTGAGGGGATTATGCTATGTAATTTCTAACATTGATTAATTTCTTACATTAGCTGCTATGAGATATTTGATTCTGATTAATGGGATATTTATTCAGGTTTTGCTAAAAACTATTTTGCATTGGTGATTATGTTGCATTTGCTCTGAAATTATTGGAATTCATGGAATTTGCTAGTAGATTGGCCATGAAGTGGGTTCTTTCACTTGGATTCCTTATTTTTATTACTTTATATTATTTGTTTTTGTTTTTACATCAAACACCTATTAGCCATAAAATTCTCTTGAGCATCGCTTTAGTATGACAATGCTTTGATTTTGTTGATATATTAGTGTGCCAATTGAGCTAAGAACAAAGAGGCAAAAGTTTCAAATTCTGATCTATTTTTTATTTGTTCTTATTCAACAAAAGAAAGAAGATGAGGAAGACGAAAAAGAAAAAATACATCAGAAAAAATACATCGCCCATCGCCAACAAATCCAATTCCATCTGTGAAAAATATCACAAATTGAGAAAAATCAGAGATAACCAATCGAAGTAAATTTGGAGAATCCTTACATGGCTGAATCCAAAACAGACGCTTCATCAAACTATGTGTCAGGTATTCTCACTCTGTGAACCTATATTGGGGTTATCTGATTTTTTTACAGGAATAAAGTTTACCCTTTTTGCATTTATGCTTTTCATTTATTCGTTTATTAGAATATTATGTCAGAGAGTACTAGTGACAGAAGTTCCTACCAATGATCGATAGGAAAAACTGTGAATGTGTTTGACAGAGCCAAGGAAGATTTTGAGGCTTATTTGCATAGTGAGAAATGCAGAAATCAGCACCACAAGGAAACTCATGGATTTGGTAATGATACTTCAATGAGCGATGTGAAGGCTCCGAATTTGTTTGAGAGAGCCAAGGAGGAATTTGAGGCTCTTGTGGGGGTATTTCACTCCGAGAAGGAATCTAAAAGGTAGGGAAATTTAGTGTCTTAATCCAGATAATTTTGTTGATTATAATGAGACCTTTTTTTATCTCAATCAGAGCAAATTCGATTGTTTGCAGGCATTCCGCTGCCAAGGATTGCCTGAAACGCGATGTGAAGGCTCCTATAGAGAGTTAGTGATAAATCTTTGCATTAGGAATGAATGATAAAACTTTCAACATGCCAACAAGAATACGTAGAGTAATAAGGTCCTCTGTCAACAATAAGATAAAATAAAATGTTACTATGACACTCACGCTAGAGAATTATCACATGGTTTTACTTTCTTGGTTACAAATCCTATTTGTTTGTACTATATATAGACCAACACTGAATCGTTTAAAGTTGTATTAATCTTCATTCAAGTTCCAAATTCCTTGTGGAGTGAGTAGTGTTCGACCTTATCATCAAATAGTGAAAAGTCAAGACTAGTTTTCTATTCTTCAAATTGCACCTAAAGAAGTTGAGTTCTTTTCCATTGGGTAGTTTATTATTTTTATTTTGTTTGGAATAATTCATCTTCTGTTGAAATTGATCAGATCCATGGTGGCGTCAAACATGTAAATGATGGGGCTAAATGTGTTCAACAAAATGCCGCAACTAATGTTTCAGGTGAGATTCCCTTTAAGCTTCAGTATCAATATGCGGATGCCACTGTCCTTTGTGGGAATCCATTGTTATGGGTAATTGATTATCTACCTTATGAGTAAATCTATTTTTTCTTGAAGAGCCAGCTTCTTCTTCTTCCGGAAAGACCAAGCTAAAGTAGAGAAGGAAGTCAAAGAAATTTGAGAAGCTTAACTCAAAAGCTAAAAATCTTGCTTATATTTTCCAACTCAAAGCCACCACAAATGTATGCGACATCTTGTCGTAGATGATCCTGTTAGGTACAGAATATGAATCATATTGTCTTTTCCTAAGCCAGAAAAATAAAACTACAAACACACTTCCAAATGTACAAGAACATCAACCATTTTACAATTTTCATGTTTTTTCAACCTTGTTATGTCATCTCTTTCATCTCTCATTCGATGTTATTAACAGTCTCCATCTTTGGCTTTGGACAGAAAACAGTTTTGTGGAAGATTTTCTATATCATCAAAGGAATTCACAAGCCAAATGGTCACCTCTTACATGAATCTTATATTATTAGATATTCCTCCGTAATTTTTCCATCTTATTTCATGTCCCCTGTCTCTTTAGGAGAAAATATTCCTGTTGAAGATTCAACTGTATACATGCTAAACTTATATAAACTAGACATGATTTAATTTTGTACAGGTTGGAGCCAAATCACGTAATATAGGGAAAGTTCCATCTTGGGTGAATATCCCAACTTCTATTGCCTTGCCATTTGGTGTTTTCGAAATAGTACTTTCAGATAATCTAAACCTGGTTATACTTTCTTATAGACCTACATACTCATGCATCTCTATTTTTGTCCTCATTGTTTATTGCTTAATAGCCTTTATTTATTGATATCTTATCACCTCATACCCTGAATTTGATATATTTTCATATGGGTCAAATACAGTTGTTCTCATACCATACGTTACGCTTGAGTTCATTTATGCATTTATCCTAATACCATACAATGTCCTTGCTAATTCTGAATGTTGATATTCATTCTATCTGGACGAAATTCATATTTGTTGAAGATGATGTCAACCGACAATTAAGAACTGCAAGTTTGTTAAACATAATATGATCTTTATTTTCTGAAAAGTTAAGTTAAATTTTATTACTGCACTTGTTGTTATAAAAGCTTTATATATAGTGAAGAATTAGAAGAAATTTGAATGTTCCATCAGCAGGGTTGGGTGACACAAATGTTTCGATTGTCTTCTAGTTTAGCACTCACGAGTGCTCTGTTGCAGTAGATTTTCTTATTTGTTTGTGGCATCAATGGGGACTTTTCACGACATTGATAATAATGTGAATTTAGTTAGTCAACTGAAACTGTTGATGTTTGCAAATCCCTTTCAATGTTTTTCTTTTTTCAGGTTGTGGAAAATAAGTTGCAAGTTCTGAAGAAAAAACTAGATGAAGGGGACTTCAATGTCCTTGGGGAAATCCGAGACACAATTTTAGAACTTTCAGCTCCACCACAGTTGGTATGTCCCTTTTTTTAGTGGCACCACTTTTTTTTTGCCTACTGGATAACCTATATACATTGAGCCTGATAATGCATTTTTATGTTCCACTTTCTTCTGTGGGATTTCCTCTTTTTGTATATGATGAATTTTATTAATCAATTCTTTAGTTAGGAATAATGTATCCACTCGTCAAAACCTACTTCTAACCCTGTTAAAGTATGAATAAGAAGCCCCATTTTTTGCCAATTTTGAGAAAGTGAATCATTTAGGACGTCAGTGACAGTTATTTTCAAGTGAATCATTTAGGACCTCAATGACAGTTATTTTCAACATTTGGCATGCCTTGGCCTGGTGATGAAGGTGCACAGAGATGGGAACAAGCATGGGTGGCTATCAAGAAGGTGACCATGCCGTCATATATCCATGTGGTTTAAGGCCACATTTTACAATCTCTTGGACTCCTGTAATTCCCAAAACAATTTACATATAGTAGAATACTTTTCTGAGTTTCTGCATTTCCTAGGTATGGGCCTCGAAATGGAATGAAAGGGCATACTTCAGCACAAAAAAAGTGAAGCTTGATCATGACTATCTTTGCATGGCGGTCCTTGTCCAAGAAATAGTAAATGCTGATTATGCATTTGTTATCCATACCGCTAATTCATCTTACTAAGGACCCATCAGAAATATATGCCGAGGTAATTTATATGACGTCCTTGTTTCACTACCATGACAACTCAGTTAAGATATAAGTAAAGTTCTCCAGCTGGCTCCTCAATAGTCCAAACTGCACAAGTTACTTCTGTCACACTATGTGTTTAACCTTTTAATAGAGAGAAGATAAATATGTGTAGCTTTTGTACAGGTTGTCAAGGGGCTTGGTGAGACACTGGTGGGAGCTTATCCAGGTCATGCCTCGAGCTTTATTTGCAAGAAAATGACCTCAATTCTCCTAAGGTAAAATTTTTAATCTGATGTTCGAAGCATGTCGGTATACATCCTCTTTATTGGACAATAATTCCACATTAATTTGATAATGATCTACTTGGCTAAGTGGTGCTTTCAATTTTATGCTTTTTAAGGATACCTCGTCCTTTGTAATAACATATCCTAATCAATAAAACTATTATGTTTCTTATTGAAAAATTGGCTAAATTGTGATTCAGCTCATTTAGTTATGTCTGTGCATCATGAAAATTCAGTAGTGATACGTTTCTGCCAAACATTTAACTGTTGCGGACTACAAAACTTGAACATATTCATTACCCATTCCAGGTATTGGGTTACCCCAGCAAACCTATTGGCCTTTTTATACGTTGTTCTATAATATTCCGATCACATTCAAATGGCTAAGATTTAGAAGGTTATGATGGCGCTGGGCTATACGACAGGTGAGGTTTTAGGGGGAAAATAAAAAGGGAAATGAAATCATATCTAAGTTAATAAGATAGGTCTTTGATCATTGTTATTCTAGTTGCTAATATTATAAAGCTTACCTTATTAATATTATTCAGTGAAGACGTTTTATTTTGTCTCTACTTCCTTTTTCGTGTGTTTATCTCTAATCCACTTCTTTGTCTTTTCCCAGAGCGCGTCGATTTTGTTTCTTTCCTTTTCCATCCTCTTATTTTAGTCTGATTTGATATGCATCCATCTTCATCTAATGTCTTCTCAATTTCATTCAAAGCTCTATCACTTAGTTGCTTGCACACATCAACTGTAGAAACTGATTTTTCTACAACTTTTGATTTCACGACTACTTTGTTCTCTGAACTTGCCTCAACTTCTTGAATTCCCTTAAGAGACATTGTTTTGCAATTTGAAGTGACTCTACAGTTAATGCAGCCCTTGTCATAAACACATTATTCAAGCTATATAGTTCGATTCAAAAAACCCTAAACATTTGCTTCTCCTCATTTTTGTTCATAGATTCAGAAGATCCCACACCAACACCATGAACCTCCGCTTAAACAAGACATTTTTTTTTTGCCTTTTTTGTCCATCTCTTCTTGATATATAATTCAGGAATTTTTGTAATATTTCTTAAAGAAAGGACTTTAAGGACATGTGAACACAAAATTCTTGCAAACTCAAACTTTTTACAACTACAGGAAATTGGATCTTGAGACAAGTTATGCATTACCTTATGCTGAAAATACTTTCCAAATGGGGTAACCTTATACTCTAAGATTTCTCCATGCCCACCATAAAATTCGATTTTAGCATCATACAAATTTTCCACCCCAGATTGGAATAGCTTAAAGACTTCATGAGTATAAACACTAACGGCATGCTTTGAAATTTGAACAGGAAGAGTTGCTACCGGTATACTTTGACTTGTTGTTGCGTCTATTTTTTGCTCTTTGTAGCGACGATCATCAACCAATCTTTCTTAGTGTTGGAAAAATTGTAGCAAATTGTTCTTGTAACTTACATATTTTTTTATAGCACCATTCATACTTTCACTATGCTGAGTGGTAGTCATATCAGCACAAAAGGATTATCGTCCATATACTAGCGCCTATTTTCTCTTATCTTGAACAACCTTCCCAACCACTCATTAGTTTGAAGTTCGTATTTTTTCTAGCATTTCATGACATGCACTTAAGAACTCCTCTTCCTCTTCGTAGTCATAAATACAAGATTTGGATGCTTTCAAAAAATCTGAAAATCGTGCAAACACACTATTTAGATGAATGGTTGCATTTTGACAAATGTGCCAAATACACAAGCGGTGACTAGTTTTAGGCCATTTAAAGGCTATTGCTTTAGCCATAGCAGCATCCTGATCCGTAAGAATGGTTTGAGGTAGTTTCCCAGACATAGCTCTAGCAAAAGTATCGAATAACCAAATAAAAGTATCTGCGGTTTCATCATACAATAACTCTGCTCCAAAAAAAAATGTCTGCTTATGGTGATTTACACCAACAAAGAGGGCAAATGGTCTCCCTTCTTGGTTTTTTCTTATATGTCGTGTCAAAACAAACCCCATCACCAGAACAAGCATAATCTATCTTCATTTGTGCATCAATCCAAATGATATTAGCAATACAACCCACTTCATCGACTTGAATTGTACAAAAGAAGTTAGGATCATCTATCTGTTTTCTTTGCATGTACTCAAGTACCCCACCAGTCTCATCTACCTTCATTTCTGTTGTTCTTTTCGAACATAGGTAGTTCTTATAGTCTTCAAACAAAAATCCGACATTCTCACGTCCCCCGGTTTGGTTTCGCCATTAAAGAAAATCCCGCTATTGGAGTTATTCCTAAACTATCAATATCATCTGCTTGTAAGGATTGCAAAGTAGTTATACTTCTATTCGATCTCAGCATATGACTCTTACTTGGGCTTATGCTCTTTAATAAATTTTACAACTTTATATGTGCCAGTATAACGACCATTAATATCCATCATTGATTCACAACCTGTTCTAGTTTCCGGGCGATGAGACTTAACTAGCCTGTTATCATTTCGCCTATGCCCTTCACATGAACAACAAAACGTCATATCCACTACCCTCCCATTGGCATCTTGATGGATATGATTCTTTCTAACGCCAAATCTAGCCATCTTTGTATACTCTTTATAAAAAGTGTAAGCTGCTTCTACGCTTTCAAACTCCATACCAATTTTAGGATTTTTTTCCTCCAGAATGCTTGTGTGACGTTCAACTATGGAGCTGTCAACATTAACACTATCCATACACGTCTCTTCTTCTTTATCCTCTTTCCGGAAATCAAAATTCAATTTGCGGCATGGAGTATTCTCAATATCTGCACAATACCAATTACAAATCTCCAATTAATAAATTAAATATTTTATTCTACAAATATTGAATCTTTAATGAGGTAATGAAAAATTGCATGAGGAATTGATCTTTGGCAACCCCATTGTACCTCTAACAGACCATAGCTAGATAAGCTATATATATATATACACACACACACACAACAGACACAAACTATTAACATCATATATATACCATACAAGAAAGAAACTTAGATCCTCCACAAGAATTGGTGAATGGAAATTTGAGAAGAATAGGTATAGCAGATCACTACAGACTACAATATCTATATATATTGCTTAGAATCTCATTAAAATAAACCATGACAGCCACTCCCTTTATTATCATCAACTACTGCTTCTAGGAGAATACTTGAGTTGTGGTTAAGAAAAGTTTTCATCAACATACACAAACAATAATTTAGTACCAACTAAAATTTGACATCAGGGGTTGCTTTGCAGGGTGTTTGTATTTGCTTTTTCTAAGTGATTTTCAGCTTATAGTTTGATAAAAGTTATTTGTAGTGTTTGCAAAACCAACTTCTGCTTTAAAAAAAAGCTTCAAATGTAAAAGCTAAAAGCAAAAATTTAATATTTTTCTCTATCAATGACAATTCTGTAAATAATATGATTTTTAAAAAAGATATAAGTGATTTTATACCAAACACTCCTAACTTCTGCTTTTGTTAAAATCACTTTTATTTCAAACACTACCTACTTTTTACATAAGTGATTTTTATAGAATCTCTAATTTTAATCACTGTTCAAAAGCAAAAGCAATCGCAAACATCCCCTAAATATATAGTTGTAGAAAATAAGTTTCTGAAACGTATTTGGAATAAGTTATTTATTGGTACTGTGCTAGTTACTTTGTATCACGTTTGCTTATCCAGTTTGGTACAAAAGTATGTTCGCAAGAATCTTTTCATTAGTACTCAGTAATCATGAATACATTACAGAATAGAGTATTATAATTATCAAACTCAACAAATAACAATCTAAAATACCTCTCACAGCAGACGGTTCCAGAACTTGAGAAGAGCTCATACTTGTAGCAGAAAATGATCTTCCTGAATGCGGATGAATACTACAAATTATGTTCTTGTTCGCAGTAATTAGGAATTTTCTTCTTCTCTTTGTGAGGGTTCGTTCTTTCGTTGTCTAAATCCACTGGGAAAAAGCGATGAATTATAATTATGCGAGTTTATTTTTATTTTTTATTTTTTGTTATTTGTGTTCTTTCCATGTAATTCTGTTATGACATTGTGGAGAATCCCACTTTCCATGATAACCGACATAATTGATAAGGTTGTACAACTCATGGGCTGATATGACAAATTAGTCCTTATGTCAAAAATTTATTAATGTAGTAGGAGATGTAGGAGCTTTTGATAGTAGAGGATCCAAGTCGCAATTAGAGTGGGTTAACTAGTTTTATGAATTTATATCCATGCATTTGTGACATAATGTATTACTCTAATTTATATGTATTATACTAATCAGGGGCGGACGAACGCAGTGAAGGAGGAGGGCCATGGCCCCCCCAAGTTTTGGGCAACATCTATATTATATATATATATATATGTGTGTGTGTGTGTGTGATATATGTGTGTGTGTGTGTGTTTGGCATTCATCTGAAAATGTTATGGGTTCCCCCTCCCCCGTCCCAAATTACTGTTGCCCCTTCTTTTAATTATGATGGGCTGAAGTCAACATTAGTGGGATTTTGAATTATTTAATAAAGGAAGAAGTTGCCTTGCTTCTTTTATTTACTTAGGCCCACAAAACAAGTTTGTTTTTTAGTAAATGAACCAATCATCAGTGTCACCACTCACCTAGCAGACAGACACGGCGGTAGTAGCATGCACATGAGCATTCATTTGTTTTCTTCCAAAGTCCTCCATTGTTTTTTGAGGTATATTTATTGCTTTTGCTTTATATTTTTTATTTATTGTCTTTTTTTATTTCCCTCTATCTCTTTCCACATAGATTCACAAATATTGATATATTTTTATTCTAAATTTAAACTATATTGATGTTTAGTAATTGCTTAATGGAAGAGATTAGGGGTTGAGATGAGGCATTAGAACTTGAAGTATTTCCCTCACCACATATAATATTATTATTCTGTTGATTTATTGTGAGTAATAATTTTTTCTAGGGTTTGATTATACACCAATCCCTCTTTTTATTTAATATTTTTCTTGTAAAATTGAGCAATCATATAATTGATTATTGGCTAAAGTTAGAATTTGGAACATAATGTAGTCTTGTATTTAATTCTTTTGTAGATGAAAAAGCCACGAACACTAGATTGTTTCTTTGAAAGAGAGAATGGAGATCCTCGAGCATCTCAATCAAATCCATCTATAGATAATGATGAAACTCATCCTACAAAATCTTTGAGAGTTGAAATCAATGAGATATTTGATACTCAATCATTAGAACGTGATCCAGGATTGCGACCGCCAATATGGGAGTATCCTGTTGACAAGCGCGATGAAGTTAGAAGGGCATATATCAAAGCTGGACCATACCAACATATACTTTCAATCTATCCAAAGTCTGGAGAAAAACATTCTCGTAGTTTTCAAGCCTCATGGTTCAAGTTATTCCCATCATGGTTGGAGTATTCTCCGAGGGTAGATGCTGCATTTTATCTACCGTGTTTTCTGTTTCATACCAAAGGAGGTCCTTCTGGATTAGATGCATTTACAATTAATGGATTCCTGTCATGGAAGAAGCTTAGGGATGGCCTTAGATGTTCTTTTTTGGCACACGTCGGGAAAGAACTCACTTCACCTCATCGAGATGCTGAGAGAGCATGTGCAGATTTAATGAACCAACAAACACATATTGCTCACGCTGTTGAAAGAAGGACTTCCCAAGAATGTATTGAAACTAGACTCCGTGTGAAAGCTTCAATTGAGACTATCAGATGGCTTGCATTTCAAGGAAGTTCTTTTAGAGGACATGATGAGTCCATAACAAAGTAAGGGAAGTTGTGGATAAAGCTCCAAAAAATGCAACATACAGATGCCCAAATGTACAAAAGCAAAATTTGCAGGTTATGGCTACTAAAGACAAGAATGCTATTCGTGAATAAATTGGTGATGCCAAATTTTGTATCATCGTTGATGAAGCTAGGGATGAATCAAAGAAGGAGCAAATGTCCATTGTCTTGAGATTTGTGGATAAAGATGGATGTGTACAAGAACGTTTCTTTGGGCTTGTTCATGTTAGAGACACCAATGCATCAACTTTAAAAGAAGGTATCATTTTTGTCCTATCTCAGCATGATCTTGATGTTAAAAGAATTCTAGGATAGGGTTATAATGGTGTAAGTAACATGCGTGGAGAATGGAAAGGATTGCAAGCTTTGATTTTAGGTGAATGTTCATATGCTTATTATGTTCACTGTTCTACACATTGTTTGCAATTGGCACTAGTTGCTGCATCTAGGGAAGTCATTTCTGTCCATCAATTTTTCACCAAGTTGAACTTCATTATAAATATGGTTGGTGCCTCATGTAAGCGTAATGATCAGCTAAAAGAAGCTCATGCCTCAGATATTGAATATTTAATAAGTATTGATGAGCTTGAAACTGGGAAAGGGCTTAATCAGATTGGTTCTTTACAAAGGCCAAGTGACACTCGTTGGATTTGTCACCTGAAATCTATATCCAGCTTGATAAAGATGTTCAGTGCTTCATGTAAAGTTCTTATCAATGTTATGGAGGATGGAAACACTACTACTCAACGGGCAGATGCAGATGCAGCTTATGAGGCACTAACTTCTTTTGAATTTGTTTTCATTCTACATCTTATGAGAAAGATTTTGGAGATTCCTAATATTCTTTGCCAAGCTTTGCAAGTTCAGTCTCAAGATATTTTGAATGCAATGCATCTTGTGTCATCTACCAAGTTGCTCATTCAAAAACTTAGAGACGATGGATGGGAAGAATTAATTACAAATGTCATATCTTTTTGTGGGGAAGTCAATATACTTGTGCCGGATTTTAATGCTCGATATGTTGCAAGAAGAGGAAGGGCTCACCTTCAACAAGATGACTTTAAAGTTGGACATCATTATAAAAATGTTATTTTTAATGTAGTAATCGACACTCAAAAGGAAGAGTTGAACAATAAGTTCAATGATAACATAGTGGAGTTGATTGTTCTTAGTTCGGCCTTGGATCCAAGAGAGATGTGCACATCGTTCAGAATTGAAGACATTTGTAAGGTGGTACATAAGTTCTATCCACAAGACTTCTCAGAATTTGAGATGCTACAGTTAAAGACACAATTTGAGCATTTTGATCATGTGCGACAACTTCCTGATTTTGGGTTATTGAAGATTATTTCTGATTTATGTCAATGGATGGTGAAAAGTAGAAAATCATAAATGAATCCGCTTGTGTATAGAATGATAGCTCTCATCCTCACACTTCCAGTTTCCACTGCAACCATGGAGCCATCTTTCTCAGCTATGAACATAATCAAGACTACACTTCGCAACGGGATGGAAGATGACTTTCTTCCAGATTGTTTGCTAGTGTATATTGAAAAGAAAATTGCAAAAGAATTCAGCATAGATTCGCTTATAGATGATTTCCGTGACTTGAAGGAAAGACGTACTGAATTTTAGTAGATTGTATATTTTATGAAATGTTTGAAATATTTAGTAATGATTATTGATGCAAATATATTAAATATGAGCTTGCAAATTTGTCATGATATGTGTAATTGGCAAGACACGACAATAATGGGATTTGAGAAATTGGATAAGTTACAATACCAGGTTAAATTTAGTGAAACTAAGCTAAGAGCCATGAAATAAAAGATGTCATTAATGAATCATATTAAATAATGAAGCAATACAGAAAATTGTAAAAGTCATTTACCTCTTATTAATTTTAGGGAAAATTGTTAAAAATGTTCCGTAAGATTATTCTAATTAAGAAAATATTTTTTAAGTTTGACACTTTTTAAAAATGCCTTTTAATTTACAAAAAATTGATAAAAATGTCCCGTGATCGGCTACTGCAGGTTAGTCATCAGGTCATCCATGAGCTGGTTGTTTTTTGCTTATGTGACACTTAATTTTTTTAACTTTTTTTGTTGTTTTTCCTGTTTAGTCACTTATTAGGATGTTAAAGAAATAAAAAACTTATATATATAAATTAATATAATATTAAATTTTAGATATAAATGATAATTAAATTTATATAATATTTAAATATTCATAGTTTTAAATTCTAATGTGAAATTATTTTAGTAAATCTTTAATATATTATTTTGAATTAATCTAGATCGTAAAATATATAACATATTCAAAATAAATTATAGAATGATTTAAGAAAAAAAAAATTATATAGATATATGATTACTAAAATCTTTAATATTAAATTAATTTTTTTAATTTTATTTATAAGTTAGTAAAATTACTTTAGTAAATCTTAAAGTAACTTGAATTTTTTTTATTTCTTTAACATCCTAATAAGTGACTAAGCAGAAAAAACAAAAAAAAGGGTCAAAAAATTAAGTACCACATAAGCAAAAAACAGTCAACTCATGGATGACCTGATGGGTAACCTGCAGTAGCCGGTCACAGGGCATTTTATCAATTTTTTGTAAGTTAGAAGACATTTTTAGAAAGTGCCAAATTTAAAGGATATTTTCTTAATTATGGCAAACTTACGGGATATTTTTACCAATTTTCCTTAATTTTAATGTAAAATTAGTGGGTACACTACCTAATGGGTAGATAAAAAGAAATTATGTAGGGTATGAGAAGACTTAAACGTACCCTATCATACTCATTGACATCCATATGAAGACACTATCTCAGAGGTAGCACTAGAGGTATGCGCGATACGATGTGAGTCGTATATTTAAAAATATCCAGATGCAAACCAAACTTCGGTTATCTAAAATATTCATATCCATAACCAATCCGAAAAATTGGAATAGGGTACGATTTTATTTTTTTCCGGAACAACACGGTTCAAAATTTCGGATCTAATTGAATGGTTCAATTCGATTCGACTCAGTTCGGATAATTTGAGATTTTTTTATCTTTTAAATCACAGATTCAGTTTGAACAAAATATATTGACGTCTAAATAACAGAAATCATTTTATTACATCAAATATGTTTCCTATTCATTAACTTGTACTTTGAAAATTATATAATAATTAAATATAAGATTCTTTAATTATTTATGTCAAATAAAACTGAATACAAAATTATGAATAATTTAATTTTTAGTTCATAATAATTCAAAGTTTTTATAATTTATTATTTTATTCAACGACGGTCCGATTTCATTAATCTCTAGCTAGCACAGAAGGAGAGAATTTTCCCGAACATAGGGAGGTGACGTGGGTGATGAAATTTGTATTTGTGTGGTGGGTCCCAGCCGAAAAGCCCTGGTGGTAGAGATAGTGCAAGTTCTGAAGTCGTGGTTGAGATTTGTAGCAATCCTCACATTTTTCCTTCATCTGCAGCCACGTCCTTGACTTTTCATTTTCTCTTCTTCCCACCCCACCTCAATTAAGAGGATAGTGTTACCACACTATATTCATTTTCCCTCTTATTTTCATGTCTCACTATCTCTATTTTATTTTTGGCAAAAACTCGTATGTGATCGTCACACGGTGTGACAGAAAAAAGTATCACTTTTTGTGGTAAAAGTATCACGTTTATCTGTTAAAGTATCACATTTTTTTAACAAAAAAAAATATCACTTTTTGTAGCGAAAGTATCACCTTTATCTGTAAAAGTATCAATGTTGTAAAAGTATCATTTTTTACTGTAAAAGTATCACTTTTTCCTGTAAAAGTATCAATGTTTTCTGTAAAAGTGTATTTCGTCACACGTGTGACCGTTCACACACAAGACTCACTCTTTATCTTTTCTTTTTTTAGTTATCACAGATGTGTATTGAGTTATAATAAACCAAGGTTCCTTTTAATGTTACTTTTGAATTTTTATGCTATTTATTTAATATATTGTGTATTTATCTCACTGATGAAACTTTAATGTAAGCTAACTACAGGTGTACCCTACTTCTTCTTGTATATTACGAAAATGAAATATAACATCATATATTTTTTAAATCGATAATAACAAACATATACATTGCTGCTTGATTTAATAATATTACAATGTAAGAGTTCACTGATTACCTCAATTGTGGATTTTGGCGATTCTCATTAATCATGTATATCTCAATCAACATGGAAAGTAAATATACAACATATTTACAAAAATATGTGAAGTTATTACGTATTTTCGTTTAACTCTATCCTAACACCCCCTCTCTAGCGGTGCAAATAGGGACTAAGTAGAAAGAATTGAAAGAATTGAACAACGGACAAAGTAAGTTCATCGTAAAAATTGTTGGCTATGGAGCCTGAAAGGCGACGCAAGGATCGTGGACGACACGAGTAGGTCGCAGTCGCGATAAAAGTGCTCGTGTGGTTGTGTTTTGTTATGTCAAAGTAACGTGGCCGCGAAAAGGCTGCAACTTGGCCGCAACAGAAACTGCTTGGTTAAGCAGGCGAGAAGATTGACGAAACGCGACCGGGACAAGTGTAGGTCGCGGTGGCGACGGTTGACACGGTTGTTTTACTTGGTCCTCAAGTTTAGGTTCATTAGGCTATTATAAATAGTTGTTCTTTCATTATTGTTGTTGTTGGTCGAAAATTAGTGAAATCTCTAGCTTGGAGTCGCCCCTCAAACGTAGTTACACATTTTAACGAACTGTGTAACCAATATTGTGTGTTATTTTCTCTTTCGTGTTTCTTTAGATTTCGTGATCGTGTGTGGGTTAATTCCTAACAATTGGTATCAGAGCTCCAGGTTCGAAAAGAGCATCACGATGGAAGGAAAGATATCGATAGAGAAGTTTGATGGTTATAACTACAGATTCTGGAAGATGCAGATGGAGGATTACCTTTACGGTAGAAATCTGCATCTGCCTCTCAAAGCAATGCCGGAGAAGATGGCTGCAGGGGAGTGGGAGTTATTGGATAGGAAGGCGATGAGCGCGATAAATTTATCGATGTCCAAGGAAGTAGCTTATCACACGACTACAACAAAGTTGACGAGGGAGATGTTGACGACTTTGGAGGAGATGTATCAAAAATCATTGACGGCGAACAAAGTACATCTGATTAGGAGATTATTCAACCTAAGGATGTCAGAGGGTACACCTGTGCAACAGCACTTGAACGAGTTCAACATGAATACCTCGCAGTTGAACTCGGTGGAAATTAAATTTGACGACGAACTATGTGCCCTGATTGTGTTGTCCTCTGCGCCAGATAGTTGGGCCGGTACAATGACAGCAGTTAGCGCTGCGGAAGCTAAGTTGAAGTTTGACAAGGTAAGGGATATGATGATTAGTGAAGAAATTCACAAGAAAGAATCAAGATCTACTTCGGGGTTAGCACTAAACACCGAGAATAGAAGCAGGCCGAGGGGAAGGCAAAATTGGGGAAGGTCTAAATCCAGAGGCACGAGCCAATCCAAGAAGGATGTAAGCTCAGTCAAGTGCTGGAATTGTGACAAGTTCGGTCACTTTAAAAACCAATGTAAAGCACCGAAGAAGAACAAGAGGGGTCAGGTCGACAAAAAGACAGCGAACGCAATCACAGAAGAAGGTGATGGTGATGCGTTCGTCTTGAGCATGTCTCTAGTCCCATGGAGTCCTAGGTCTTGGATTCCGGTGCGTCATTTCATTCATGCGGTAATTATGGAATTATGAATAATTATGTTTCTGGCGATTTTGGACAAGTGTATCTCGCAGATGACGAACCCCTAAAAATCGTGGGAAAGAGAAATGTACGAGTTGCGACCTGAAACGGATCCATATTAGTGTTGAATGAAGTCCGATACATTCTTGGACTAAAGAGGAATCTACTTTTGGTTGGTGATACACGTTGTGTATGCGTGCCTTTAGGTTGATTAAAGTGTGTATTTTGTAACATTTGCTTGTGTAATTGGTCAAGCATCTTACATATTTGATATATTAAACCATTTGACGTGTATTGGCTTGTTTTGTGGAGTTTTAGGCTTAAAATAATTTTTATGAGGTTACATGAAGAAACAACTCGAACAAGGGACAAGAAGGGCCACATTGGGCAAAAAATCAGGCCCAAAACGTTGAAGAAACGACGCGATCGCGCTAGGATTGGACGCGGCCGTGTTAAATATGTTGTCCAAGTGAGAAGTCAGTAACAAGTGACGCGACCGTGCCAAGAGGCAATGCGGTCGCACCAAAAGTAAGTTGGATCAAGGGTTTGAAGTTGTGAAGCTCAACGTGACTGCGCCACTTCTCGCGTGGTTGTGCCAAAATGTGTCCCTAAAGTGAATCCAGATTTTGATGGGATTTTTATCCTAATCTCTTGAGGATTTCGACCCCAACTTATAAATGGAGGCCTAAGCTCGAGTTTTCAATCATCACATCATTGTTTCTCATACTTTTACATACTTGGAGTTGAAGAGTGAGAGCGAGGATCGACGACCAAGACAAGATGAAGATCGACGAGCCGAACAATCGAGTTTAATTATTTCTTGCTTGGTTTTTATTTTCTTTACGATGTATTCTCTGAATTATTATGTTGAATTGATACTAGTCATGAGTAGCTTAACTACTCGTGTCCTAGGGTTAGAAAGTAATTGTTCTTTGAATTTATAGACTCCTATTTTATTACCTATCTATGTGTTTGTTCTTAACTTATGATTAAACATAATTTGATCAATTAGGTTTAGTCTAATCATTTAATACTTTCGCTTCGAGAGAAAGGAGTTGTTAATAGACGTACAACATATAGCGTAGTTCTCTATGACCGCGTAGGCAAAGGTTAAGGATCTTTTAGGAGTTGTTAGGATCAATTGACTCAAGAGAGTAATTGTTCTAATCAATCCACGACTTAGTCGCTTCGAGAGAAGGGGAGAAGTTATTTAAGTGTCGTCTAATAGATAGCAAAATTGGTTTAAAAGTTTATAAGTTAGAGATTAATCACCATTAGTGTAATTTCTGAAATCTCTCGTTGATTGGAATCATTTTTATTACTTAGTTCAGTTTAATAGTCTATATGCGATATTAGTTTAATAATTAATCAATCATCCACCAATTCTAGTGTCTAATTAGGGTAATCCTAGATAATTAGGGTATCAAACTACGTTAGCTTATTCCCTGTGGATCGACCTTGACTTACACTATATACATCTACACCCGTATACTTGTGGTATTTTAGGGAGAGCCTGTCAGTTGGGCAGCTTGATAAGGAGGGTTACGTGGTAACATTCGGCTACATCAATTGAAAGATTACCAAAGGAGCTATGGTAGTGGCTTGAGGTAAGAAGAAAGGTACGTTGTATATGACAACGAATTTCAAAGATTGCATTGATCTTGCAGATATAGCAAGTGAGGCGAATTTGTGGCACTATCGGTTGGGTCACATAAGTGAGAAGGGGATGAAGGTGATGTGTTCGAAAGGTAGACTATCTGGCCTGAAGACTGTTGAAGTTGGCATGTGTGAAGGCTGTGTGTTTGGGAAACAAAGGCGAGTAAGTTTCTCAAGATTCGACAGAACCTTGAAGACTCAAAAGTTAGAGTTGGTCCATAGTGATCTATGGGGACCGGCACATGTGACGTCCCTTGGAGGATCATCATACTATGTGACATTCATTGATGATTCCACAAGAAAGGTATGGGTTTATTTTCTGAAAATAAATTTTATGCATTTGATACTTTCAGGGGCTGAGGGTGAATTTTCTAAGATCTGATAATGGAGGTGAGTATGACCTCAAGAAATTTAAAGACTACTGTGCTGAGAATGGGATTCGCATGGAGAAGACGGTGAGTGGAACTCCCCAGCAGAATGGAGTAGTAGAGAGCATGAACAGAACGTTGCATGAGCGAGCGAGATGCATGAGGCTGAAAAGCAGGTTGCCAAAGATGTTTTGGGTGGATGTAGTAAACACAACTGTATTCCTGATCAACAAAGTCCCATCGACTCCATTAGAGAATCAAATATCGGAGGAGGTATGGACGGAAAATGAGGTAAACTTGTCCTTTCTACGTATCTTTTGATGTGTTGCATATGCTCATGTTTGTTCTGTTGATAGGAGTAAGTTAGATGCTAATTCTATTACGTGTACGTTCATTGGTTATGGTGGCAATGAGTTCGGTTATAGGCTCTGGGATGAGCATACCCAAAAGGTAATTCGCAGTAGAGATGTGGTTTTTATTGAACAGGTGATGTACAAGAAGAGGCTCTTCAGGATGAGCCAAGAACTCCATCACCACCACAGGATATGTTCCGCTGCAGAGACCGGCTAGAGAGCGACCTGCACCTGATGGGTATTCGCCCTTTAACTTTTATTTATTGCTTACTGGCGGTGGTGAACCTGAGAGCTATGCAGAAGCAAAACAGGTTAATGACAGGCGAAGATGGAAAGTTGCCATAGATGATGAATTGGCATCTCTTCACCTGAATGGCACTTGGGAACTAGTTAAGCTCCCAAAAGGCAAGAAAGCATTACACTGCAAGTGGGTCTACAGAATCAAGAGTGAAGCTGATGGTAGCAAACGCTACAAAGTTAGGCTGGTTGGGAAAGGGTTTGAGCAGTGTTTTGGTATTGATTATAATGATATATTTACTCCTGCTGTGAAATTAACGATTATTCGCATGGTGTTGAGTATGGTTGTTCCAGAAAACCTATTGTTACATCAGATGGATGTGAAGATGACATTTATTCATAGTACCTTAGTGGAGGATCTTTACATGGTATAGCTGGAGCGATTCATAGTCGAAGGAAAGGAAGAACTTGTGTGCACGTTGAAAAAGAGCTTATATGGGTTGAAGCAAGCTCCGAAGTAGTGGTACAAGAAGTTTGACAGTTTCATGCTGGAAATTAGTTATAGCAGATGCTATGTAGACCATTGTTGTTACTACAAGAGGTTTGACAAGAGTTATCATATCCTGCTTTTATATGTTGATTGTAGAAGCTGATCTATTGAGATGGATAAGCTGAAGAGACAGTTGTCCAACCAATTCTCCATGAAGTATCTTGGAGAAGCTAAACAAATTTCAGGTATGAGAATCGAGAGGAATAGAACGGCAAGGAGATTGTATCTTTCTCAGGGGGATTACATCTAGTCGATCCTAGAAAGATTCAACATGGAGAACTCGAATCCCGCGAGTGTCCCATTGGAAGCCACTTCAAACTGTCGAAGAAGGAGTCGCCAAATACTTAGGAGGAACGTGCCCAAATAATGAAGACCCCCTATGCTTCGGCAATTGGCAGCGTAATGTATGCTATGGTGTGTACTAGGCTAGATATTGCGCATGCAGTGGGAGTAGTGAGCCAGTTCATGAGTGATCGGGGCAAATAACATTGGGAAGCAGTGAAATAGATCTTGTGGTACTTGAAAGGTACCATGGACAAGGTATTGTGTTTCAGTGACAAGAGTACCGAATTTCTTAGTTATGTTGATGCGGATTTGAGATCAAATTATCTGGATGGGAGAACTTTTAGGGGTACTGTGATCTCTTGGACTTTTAAGTTGTAAATGATTGTTGCTTTATCCACCACTGAAGCCGAGTATGTGGCTGTGACGAAAGCGGGCATGGAAATGGTTTGGTTGCAAAGTTTCTTGGGTGAATTAGGTAAAGGAACATGAAAATAGCATTCTTTATAGTGATAGTCAAAGTGTGATTTTCTTAACGAATAATCTTGTGTTTCATTCGAGGACAAAACATATAGAGTTGAAGTATCATTATATTCGACATCTACTGGATGTGAAGACTTTGCGGCTCATGATGATACTTGAAAGTGAGAATCCAGCTGATATGTTTACTAAGGTGGTGACCTTAGAGAAATTGAAGTTATGCATAACTTCAATTGACCTTATAAAGTGAAGTGAAGCCTAGGCGATACTAAGAGGATACTAGGGAAGAAGAAAACAAGAAGACACGGTGATTTTGAGAGTGTTCAGTCTCCAAATAGGAGATTGTTAGATATGGAGCCTAAATGGCAACGCAAGAGTCACGGCTGCGACAGGGGTAGGTCGTGGTCACGACAAAAGTGCTCGTGTTTGTGCTTTGTTCGATCAAAGTAATGTGGCCGCGACAAGGCTGCGACTCGTCCGCGACAGAAGCTACTTGGTTAAGCAGGCGAGGAGATTGATGGAACACGACCGGGATAGGTGTAGGTCGCGATCGCTACGGTTGACGCGGTTGTTTTACTTGGGCCTCAAGTTTAGGTCCATTAGGCTATAATAAATAGTTGTTCTCTCATTATTTTTGTTTTTAGTCGAAAAATAGTGAAATCCATGGCTTGATATCACCCCTAGATGTATTTACATATTGTCACGAACTGGGTAACCAATATTGTGTGTTATTTTCTCTTTCGTGTTTCTTTCGATTTTGTGATCGGTTGTGGGTTAATTCTTAACAAAAAATATCCACCGGCTGAAGATGTGATGGAACAAATTTTGTTTGAAGTCGACTTCAGGAAACTAGCTCACGCTCAAAATGGTAATGAATGTCGATATGTATAGCATGTTTATGAGCTATCAGATTCCGACTGAGTAATATGACACTAATTATTACATGGCAAAACAGGCGTGGAGGATAGTTTGGCATGCAACTCACTTAATAGCAAAGTAACCCACATAAATTTTGCCGAAGGATTCGTCATTGCCCGATACTCTGGATTGCAACTTGAATGTTCCACCGTTGCATGGTTGCTTCTTCGAACTCCACGAAACCAAATGTGAGCCCAAAATATGGAGTAACCATAGATGGACCGCCACGTAACCAAACAACGCGGCCCAATCAACATCTAGATAACCTAATAAAGTATTTTCACATGTAAAAGTGAGACAACAATCCATAGTACCCTTGACATAGCGTAGAATCATTGCTTGAAAATGATCAACGGTGGAATTTTTCGGAAAGTGGCACTTGTCACGATTAGATACTGTAAAGCACGAACAAGGGATCAAAAAAATGTAGGATCTGATTTTTTTTACCTACAACTCGTAAAGCCTCGAGTAAATTAGAACATTTCAAATGTCTATAGCGTACTTTGATTGATGTAAGAAGAGCCCATGTGTAGCATAAGTGATTTTAAACCGAGAAAATAGCTAAGGCGACGAAGTCCCTTAATTGCAAATTCATCTCATATTTGAGTAATTAACCTCGAGATCAAAGAAATATCACCGTCGGTTTCTATAATACTATAAACATAAACAGGCAAATATAGCATACTCGAGCCTTGATGAAAGAAAAAAAAAGGAAAGTGTCCGCTTTATTGAGAGTTGATCAACATTGAAATGGTCATTTCTCACATATTCCACGTTCATATTTTGTTTGAGAATTGTGATAATTTGATACGTTTAACTGCAATTTTATGTATAAATGTATTTTGGGGTTAATATTCCTTTTTGATATGATTTGGAGCATTTTTGGGTATTTTTTAGTTGTATCTTGAAGGTTAGAAAATCCAGGAGCTCAAAGAAGTCATTTGCACACAATTCATCACTCCGGCCAACAAACTAAGGCCCAAACAGGGATCTAATTAGGCCCGGGTGAAAATACCCCAAAATGGTGATGCACAAAGATGGGGCACGCTACGGGAGTCAGAAATGCCCGACGATAGAACGCGGGGCAAAGATGGGAAATACCGGTCACAGGCACTACAACATAAGTATGCTTTATGTAACACCCGAAAAGTGTTACATATATACCGAAAGGTGTTATAATAGACTTTTGGTAACACTTTATTGGTGATGCATTTGTCGGTGCTACCTAAAGTCTAAAGTAACACTTTGATGATCTTTAGTAACACTTTTCATAAGTGTTACATTAGATTTTAAATTGTAACACTTTAAGGTAACACTAAAATATGTTACTTATAACCCTTTATGTAACACTTTTTAAAAAATATAAAAAATGTTCAATGTTGTCATAGCTGGGTTTCGAACTCAGGTTGTAAGCCTGCAAGATCTTTAATTGTAAAGGCCAAACCGCTAGACTGTAATAACTATTTTGTCTGATTTTGTAAGAAACACTATATATACCCATTTTCTTTGCCATAACATCAATAAAATATTCTCAAGATTAAATTTCCATCAAACTACAACATAACTTGATTTTATTTAGCTTATTCTACTATCTAATTTCATACAAAATTTTCATTTATTTTTCTTGTTCCCAATTTTATCCTCTCATATATATATATATATATATATATATATATATATATATATATACTTATTTTATATACACTAATTTGTTACATCTAATTATTGTATATACATTTTAAGACACTAACATTTAAATCAATTACAATTTATATTTTTACTTGTTGTAGATTACTTTAGGACACATTAAAATCACCTTTAAAATTAAGTAATTAATTACTTGTGTTATCTTTTATAGAAAAAATAATTAAATATAAGATAAACTTAGGAACATGAAAGACATGGCAAAATGGTTCAAGCCCATGTTTTAACGCTTAAAAATGTATTCAAACTGTTAAACTACAAAATTCCGTTGTCGTTGTTTAGTAAAATACAATGTATGTATCTATATACAAAAAAAAAAAAAATCACTAATAAAATTTATTTTAGATAACTAATAAGTAAATCCTTAAGTGTTCTTACGATGTTTTATTACGATAATTAAAATGTAACACTTCTATAAATCTTTGTCTCAAAAAATCATTTTACAAAATATAAGCAATTGAAAGATTCTAGTTCTTCAAAATACACGTAAGAAAATAAATCTAAATATGATTATTAGTTTAGAATAAAATAAATATATAATTTTATTTAAGATATTACCTAAAAAGTTTCACTTATTTATAAGTGTAACATGAAAGTGTACTTATACAAAAGTGTTACCTAAAAAGTGTTACTTATTTGAAAGTGTTACCTAAAAGTGTTACAATTTAAAAAGTGTTACATCCAAAGTGTTACATATTATAAAAGTGTTACATGAAGGTGTTACATATTCATAAGTGTTACAAAAATGTTACATAGAAGTGTTACATATTCATAAGTGTTACAAAAGTGTTACATAAAAGTCAAAATTTTAAAAGTGTTACAAACAAAATGTTACATAAGGCCATTTATGTTGTAGTGAGGTACTCACTTCCGAGGGCAACATATGTTACCGGTACTCTGTTCTGGTTATGCTCTGTTTTCGATCGGGATGTCGTGCGTTCGGATATTGATTGTAATTTCTTCATACAATGTAGGATTAAGGGGATTTGAAGTACTACATCTAGCCAGTATGAATATCTACAAGTTTCTAGTTGTAGATGTAGTTGAAGGTTGATTCCGTGTGAGGAAGTACTAGAATTACCGAGAAGCTTGAGGTGAGCATGTTTGAGTGATTCTACCAATTCAAGAGGAAGTCAAATATGCTACTTAGTTGTGTTACATACTTACACTTCCTAAAAGGGTATTTTCTAAAGATTTTTTTCATTTCACGTGTGTAGGGTTGGGGATCTATAAAGACCCCTTCCCCATTCATTTTGTAACAAGTAGAAAGAAGCTTCCATAACTTACCTTAGCCTCTGTTCATTTTCACTCTCTAGTTCTTAGTTTTTCATATTTTCTTAGTCTAGATTAGGATTTTCTTCTTCCTCTTCAAGGAGTAAGCCATCTTTGGAGGAGAAATTTGGAAATTATTGACGGGCTTGTGATACCTTCAAGATTATTGAACTTCTACAAGGATTCTTCACTCATTGAACATTCTCTATCCCCTTTCTCTTTATTTTTGATTTTATTATTTTCTTGCTTAATGTTGTTGATTCTTGTTTATGCTTTGATGACTTGTGAGTAGTTCTCTTGTTTCCCGAAGCTCGGAGGTAGCCCAAGCTTTGAATTGATGAATTATTACTTGATTGTTGGATTTGTCGTGGGTTGTGATAACCTAGAGTTAGAATTCAATTAACAAGTAATGATTTCTAATGGTTTATGTATTAAGTTCACAAGCTTGACTCATAACTCGTCTTTTGGTAGCTTAAAGATGAAATTCTCGGGTGGGCATTGGGAGAGGATAATTCGACTCCTAGGCTCTGAATTTGTTAGTCGTTCGAGGCTTGTTCGGATTAGATCCTAAAATACAATTAGATGATATGACTCACGCCTTAGAACATGTGGGTGGGGGACGGGCATCGGAACCTTATGTTAGTTGAGACCTAACCGATGTAAGGGAGGCCTAAGGGAGAAGATACATTGGGAAGGGAGTAAAGTCTAAGGAACGCTTGTTGGGATGGGAGAAATTGAGTTATACTTGTGTGCATATTGTTACACCCTCACAACGGTCTTTAGTGTAGGGGAAGTCGATGCAACGCCTTCTAGACTTACGTAACATAGACCTCCCAGACTCGTGGTCGAATCTTAAGTTCTTATTCGTGTAGGTTTTCTACACAGGATCCAGTTTACTTGGACGTCGGCTGGTTTGGGAATTCAATCACATAAAACTCACAACAATGTCTTGTAATCATCTTTGAAATATCAATCTCATTTTTTTTTTGTGAAACCGAACCTCGGGAATATCTTTCCATTGATTGGTTCCCTCCTTGTTTACATTTAATGGCTTTTTATGTTGTTTAGTATAGTCTCCACTCTTATTTTCTTTTGGCCTAACTTACTCAAAAGTACCTAAATCGGTTCTCACGGAATAATCCTCCTTTTGGGAATGATAATCTTTTCTACCTTTATCACAAATCGTACACTTGCGATTGAGAAAACCATTCTAATCATAATGATTTAGAGCGATTTTCGTGACAAGTTCAGCAACGAAGCTGAGGCTAAGCAGGGAGTGAAAGAACCGCTGAAACCAAGCTCGAGGTGCTTGTTTGAGGCCATAAATCACTTTTTGGAGACGAAAAACATGAGATGGAAATTGAGGATCCACATAGCTTGGTGGTTGCTCCATATGCACTGGCTTTTTTAAAATACCATGAAGAAAAGCGTTATAGACGTCCAACTGATGAAGAGGTTAAATATTAATCATTGCCAAAGAAAGAATGATTCTCAAGATGGAAGTGTTGACTACATGACTGAAGGTGTGAGTGTTGTCAAAACTGGAAAGCTGCGTGAAACCCTAAACGACTAGCCTTATATCATTCAACCGAGCCATTCGCAGAAATTTTGTTTAAAATACCCACTTCGAACCAATGATAATTATACTGGAATGTCTAGGAGCTAACTCCCAATAATTCGGCGGTTGAGTGATGGGCGGTGTGGTGAGTGCTTCTTTCAATTGGTTGAAGGCAACCTTACAATCGACGGTCATCTCGAACTCCACGTCTTTTTGTATCAGCTTGCAAAAAGGTGCTGAGATCTTGGAGAAGTCCTTGATGAACCTCGTATAGAAATCTATGTGACCAAGGAAAGAACGAACTTCCCGCACACTGGCGGGGTAAAGCAAAGAGGTAATAATATTAATTTTAGATTTGTCGACCTCTATACCCTTAGATGAGACAATATGACCTAGAACTATCCCTGTTCGACCATAAAGTGGAATTTCTCCCAATTTAAAACAAGATTAATTTTGACGCATCGTTTCAAAATACGCACCAGATTTTCGAGACTTTTATCAAATAATTCGTAAACACTAAAGTCATCCATAAAGAATTCTATAATGTGACCCACATACTCAGAAAATATGCTTACCATGCATCGTTAAAATGTTGCTTGGGCATTGCACAGTCCGAATGGCATCCTTCTCCAAGCGAATGTCCTAAAGATGCACGTGAAGGTGCTATTTTCTTGATCCTCTGGTGCGATGGCGATTTGGAAGTACCCTAAAAAGCCATCTAAGAAACAATAAAATGAGTTCCCTGCTAATCTCTCTAGCATTTGGTCAATAAATGATAAAGGAAAATGATCCTTTCAAGTCACTGCATTTAACTTGCGGTAGTCTAAGCAAACTCGCCACCCAGTTTGTAACCGAGTGGGGACCAATTCACCCTCTTTGTTTTCCACAACTATTACCCCTGATTTCTTCGGTACTACCTGAGTGGGACTGATATACTTACTGTCAGAGATTAGATAAATGATGCTGACATTTAACAGCTTAATTACCTCCGTCTTGACTATTTCCATCATCGGCGGGTTTAGTCGCCTTTGTGGTTCTCTACTCGGTTTGGAGTCTTCTTCAAGGAGTATCATATGCATGCAAAGCGAGGGGCTGATCCCCTGGATGTTAGCTATCGTACATCCCAGTGCTCTCTTATACTCTTTTAGTACTGCTATCAGTGCTGCTTCTTGACTTGGGGTCAACTTTGATGTATTGATTACAGGAAGTGTTTCACCCTTTCCCAGGTAAGCATATTTCAGATGCTCAGGCAAAGATTTAAGTTCCAATTTAGGTGCTTCGACTGTAGAGGGAAGTAGCTTTTCATCAGATTTGGGTAATTCAATGAATTTATTCTCATACTTTGGTTTGGCGGTTTGTGGGGATTGGAGAGTAGCCACAAGCTCGACCAGATCTTTGCCAGTCTTCCACAATTCAAGGTTATCCTTCTCCAAGTTCTGCGTGAGCACAACCTCCAAGGGTTCCCTGCATGTCAACTACAAAACTTCCTCTACGAGAGGGTCAATTGTACTTACAGAAAAATGTAAGTTACATCCTCCAGGTGTCTCATAGCATCGTAAATATTAAACAGTTTGCCCATCAAATTCCATAGTTAGGGTACCTCACTGACATCAATTTTTGTTTGGCTGGTGTTCAAGAACAGCCGTCCTAACAAAATTGGTGGAGATGTAGAGGAATCCCCTTGCATGTCTAAAACGTAGCAATCAGCTAGAAATATGAGCTCACCTACTTCAACTAAGACATCTTCAATTAAACCATCAGGATACGTGTTCCTACGGTCTGCTAACTGTATAACTATCCTGGTTTCTTTTAGTGGTCCCAGATTTAAAGCGTGAAATATGGCTTGTGGCATAACAATAACAGAAGCCTCTAGATCTAGCATGGCACGTTCTATATGTGTATTTCCTATTCTACATGGAATGACAAACATACCTGGATCTTTACATTTAGGTGGGATCTTCTTTTGGAAGATTGCCGAGACATTTTCCCCCATAATGACCTTCTCATCCCCCTTTAGTTTACGCTTGTTGGTACAAAGTTCTTTAGGAATTTGGCGTATCTTGGAATTTGTTTGATGGCGTCGATCAACAGAATGTTTTTGTCGACTTTTCAGAACACATCCAAGATTTCCTTCTCCTTGTCTGCTCGTACTGTTCTGGTCATGCCACTAGGGAAAGGAGGTGGTTGAGAGGGACTTGGAGAAGAAGTTGCGGTTTTGTGCAAAACAAGGGCCACGACTGTGCCACTTCGGCAGGGATCTATAATTATGGGTCATCGAGCAGGTCACGGCCACGCATGTCTATCGCGGTCGTGGCTCGATCTTTCACACCTGCTTTCGGATTTTCATTTTTACCATCTTCCAATGTTTGCCCGAGCTTCTTAAGCTCTCCAAGCTGAGTTCCACTTCTTAGTGTGATGGCACTGACATTTCGTGGGATTATTTCCGGTTAGGCTAGTAAGTTTCCACTCTGCATATTTTCCAGTCGGCTTATAGCAGTTGGCATTTGACTTATTTGCGTCTCGAGATTCTTAATGCTTGATGTAGCGTCTTTCTAAAATTGCACAATATTTGTTGCCAGAGTCTTGACCATGTCTGCCAAGGTCGGCTGATTACTGCTGATAGTACATACCTCTCGGTGGTGGAGGTCGGTTTTGCCCACTCGACTGAGCTTGCTGATTTCCATAGCTAAAGTTGGGATGATCCCTCCATCCTGGATTGTAGTTCCGACGGCATTAACATGTGCGTCGATCTCACGTCCCAGTTTATCACAGTTATCCATCGTGTGGTCCGTGGTATCACATATTCGGCAAGGTCGAACGGATGAATTGCCCCCTAGAGAAACTTTTTGAACCAGTTTAGTGATCTGATCAATTTTTGCATCTATTTGAGAATTGTGTACCTCTCACTATCCGCGTGGGTGTATCCCTGCTCCCAAACTGTTGTCTTAGCTGCCATTTTATATATAAGTGCTTTGGCTGTTGTTGGAGTCTTATAACAAAGGTCGCCACCACTGGCGAAGTCTATCATATTCCTGTTCGACTGAGATAAACTTTCATAGAAATATTGGATAAGCAGCTGATCAGTTATCTGATGTTGTGGGCACCTTGCCACAAGCTTCTCAAAGTGTTCCCAATATTCGTACAAGGTTTCTCCCGACAGTTCAACTTATTTCTTTCCAGATATTAGTGGCCTTGGACGCTAGAAAGTACTTTTCCAAGAATTGGGCCTCCATTTTCTCCCAAGTGTTTATAGATGCTGAGGGAAGATAATAGAGTCAATCCTTGGCCAAATCCTTTAGAGAAAAGGGAAATGCGCGTAGCTTAATCTGATCTTCTGTGACTTTGGTTGGCTTCATGCTCAAACAGACAATATGGAACTCCTTCAGATGCTTGTGCGGGTCTTCACCTGCTAACCCATGGAAGGAAGGCAACAGATGAATTAACCCCGAGCAGAGTTCGAAAGTGGTGTCCTCCTCTAGGTCGGGGAAGGTGATGCAGAGAAGCTGGTGAGTGGCACCAGTGTTAGCCAATTCCTTCATAGTTCTTTCGTCTGCCATTGAGTCTAACTCAGATTCAAAATCGGAATGGTTCTCGGTCGTGAAAGGCAAAACTTCGAACTTCTCTCCGTTTTCTCTTGCTTGTCTTCTCAGGATGCAATCTCTGCGAGTTATCTCTAGGTCGAAAAGAAATCCTTTGTTTCCGTGTGAACAGGTTATCATTCACTGCTAAAACAAAACTAGAACGAATGAGTTTCCAAGTGTATAGTAGTTATAAATGGGAAAGTAAAAGTTACTAGACGAATTATAAATCTAATAATACTAAACACTTTAAATCTTGCACTGCTCCCCGGAAACGGCACCAAAATTTGACCACACTGTCAAGGTGCAGTAAATTAATGATACCTAGCTACCCTTCTAGCTTGTAGAAGTGATAAGTATCGATCCCACAGGGAGCAGAGAGATTTATAGTATTTGAGATAAATCCTAATACTAGATATATATATATATATATATATATATATATAAGTATAAGTAATGGGGGGTTTGTAGTTGATTCTTAATTAACTAATGAACTAAAGCTGAAATTAAACAATTAATTATGAAAGTGTTCTACTTAGTGTTCTACTTATGATATAACGAATCCCAACCCTTAATCTCATCGCCTTCTAGTTTATACTACCCTATGATAGATGTAATTATTAACCGATTTAACCATAAAACTCCTACCCCGAAGTCAGCAACAAGCTCTACTAACTCCGTTATCCCTTATGTTTAACTTGTTGGATTTGTATACTGAAAGCAAAACTTTTTATATACAATGTTTTCAGTTATTCACTGTTTTATCTCCTATCTGATTATATTTTCATTTTCACTATGTATGTGTCCCCATATCTCTTGTAAAGAAGTAGATCCTATGGTGTGTTGAAGATCACAGAAGATCATATGATTGGTTAAACTTAAAGAGATATAAAATGTAAATCACAGCTTAGACAACTTGAGGACGAGTTGTTGGTTTAGGTTGCAGTATTAAGTAGAAATAGTTTATCTTGATTATTTACTTATACTGGTACGTATTTACGTATTGATAGGATCATAGTGAGATATGTTCTTCTGCCTGACCTTAGTGAAGAAATAGAGATCTCGGTGACTTATAATAATCTAAAGCCTAAATAAGATTACAGTTATGAATGCTTGTTTGTGTGTCACTTTGATTTACTACGGGCGAGAGTTAAGATATAACTTTTATACTATGTATTTTGGGTGATAGCAACTTGCATATAATAATTGGTAATTTGTATTTAAGTAACCATATCCGTTTAGGATGATGATATCCCCTTAAGGAGCTCAAAAGGTTTATTGTACTAAACCCT
Source organism: Ajuga chamaepitys (assembly GCA_958295605.1). Taxonomy (NCBI): domain Eukaryota; kingdom Viridiplantae; phylum Streptophyta; class Magnoliopsida; order Lamiales; family Lamiaceae; genus Ajuga; species Ajuga chamaepitys. The sequence goes on along the minus strand of OY282497.1, from coordinate 23,452,921 downwards.
GCAGGTTGATTAAGTTCAGGTACAATAATAAGGTTGAGTGGTACTACTTAAGGAATAAATAAGAAATTAATTGATTTAAGATGTCAGAGGCTTTAATTAATTAATGGATATTCGATATCTTAAATACGGGGATTAATTAAGTCTAATTCAAGCCCCGACTCAACTCGGGAATAAAGGGGTAAGTCAGTATTAATAATCTAGTAGAATGAATTAATATTTATGAATTAATTATGTTCTGGGATGAACAAGGAAGAATTAATTCATAGTTAGGCCCATCTTTATTTCTTGTATTTGATCCCTGGACTGGCCCATATAGACTCCAAGTCCAAGTAGGAATAGAGAATTAAATTCCTAATAAGGAATTAAATTCCTAATCCTAGAAGGAATTAAACTACCAGGCTTGGCCCACACTCAACCATGTATTATAAATACATGGTCTCTCATTCTGTGAAAAAGAAGAATTAACATTCAAAAAGATCACTGAATAGAGAGAAAGAGAGAGTAGGCGGCGGCGGTTTAAGGTGTTCCTTCCCACTTGGAATTCTTCAAGGTTCGTCGTCCATCCGGTGTTGAGGATTGAGTAGGGGATACAGTCCAGAAGGTTAAGATGGGAGTCAGAAATCATTCAATCAGAAATCGACCTCTTGTGTAAACAACTATCAGGTCGAATCCTTAACTCTTGTGTGTTTTAGGCGCATGTTAGGGTTTATATAAATTTATAGATCCATCTCTAGGATTAATTAATAAAGATACAAATTATGACAACCAAGAAGGGTCCTAGGGAAAGGGATTAATTATATTACTTTCTTAGAAGAGTATTATAATAGATATAATTCCTACAACTGCCGAGCGAAAAGAAATCCTTTGTTTTCGTGTGAACAGGTTATCATTCACTGCTAAAACAAAACTAGAACGAATGAGTTTCCAAGTGTATAGTATTTATAAATGGGAAAGTAAAAGTTACTAGACGAATTATAAATCTAATAATACTAAACACTTTAAATCTTGCACTGCTCCCCGGAAACGGCGCCAAAATTTGACCGCACTGTCGAGGTGCAGTAAATTAATGATATCTAGCTACCCTTCTAGCTTGTAGAAGTGATAAGTAGGTCGATCCCACAGGGAGCAGAGAGATTTATAGTGTTTGAGATAAATCCTAATACTAGCAATATATAACTAATGAACTAAAGCAGAAATTAAACATTTAATTATGAAAGTGTTATACTTAGTGTTCTACTTATGATATAACGAATCTCAACCCTTAATCTCATCGCCTCCTAGTTTATACTACCCTGTGATAGATGTAACTATTAACCAATTTAACCATAAAACTCCTACCCCGAAGTCAGCAACAAGCTCTGCTAACTCCGTTATCCCTTATGTTTAACTAACCAAAACAAGCTCTTTGGTTAGTCTATCCAGTTGAATGACCTCAGAATAAGCTCTCTGCATCTCATTAACTGGACGCCTAGAGTACTAGGATAACGGGATAGACACAGTGTGGGCCTCATAAACTCGGTTCAGACCGAGCTATTACTATCCTAGTGATATCACTCACTATTCATTACTAAGTGGCTATAAGTTCGTAACAATTACGGATTACGATTATAAAGTAGCCTTACTTATGCAATTATAATCTTAGGTGATCAATCTAGCACATAAACACATAAGCATTCAAGGACAAATAAATAGTATAACAACATTTTAAGGAATCAATCGTTTAATCATTACTGTAAATACCACAGGATAAGAAAACTAGGGTTCGACTCGACTAAGTACTGAAATAACTTACTAGCCGCTCATGGAGGTGACAAAATTCATATTACAATCCATAAACGAAATAACTAAAAGGAAAGAAAAACCCAAAAAATTGTCGATCTTGATTGCTTGTTTCCTTCGGAATCCTCCCAATGTTGCTCTCTGTTCTAGTATATATGTATTTTTCGGATTTCTTGGATCTTTTATAGAGAACATCTCAAGTTGTGGTAGTTTTGGGCTCAAAATTAGAAATCTTGTGGCCCAGTATTAAATAGGCCACCTTAACAGGCCGCGGCCGCGCTCGCTTCTGGCTTTCAACAAGCCGCGGCCGCAGCACAACTTGAACAGACTTTTCTACTCTGTTTTTCTTTTTTTTTTTTTTTTTTGTCGCAGCCGCGCACTTGGGTCGCGGTCACGGGTAGCTTTACCTCCTTTTTGCGCGTTTTTCCTCTATTTGACATCCCGGACTTTGTTCCTTCGTCGTATATCCGGCCGAGTACAAATTAGATCACGCAACTTATGATTCGTGAATTTAGTGCCCCCATCACTTTAAAAGGTTTTCATCTTACAAGAAAAATGATTCTCAACCAGTCTTAAGCTTCACAAAGACATCATAAAAATCAGACTTGAGGCGTATAGGATAAAACCATGCAAATTGAGAGTAGTCATCCACAAAGATACATAATAAGCATAACCATCATGAGAACGAACTAAACTAGAACCCATTAAATCAAAATGAACAAGCTCATAGTTAATAGCAAAGGATAAATGTTTTCTCTTAGCAAGTTGACAAGTGAAGCAAACCGAACGTTTAGGTGAAACAAAAGTAACGGATAACATGCCTAGTTTATTCAACAAACTGATAATAGAAAAGCTGCATGTCCAAGCCGGCGATGCCAAAGCACAAACGATCCTCATATCCATTTATGCCGTAAAGCAGCCACAAATGCAACCTGCTCATGGTCCAATATGTAAAGATCATTTTCACAACTCCCCTTTGCCAAAGTCACCGCGTTGTGTCTCATCTGAATTTTAAAAGATTTATCAATGAAAATAAATTTAACAGGGTAATCACTTGTGAGTTTGCTAACATACAACAAATTTTTAGTGATGTAAGGAACAAAAAATACATCTAGTAATGATTAAAAAAAAATTGATTACACGAGAACCAATATAAGAAATACATAAGGAATCACCATTACCGACTATGAATTTCCCAGAACTATTGTAGGATGATGATAAATCAAGAGCAGACATATTGCTAACCACGGGCAGAAGCACCAGTATTTACATAACTATCTGAGAGATTTGTAGATTTCACTGAGCAAAAGGCATTAAAAGCTTCGACTAAATAGGTCTGATTAGTCAAAGGAGCATAATGTTGCGGATATGTAGTAGTATAATAATACTCAGTGTAGCATATCTAGCATCTCGATGGATATCAACCATGGCCTCAACCCTTGCCACCTAAACCGCGACCACCATAGCCACGATCAGACTAATTTGACGAACTCCTACCGCCGCGACCGCCATAACCAGAATTCAGGTTTTGATATCCCAAACCACGATCACCATAACTAGAATTCAGGTTTTAATATCCCAAACCACGATCACCATGAGTAAAGTTCTGTTAGTGAGCAATAAAAGCGGTCGCAGATGAGCCGTCAGTATATACATCAAGTTGCTTGTTAAACATATCATGAGAACAAGCTTTGGAAAGAAGTTGGGTGTAGGAGGGCAAAGGTGATAAATTAATTTGCGTAGTCGAAAATCACAAAATTTATGGTCTAACCCACAGAGAAACCAATGTGATTTATCCGTTTCATCCCATCTACAATCCATAGATGGAGTTGATCGACTAAGCCCTTGAAAATGATTCTATAATCGGCAACCGGGTTGTGCCCCTTTTTTGATGAACTGCAATTCATCCTTAGGATGAATCTCGCGAGCCTTCGATTGTTAATGAATGCAAGATCGGATCGAATTAGGGATAACACCCTGTTCGGAGATCCTTGTGAGTTAAAAATTAGTAAATTAATTTATGATTGAAACACATTCCATAACCTCAGTTATAGAAAAATACTCTCTATGTTCACAAATAAGTGTCATTTTAGACATTTAGTTTTAATTTATGAGATTATAGAATGGACAACAATACTCCTATAAAATCTATGCCTATAATCTTAACTTTCATTTATCTCTCTATCAATTTTTTATTACCATAAAGTTCTTCATCTTTTCTCCATATCTAATTAGTTTACCAATTGGGAGATAAAATAATTTAAATAATAATAATATTACCCCCTCTGGTAAAAATAGTGTGATTTTAGACCCTTAAGTGGAATTTAAGAGATTATGGAAGTGACAACAACACCCCTCAATTTTTTTTATTACCATAAATTTCTCAATTTTTCTCTAGATCTTATTTATATAATATTACAAGATTTGTATGAAAATTTTCTTAGATTTAGCTAAGCACGTAGTTGGAGAAAATAGACATAAAATGTTTGAAGGACACTCTTTTGTGAAAAATGATTTTCCCTAGAATGACAATTATTTGTGAACGCAGTATGAAGATTTCCTTAGATTTAGCTAAAGGATAATGTTGGAAGAAATTGATAAAAATTGCTAGAATGACAGTCTTTTATTAAATTTTTTTTTTAAATGACATTTATTTGTGAACGAAAAGAGTACTAATTATAAAATTATGGGAAGTCGGTTCATTATAACCTAGTGAAATTCCCTCCTTTTTTTTTAGGTAAATAGCCCAAGTGGAATTTAGTATTAGGATATGGAATCCATAAAATATAAATGCACAACTGAAACCAAAAACTGGAAGAAGGACTTGCAATACTTTAGGAATCTAGGAAAAAGTATATATTTGTTTATTCATAAACAAGACGTTATAGTGAAAATTCTATGTGTTATTCATAACATTCTACTGCTAATTCTTATTACTCAGTGAGTGACAGAACCTCCATACATCCACCAAATCAATCTATTGAATTGGTTACTACCTACTAGTGTAGATAAAAATTTCTAACATTCTATACCAATAAGATGATTCTTGTGTGTTTCTTAATAATCTAACACCTATCTCATTTCCTATAATGGCAACATACCCAATATGACCAACCTTGCGCTATTGCACATGGCTGTCTTGCTGGTGCACTACATTTGTGCATGTCACTGTACACCCTCACCCACCCTCACTCATAATTTTATGCCGTTATTTGTTTTTTAGGTAGGCAAATTCTTGCTCTTCCATAATACTCCATATCATCTATCATATTTTAGTATTACATTTAGTGTTTTACTACATTAGAGTCAGTCAATTTTTGTAAAGGTTCGGTCCGAAAAAAAAAAGTAGTTCACTTATAATATTAATATTATTATTTTAAAAAATAATTTTAATCAACTAAAAATGGGTTTCAGTGATTTTTAAATGACCCTCAAAGTGACATGTCCATCACATTTAATATGTAAAAAGAATTAATATTGTTACTTGTGCTAGGGAGGAATCAATCCAGCCTCCCACCTGTCTACTCTTTTCGCTTAAAAAATTGACCACTTGAGGACCACTTGAGCTACGTCGATTTATGTTATGCTTAGCAATGCTAAATATATATAAAAAAAATACAGACTTATATAGAAAATAAAAAAAAGAAACAAAAGATCGGAGGCCCTCACCAGCATCGGGCTCGGTGTGACAGCGCCGTCTTGCCTCCTTAAAGGTCGAGTTTGCACTACATTTACTAATTGACACATGATATCACAAATTAAGATGTGTCACCTAGTAAATTGAGTGTAACAGAAGATGAACACCTACACCTAGTGTAACGGAGAGTCGGAATTGAGTAGCCCATAAAGCTTGGATTGGTTTAATTTAGGAAACGGGTTGACATGAAATTCGAACACTGTGTTCACGAGATAGGTTTTTAAATTGATTCCTAGTGAGGCAAGCCACGTCAGAAACATCTTAGTCCCAGGAGGGGCCCGCATCAAGACTTATAACAGCCACAAAATTATTAAACAACTTTCTTAACCCACCATCTTTCTGCCACGTGGATTCTCCAAGCCACTATTACTTCTACTCCCGTGTCTCATTAGGTTGTAATTGCAATGCTCAGAACAAGCAAGCCATCTGTGAGATGCTGAAGTTCGATAACACCACCACGAAAGACGGTGGCGACGCCAGCATCTGGGTCTGCCAGTCCTGCGAACGAGCTCCAGCAGCGTTCTTATGCAAGGCCGACTCTGCATCCCTCTGCGCCGCCTGCGACTCCCACATCCACTCCGCCAATCCTCTATCTCGCCGCCACCACCGCGTCCCAATTCAGCCCATTCTAGGTACCCTCTACGGTCCCTTGGCGGCTGCCAATCCTAGTGAACTGATAATCTGTCCATCGGGAAATGCAGAAGACGGGTTCCTTACGCGGGAAGCATATGAGAGTGGAGAAGAAGAAGAAGAAGATGAAGCAGCTTCATGGCTGCTGAATGGCAATGATCAGCCAGCGTTGTTCAGTGGAGAAGTAGATGAGTATTTGGATCTTGATGATTATAATTCATGTCAGCAACATTACTGTGTAGCTCAGAGCAGCTATGGCGGAGACAGTATTGTCCCTATACAGTATCAGAAGGAGAGGAATATTCAAGTGCAGCATTACTGTTTTCAGTTGGGATCATCGGAGCCTGGATATAGTTATCCTGCATCAATGTCCCAAATTGTAAGTTCTTTTGTCCTACCAACTTCTTGCATTACAAACCCAAACGCTCTGTTTTGATTGGTATGAATATACATGTCAGGGTTATAATAATTGGGTGGGACTGGATCCATTATTCCAAATCTCTTATTCAAGCTATTGGATTATTGCCACGTGTGTTCTAAAAGCATTGCTTAACACAATTCAAATCTTCCGTGATCAACCGTATAGTATTCCCAAAGGGGTCACAATTGATTGCATTTGTTAGGAGTAAAGACAAGTTTATAATGCAGTTGTTGATTCAGGTTTCAATTTCATCAGCGGATGTGAGAGTAGTCCCAGAATCAAGATTAAGTGAAGCATCTGTGTCCCACACAATTAGAGGTCCCAAAGGCACGATTGATCTTTTCTCAGGCCCACCAATTGAAGTTCCAACTCAGCTATCACCAATGGACAGAGAGGCTAGGGTATTGAGGTACAGAGAGAAGAAGAAGAAGCGGAGATTCGACAAGACAATCAGGTATGCATCAAGAAAAGCATACGCAGAAACAAGGCCAAGAATCAAGGGCCGATTCGCCAAAAGAAGAGCTGATGAACTTGATCAGATACTGTTTCCTTCTGCCTACGGCATCGTCCCCTCGTTTTAGGCTCAATTCCTGTTCATAATTTTGGTTGAATCCCGATCTTGTTAGCTCCATGTATATGTAAATATGTGTATGCATATATTTCCACGTGATTATGCCGGATAGTGTGAAAAATTAAAGTTGATTTTTTAAGATAATATTTAGAATTCTTTAGAGTTCGATTAATTACTTCTTGATAGTTTCTAGATAGCTCTTTATATTGTCCATGTCATTAAATAGGTCTCTGGAGTTTTCATTTGTGAACTATAAATATGATCTGTTGTATGTAAAATATATATATACAAGTTTGACAAACGGGATTTTTGGTTATGCAAACACGTTTAGAATAAAGATTTTATCGTAGATTTGTGTATTCTAAGCTCTCGTTTGTCATATAATTCGTACTTTCTTTCTTTCATCAGAAAAATTGGTTTTTGAGTATTTTGTACGTAAAATAGGTAAGAAGTACTAAAAAGTACGATGAACATAAAGGAGTAGAAGAAACCAAGGTGAAAGAGCAAGGAACAAAAATGTCAGGCGAAAAGAGGCGAAAATGCAAAAGTTCAAACTGACACACCTTTGGTATTTTTAGCATATATTGGGATATACATACCCAATTGAGGTAAAATTAGCGGCATTGGAGAGCCAACTCAAAGGGCTACAAGTTTTCCAGAGAAAGGAAAATCCAAATTCGGACCCAAAGACCTCGAAAAATGGCTTTGAAATTGGACTATATGTGCAGTTTTGGCCTTCCACGACCATAACTGTACAACCTTGCACAACCTGTGCAATAGAACAGAAAATCCACTAATTTTGCAGTCTTGCACGGTCATGACTGTGCACTCTTGCACGAACCGTGCAAGACCTCCGGAATTGGATGGACTTTAGCTCATTTATGTGATTTTTGAGTCCAATACATCAAAAAAGCTCCCAAATGTGTATAGAAATCCTACCACTTCAGTTTTTGAGCGATCATTCATCATTTGTATAATTTCTAGAGAGAGAAATTAGAGAGCAAAATAAGGGAAATTGAACTTGAAGATCAAGATCAACATTAAAAATAGGATTTTATCTTTCATTTTCATTTAATATTTGTGTGAACATGATTATGTCTATATATTTATGTTTATCTCTTATTATGATCATGGTTGGCTAAATTTCCTTAATCTCGGTTTAGAAAGTAGATTATGGGTGATTAGTGATTTTACCCGATTTATTTAATCTCGTGTTATGCTATTATTTGATTAATTGTTTAGAATGCTTGTTAAATGATTTGGCCAAATTGTTTAGCAATTTATTTGAGATTAAATTGGAACCGAGAGGGGAGATTTTATCCGAGATCACATTAATTGACATGATTAAAGAATAGAACCGAGAGGTTTGAGCTAATTGTCAGAACTTCGGTCTTATGATCGATTGGGAGTTGTATTTGTAATCGACCGGAGACGGCGATTAATCCTATACAATCAACACGTAATTCGCTCCGAGAGGGGATCTTGCATATAAGTGTGATCGTTTCCTAATACATAGCAGTTGGTTAAAGATTGAGTAGATCGGGATAGTAATTGTTAATTATCCTTAATTGAAATCTAATCCAAGATTATCTTTATTAATCGGTTAATCTCTATAATTTTTTCTCTAGTCTATCTTATTAGCTTTAATTACTTGTTCATTTTAGTTAGTTCTTAAAATATAAAAAAAACTCAATCACTCGATCATCTAGTTAGCCATCAAAATGCTTATTTCGATTTGTCTATTCGATATCGAGTCGAATCCTCGTGGGATCGACCTTGTACTCGCTTAGTCCTACTATTGAAGACGTACACTTGCGGTTGCTCAATTTTAGTTGCAAAAACTAAGTTTGTGTCAAGTTATTAGCGTCGTTGCCGGGGAGTCAGTAACGATAGCCGGATAGTGTTGTTATAAGCATTTTGTGATACTTTAGACATATTTATCTTATTTTTTATATATATAAAAAAAATTAAAAAATCGTGTATTCTTTTCTTTTGATCATTGATTCTCATTATTGAGCCTAATTGCTTAAGAATGGCAATCATTTTTGTTAAAATGTTGTTGTATTGTGTGTTGGTGATCAACCTAGACTGAGGGCATTGTGCTTATGATAAAAATTTCAAGCTTCGTAATACATGCCCCAATCTAGTTTGAGGGAGTTTATATGCATTCTTGGGATATTCTAGGATTTCTAATATTACTAGTAGAATCTCACGTGCGTTGCACGTGGCACATGTGAATCTGTAAAAGAAAATATTTCATAATCTAATTAAATTGTATTGACTAAAATAACTAAGGTGTATCTTGAAAAAGAAAATAATTAGATAAAATAAACTTAGAATCGGAATGTTATTTTTTTTACAAAAAAAAAAAAGAAAACAGTTTTGCTTGATTTATAATAGTGTAGCTTAAATGGTCTTATTATGATGTATGCATAAAATATTCTCTTTTTGTTCTTAAAGTCCATTGTGTTGCATATCGTATGCATGAATTTTCATAATTATATTTGTTGATACTTTGATTAAATAGGCTAGAAAAGTTCTTGGTGTTCTATGACTAAAGAATTAATTAGATGATTAAATATACTTAGAATATTTTTCAGTACTTTCTTTTGCCATCGCGTTTTGCTTGATCTATTATCACATTATATATGTAAGCTCATACGCTATGTTTTGTTGGATACTTATTGTTTTTGAAAAGAATCCATCTATGTGGATGTTGTCAATGATTTAAAGTAAAAATAATCAAATGCACATAACCGCAAAAGCTAGCAGGCTTTATAGTTATAGGACTAAAGCTTGAAATTTCACCTAATATTTTTTCGCACCATTATTGTTTTGAAATTAATTAGTGCAACTTAATTATATGACAATTTACATGTTTTATCTTAACATATAGTTATAGATGTAGGGGTATTTGTGTCCATACATTATTTTGTAAGAAACACTCCCACTTTTATAGTTAGGGGGATGAAACCCATGAATTTTTTGGAGTTGTGTGTGTTAGATGTGTTAATTGTGCTTTCAAACTAGCATGAGGCAATGTGTAGGTGCATATTACTCAATAAATTCAACACATGCCTCAAATCTAGTTTGATGGAGTCTAATTGTGAATTGTTGGAGTTTTGTAGGCCATCCCCTCTATTAACTATGCCAAATGGAAACATCTACCGGGCAAGAAGCATTTTCTGGTCAGCGAAGGGAGGCCTAGGCCTCTCGATAGCGCGGAGATGCCATAGCCATTGTAAACCAAATAACGACATTGGAGGGATCATTTGCCAATGTCATTGCAACCTCGACGGCCCATTTAAAAGAACACCGTAGGGTAATCCGATGTCGTCCTCCCCTTAGGGGGAGTTTGTAAGTAAATTCGCTCCAGTTTTCACTTTTTAAACCCATTTTGTGCTCTTGGAATATAGCTAAAAATAGTTTGAGGGGGGTTGTGGTTGTGAAAATGATTGATTTTCTTGGGTTTGTTTAATGCCTTCTCCTTGCATCTACCGAATGTTTGAACCTTGTTTTTGATTGATTAGGTTGCTTAGATTAGTAGTTTATGTTTTGAATTTTGTTCGTTGATGGTTGATTAATTCCTGTAATGTTGATCTTGATAAATTTTTGTGATGATCTTTGAAAAAAAAAAATCAAAACCTTTCTTGAAAGAGAAAATATTAGGTTGATAAGGTATTGGAAGTGTTGTTAATGACGATACACAAAATTGTGTTTTGATTGAAAATGTGATTTATGCACATACTTGTTTTGGAACAAAGAGAGTAATCATAACATATAAGCCGGTGAGCTTTTGAGCCAAAATGAGGAACTCCTATTTTTGGAGTTCAATATTTCCTTGATTTGTGTGATGTTGATCATGTGCATAGTACCTCTAAAACTTTCCTTGAGTCTACTTGAAATCACGATGTATATTTATGAGCATTGAAAATGATTTTAGGCGATAATTGATTATAACATGTTTAGAGCCTTTAAATCATCCTCCTACCCTTTTTATATGAATTGTCTCTACTTAGCCAAGGTGGGGTTTGTAGCCTTGTTCTTGATAGCTAAAAATTATAAGCCATATCATTCTTTTAAGCCTTTTTCCACACTTGGATCGAATGAGTTGAGGGAGGAGGTTAAAAGGAAGATAGGAGTGAGGGTTACAAAAATCATGAGAGTGAGACGATGAATACAAAGTGGGGGAGAAGAGAAAAACAAAATGAAAGTCGAGCGTGGAATTGAAAGAAAAAAAAAATCTTAGATGGGATCCTTTTGACCTTTATCATTAAAAATAAAGGGAAAACAGGTTGAAAAAGGTCATTAGTTCGTCTGAAAAAAAAAATATGTACATTTCATTTCGATTGAATGTTTATAGTTTAAGATCAAGAAAAGAAAGAATCCAATGATAGGCCTTACTTTAATTGAGTGAGAAGTCATTATTTTCTTACTCGCATTTTATGAAAAATAGTTGGTTGTGGTGATTTGGAGAAGGTGAAAGAAACATAGAAGTGTTGAAAAGGTGAAAAGAGAGCGGGAGTAAAACTTATGTGAGGGCTACTTGAGTACAACTTAATCGATCTAAGTTAAGTCTCTACACTCAAACATATTCACCTAGTCCAAAAAGCTAACACTACAACCAAAACAAAGGACCTATCTGATTCTTTACTCGTATTTTTCAAAAGTGATGGAGAGATGAGACAATATGCAAGCATATGGCAGGGCATGCATATGTATACAACTCGAGCGATACACAACCCTGTTATATACATTTGAGTGCTTGAGTGATACACTTATCTGTGAGGATATTGTGATGATTTAACAAGTTCCTTACCTTGTGATGTTGTATAGATATAATGTGTTTTTGGTCTGAGGCATACATTTCCAAGTAAAACCGAAAATACCTATATGTTTTCCTCCAATTGAGAAAGAAAATCCTCATTCTTTTGTTCATATTTGCTCGAGGACGAGCAAGAGTTTAGTTAGAGGGGGTTGACAAACAGGGTTTTTGATTATGCAAACACGCTTAGAATAGAGATTTTATCGTATATTTGTGTATTCTAAGCTCTCGTTTCTCATATAATTTTCGTATTTTCTTTCTTCATCGGAAAAATTGGTTTTTGAGTATTTTGTAGGTAAAATAGGTTAAAAGTACGATGAACATAAAGGAGTAGAAGAAACGAGGGTGAAAGAGCAAGGAACAAAAATAAACATGTTTTGATATTTTAAGAACTAATTAAAATAAACAAGTAATTAAAGTTAATAAGATAGACTAGAGAACAAATTATAGGGATTAACCAATTAATAAAGATAATCTAGAATTAGATTTTAATTAAGGGTAGTTAACAATTATTATCCCGATCAATTCAACCTTTAAAGCAAATGTTGTGTATTAGGAAACGATCACAATTATATGCAAGACCCCCTCTCGGAGCGAATTACGTGTTGATTGTATAGGATTAATCGCCATCTCCGATCGATTAATCAAATACAACTCCCAATCGATCATAAGACCGAAGTTCTCACAATTAGCTCAAACCTCTCGATTCTATTGTTTAATCATGTCAATTAATGCAATCTTGGATAAAATCTCCCCTCTCGGTTTCAATTTAATCCCAAATAAATTGCTAAACAATTTGGCCAAATCATTTAACAAGCATTATAAACAATTAATCAACTAATAGCATAACACGAGATTAAATCAATCGAGTAAAATCACTAATCACCCATAATCTACTTTCTAAACCTAGATTATGGAAATTTAGCCAACCATGATTATAATAAGAGATAAACACAAATATATAGACATAATCATGTTCATACAAATATTAAATGAAAATGGAAAGATAAAACCTATTTTAATGTTGATCTTGATCTTCAAGTTCAATTCCCCTTCTTTTGATCTCTAATTTCTCTCTCTAGAAACTATACAAATGATGAATGATAGCTCAAAAACTGAAGTGGTAGGGTTTTTATACACATTTGGGGGCTTTTTTAAGGTATTGGACTAAAAAATCACATAAATGAGTTAAAGCCCATCAAATTCCGGAGGTCTTGCACGGCCCCAGAATTAGTGGATTTTCTGTTCTATTGCACGGGTTGTGCAAGGTTGGACGGTTATGGTTGTGCAAGGCCAAAATTGCACACGTAGTCCAACTTCAAAGCCATTTTTCGAGGTCTTCGGTTCCGAATTTGGATTTTCATCTCTCTGAAAAAGTTGTAGCCCTTTGAGTTTGATTTCCAATACCACTAATTTTACCTCAATTGGATATGTATATCTCAAGATATGCCCAAAATACCAAAGGTGTGTCAGTTTGAACTTTTGCACTTTTGCCTCTTTCGCCTGATATTTTTGTTCCTTTCTCTTCACCCTCATTTCTTCTACTCCTTTATGTTCATCGTACTTTCAACCTATTTTACCTACAAAATACTCAAAAACCATTTTTTTCGATGAAAGAAAAAAAATACGAATTATATGATAAACGAGAGCTTAGAATACACAAATATACGATAAAATCTCTATTCTAAGCGTGTTTGCATAACCAAAAACCCCGTGTGTCAAAGTTCGAGTGTTAAATTTTCCATATTTTTCCATCACTTTCATATTTGAGGTAGATTATTCTTTTGGTTATTATTCCGCCTTCAGGTTGTTGAGCTCGGGCCAACAGAAACTCCAATTATTCTGTTGCTTTGAAATCTTAACATGGTGTTAAAGCCATAAGAGCCCTGTATATTCGTGTGTCAAGATCTCTTGGTGGAGGATTAAACTTGTACCTCGAAATGGAGATGAATGGTCGTGTGATAGGTTTGGGCATGGAGTTGTTGAATCAGTCCAACTATAGAATATGGAGGACGTGTATGGAGTCATCTTGTGGGAGAAGACCTATGGGAGGTCGTGAATGGAGAAAAAACAGATGCTCCTGCCAACGTACCGGAAAATGTGGATACCCTCAAGAAATGGAAGCAACTTAATGCAAAAGTTGAGTTCACCTTGAAGAGATCAATTTCTCCTAGCTTGTTCGATCATATCATGAGGTGCAAATCCGCCCATGATATTTGGCACACTCTTGACAGGTTATTCAACAAAAAGGATGAAGCTCGGTTGCAAATTCTAGAGAACGAACTCGAAAATACAACTCAAGGTAATCTGTCTATTGTCAAGTACTTTCTGAAAGTTAAGAATCTTTGCTCGGAAATCTCTCTTCTCAATCCAGACGAAGCAATCTCTGAAGCTCGCATAAGGAGAAATATCATTCAAGGATTGAAGCCAAAATACACTCCCTATGTTACATCTATACAAGGATGGCCTCAACAACCTTCCTTGGAAGAATTTGAGAAACTGTTATCATCACAAGAGTCACTAGTAAAGAAAATGGCTGGAGTCTCTATCAATGGAGGTGAAGGGAATGCACTTTTGGCAAAAAAGGGGTATTTCAAAGGAAAGAAAAATTAAGACAACTCAACCTCGCCAAAAGAAGGAGAGCCAACTGGTAACTCTACCAAGAAAGTTGTCAAATGCTACCGGTGTCACCGAAAAGGCCATATTAAGAACTTTTGGCGAGCAAAGTTAAATGAAGGCAACATGGTAGGAACTGAAAAAGGCGAATGAAGAAGTTGGGGCAAGTGCTTCGTGGCCGAAACAAGAGTCGTAGGCGCCATGACTTCCATCAACTTCGTCAACGATTGGATCATGAACTCCGGCTATGGGCATCATCTTACTGGAGATAAGTCTAAATTTTATGCTCTTCAAGAATATAATGGTCGTGATGCTATCGTTACAGCAGACAATACCGTTCATCACGTGGAGAATAAAGGTACTGTGGTTATTAAAGAAAACCAAGAAGAGCGGATTACCTTGAAGAATGTGTTTCATGTTCAAGGAATGAAGAAAAATTTATTTTTCGTTGCAAATGTTGTTAATGCTGGAAACTACGTTCTCTTCGGCCCAAGTGACGTAAAGTTTCTTCGAAATATTGAGACACTCAATGCAGATGTTATACACACCGGTAAGAGAGTTAATGATTTATTTGTTTTATCTTCCTCTCACTCGTATATAAAAAAATGAGCAGTAACGAAAGCGCTCAAATTTGGCACGCGAGATTGGGACATCTTAACATGGCAAAGTTAGAAGCCATGGTCAAGATGAATCTTGTTGAAGGGCTGCCTAATCTGGGTTATTTTTTTTGGAGTAATTTGTGAAAGATTTCAATTTGGGAAGGCTCACAGACTTCCTTTTGACAGATCATCTTTACGGTGTAATGCCCCATTAGATCTTATTCACAGCGATTTAATGGGACTAACAAGAACTCCGTTTTATTCAGGATTTTCTAACATGCTCATTTTTATAGATGATTTTAGTAGATACACATAGGTTTTCTTTGTGAAACAGAAGTCAGAAGTATTTTCCACGTTCCTAGAATTCAAAGAAATGGTTGAAGGCGAGCTTGGTACAAGCAGTTGCGAACTGATAACGGGGGAGAATTCACATCTAAAAAATTCTTAACTTTTTGTCGTCAACATGGAACCAAGAGGCAGCTTTCTTGTGCTGAAATGCCACAGCAAAATGGTGTGGTGGAACGCAAGATCAGGCACCTAACAGAAACTTGCAAGAGCCGGTTGCATGCGAAGAACTTACCGAAGGCACTGTGGGCTGAAGTTATGAAGTGTGCATCATATGTGATTAATCGAATGCCTCTTTCTCCAATTAATATGAAATCCCCTTATGAGTTGTTGTTTGGAGAAAAGCCAAATGTCAAACATTTAAGAATATTTGGCTCAATTTGTTATGTTCATGTTCTGGATTCACAAAGAAGCAAATTAGATGCAAAGGCAAGAAAATGCATTTTTTTTTTTTTTTTTTTTGGTTATGATGAAAGAAAAAAAAAGGATGGAGATGCATGGATCCTAAGACTCATCTCTTTATCGTCTCACGAGACATTTTTTTTGAAATATCATTGTATTACAAAGAAGATGGGGCTGGTAAGCTTAGCATGGTAGAACTACCTGTTAATAACACTCCTTCAAGCAGCTCGTCCACATCAAACATTGCGGAGAAAATTGAAAGGGAGAGCCCAATTTTGCAACAGAACGAGAGTGGAAGTCCGGATTTACAAACTGAGGATCCATCAGAAATAAGCAGTATTCAAAGGTCGAGAAGAAACATCGTCAAACTAGCCCGCTATAGAGATGGAAATTTTATCAGCACATACGCATGTTTCTTTGCAGGTCCAATTGATGATGAGGAACCTTATACCTTTGAAGAAGCCGAGAAGAGCAGGGAATGGAGGCTTGCTATGGATGATGAAATAAATGCTCTAGAAAAAAAATGAAACTTGGATCCTTGTTCCCAAGCCAAAGAACGTGCAACCGGTCTCTTGCAAATGGGTGTATAAAATTAAAAGAAAGACAGACGGAAGCATCGACAGGTACAAGGCAAGGCTGGTCTCTCGAGGTTTCTCCCAAAAATATGGTGAAGATTATGAAGAAACCTTTAGCCCAATAGAAAAAACGATTTCAGTTCGAGTGGTGGTAGCCTTGGCAGCCTACAAAAATTGGAAATTGTGGTAACTCAATGTAAAAAATGCCTTTTAGTACGGGGAGCTCAACAAAGATATTTACATGGAGCAACCACCAGGTTATGTCTCGAGGATAAATCTCGATTTTGTGTGTAAACTCAAAAAGGCTCTCTACAGGCTCAAGCAAGCTCCGCGTGCATGGTATGGAAAAATTTCTCAATATTTACAATTTTGTGGTTATAATGCATCTGAATCGGATTCAATCGTATTTGTTAAAAAACAAGGAAGCTTGCACGTGGTTGTTCTTTTGTATGTGGATGATATGATATAATAGGAAACAATGAGGAGGAAGTTGCTAGACTCCAAGACGAGCTTGCCATAAGATTCGATATTAAGAAGTTGGGAGAGTTGCATCATTTTCTTGGGCTGGAGGTGTTTAACATGGAGAATGGTATCTTGATATCTCAAGAAAGTTATGCCACGAAAATGATTCCGCGTTTCGGAATCAATCTAAACAAAAAGTGCTCAACTCCTCTTGATGTGAATATAAAATTACAGCGTGAAGAAGGATCGCTTCTTACAAATCCTCAACCTTATCGTGCTCTTGTTGGAAGCTTAATATATTTAACTATAACAAGGCCCGATATTGCTTTCTTTGTTGGATATGTGAGAAGATTTATGCAATCACCACGGAAGCCTCACTTAGAAGCTGCAAGAAGGATCCTCAAATATGTTAACTCAACTCCTGATCTTGGTTTATTCTTAGAGAAGAACGCTGATTTTTCTTTAACTGGATCTGTGGATGCTAATTTTAGTGCTGATTTGGATGACCGAAGATCTACTTAAGGATATACGTTTCTTTGTGGGGATACAAGTGTGTCATGGTGTAGCAAGAAACAGAGTTTCGTTTCCTTATCAACAACAGAGGCAGAATACAAAGCTCAACTTTTGCTGCCCAAGAATGTGTTTGGCTGCAACGACCTGTTCAAGATCTGCATCTTCCTATCTCGAAGTCGATCGTGATTTTCGGAGACAATCAAAGTGCAATTAAACTTGCAAACAATCCAATTTGTCATGCAAGATCCAAGCATATTGAGATCGAGCATCATTTTATCCGGGAGAAAATTCTTGATGGTACAATGGGAAATTTGGTAAAAAAATTCTGTAAGTTTATCCTAATTAAGAAAATATCCTTTAAGTTTGACACTTTTAAAAAATGCCTAAACCTATAAAAAAATTGATAAAAATGCCCCGTGACAGGCTACTGCAGGTTAGCCATCAGGTCATCCATGAGCTGACTGTTTTTTGCTTATGTGGCACTTAATTTTTTGATTTTTTTTTTTTTGTGTTTTTCCTGCTTAGTCACTTATTAGGATGTTAAAGAAATAAATAAATATATATATATATATATATATATTAATATAATATTTAAATTTAGATATAAATGATAATTAAATTTATATAATATTTAAATATTCATAGTTTTAAATTCTACTCTGAGAAATTATTTTAGTAAATATTTAATATATTATTTTGAATTAATCTAGATTTTAAAATATATAAAATATTCAAAATAAATTATAGAATGATTTAAAAACAAAAATTTATATAGATATATAATTACTAAAATCTTTAATTTTTTTAATTTTATCTATAAAATCAGTAAAATTATTTTAGTAAATCTTAAAGTAACTTGAAATTTTTTAAAATTAATTTATAAAAGTAAAAATCAATTTTTAGAAGAGTTTTAAATCTTAAATTATTTTATATATCTAAAAATTATCTGAAACCCTAATGTGTTTGTGATATTAGGCCGGTAATAGTTATGTGGATTGGGCTTATTTCAATAAGCTGGGCTACTGTTTAAATGTGTTGTTATTTAAATAGGATGTTATGTTTAAAAAAAAAATTGGTTAATTAAATTAGATTATTAATTTGATTAATTCATAAATCTTAATTACAATATTAATTTGTTAACTAGATTAATAAATTTAATTATTATTATTTTTAAATAATAATAATAGACTTATACATTTATGATAATTTGGAATTAACATTAAAAGTATACTTATATTAATTTGGAATTAATATATTAATCTAATAGACTAATATTAATTAGATTAATAAATTTGATAGTATTATTAATTTTGAAAGAATAATATTGGACTTATATATTTATGTTAATTTAGAATTAATATTAAAGGTGTATATATGTTAATTTGGAATTAATATATATAATTTTAATCCACATCTAATTAAAGAAAAAAAATTAATTGGATTAATAATTTTATTCGTTGAGCTTTTATTTGATATCTTATGTGATAAGCAATTATTTGATTTTATGTTTATTCCATTTACTATAGTAGTTAAGTTCGCGTTATGTTTGGGTAGGCGGCGCCCAATACATGTAGTCCGTGTAATTATGTATGGGTAGATGGCGTCCAATATATGTGGTCCGCATTTCTTATGTCTGGGTAGGCGGAACCCAATAATTATATTTTAATTTAATATTAGATATTAAATTCAACAATCGGGCTCATTCATAGATGTATGATTGGCATCATGTGATGTAATTGACTTGCTTAAATTATTTTAAGACGCCAAAGCATCCAAAATAGTTTGAAGACGCAATATTAATTGGATTAATAAACCAAGAATTACAAAATTGTTGTTGAAATTGGCTTAGAGGCCTACCAAGTGATATTATTGTAGTCATCAGTCAAAGCAGAGGCTACAGTAATATAGACTTGGATCTTAGACCACTAAGATTTATAATTGTTATAAATCCGTATTTTGTGTTTGGGGGCGCAAAATATGTTAAACTTAGTGGGAGCTAATCATTACAATAAACCCTTGTTCTGATTAGTGATACGAATGTGATCTTTATTTACTTTATTATAATTTATTTTCCCATTTTGATTATTTTCTATTCAGATAAAATGTCAAATTTTGCTTAGAAATGTTTGATGGAATCAAATAAGTTGATTGGGTTTAACTTTACAGATTGGCTCCTTTGCTTGCGCTTGGTGCTAAGGCAAGAAAAGGTTGAGTACATCTTGGACGAACCAATCAATGTCATCCCCGATAAAACTTCCCCTGAGTATGATAAGTTTCACGCAGATACTCACAAGAAGCATGCTGAGGATGCCACATCAGTCCAGGGTGTCATGTTGTCTTCCATGAGTAATGAACTGCATAGGCAACATGAACACATGCTCCCTTATGAGATGATAAAACACTTGGAGAGTCTGTACGCCTCACAAGCTCAGACAATGGAGTATGAGATACTCAGTGATCTCTTTAAGTGTAAACTTCATAATGAGGGCCAGGTTTCTGAACATGTATTGAAGATGATCGGATTAATTGAAAGGTTGACAACGATTAGAATGGTGCTACCTCAAGTGTCTCAACTAATCTGATCTTGTAGTCAATTCCTAGTTCATTTGAAAACTTTATATTGAACTTCAACATGAACAACACAAATGTGACTTTGCATGAGCTTCACACATGCTTAAGACCAAAGAAGAAGAAGAAGAAGAAGAAGAAGAAGAAGAAGAAGAAGAAGAAGAAGAAGAAGAAAGCATCTAACAATGCGGCCTTGAAGCTTAAGAGTGGAGGGGTTCAAAAGAAGTCGAAACTGCCATAGGATGAGAAGAAAACATCTAACGATGTGGCCTTGGAGCCTAAGAGTGGAGGGGTTCAAAAGAAGTCGAAACTGCCAAATGATGAGTGTCTATTCTATCACGAGAAGGGACACTGGAAGAGACACTGCCCAAAGTTCAAAGCACGGGGTGCATTGGTTGGAAGCTCAGGTGTGTTTGTCATTGAGATAAATATGTCTATGAACAATTCACAATCCTGGGTATTAGATACAACTTTTGGCTCACACATTTGTAATAATATGCAATGTCTAAGTGATAGCAGGAAAGTAAGGCCTGGGAAGGTCGAGTTATGCGTGGGAAATGGAGCAAGAGTTGTTGTTGAATGTGTAGGGACATATAGATTAGATCTTCCTTCAGGATATAGACTAGATTTACTAGATTGTTATTTTGTTCCTACATTTTCAAAGAATATTACTTCCATTCCAATGTTAGACATTCAAGGTTTTTCCTTCCATTTTACAAATAGTAGATGCTCGTTTTCGCTTAATAGATTGTTTTATAGAAGTGCCTCTCTTTCGAATCTTTTATATATACTTGAATGTGAACGAAATATTCTCAAATACAAAACAAACAACCTAAGCTATGTAATACAAATAATAAAACCTATCTTTGGCACTGTAGACTTGGTCATATCAATGAGAAAAGAATAGCAAGATTGAGAAAGTTAACTATCTCACATCATTTGATTTCGAATCATATAGTGCTTGCGAATCTTGTCTCGAAGGAAAGATGACAAATAAACCACTTTTTGAGAAAGGGCTACGTGCCAAGGTTTTGTTCAATTTGATCCACACATATATGTGCGGACCTTCCCAACTCAAGCAAGAGGTGATATTTGTACTTCATAACTTGCACTGATGATTTTTCAAGGTATGGATATGTGTATCTCATGAAACACAAATCTGAGACCTTCGAGAAAGTTAAGGAGTTTAAGTTAGAAGTTGATAAAAAAGTTGGGAAAAGTATTAAGACTCTCCGATCAGATCGAGGAGGGGAATACTCAAGCCGAAATTTTCTTGATTAGTTGAAATCACATGGAATCCGGTCAGACTGGACCTCTGGGTACACCACAGATGAATGGAGTATATGAAAGGAGAAATCGAACTTATTGGATATGGTTCGATCTATGATGAATTTCACCAGTCTCCCTTTATTCCTTTGGGGATATGTCTTACTTACCGCAATTTATATTCTGAATAGAGTTCCTTCTAAATCGGTCGAGAAAATACCATATGAGTTATGGTGTGGCAGAAAGCCGAGTCTTAACCATATGCGGACTGGGGGTTGTCCTGCTTCTGTTAAGAAGATGCTGACTGATAAGTTGGAAACTAAAAGTGAAAAATGTTATTCCGTGGATATCCTAAAGAAACTAAAGGATATGAATTCTATTGTCCTGTAGATCACAAGGTGATAGTATCCCAGGAATGTGATGTTTCTTGAAGATAATTATGCCTCCAATGAACAAGGTCATAACATGGTAGATCTTGAAGAAATTCAAGAACCACAAGATAACATGGAGGATGAGGTATTGTCCAATGGAGTGGACAAGAACTCAGGGGGAGTTTTTTTATGATCTATTGGGAGGGGAAATGACTCTTAGAGGGTCACCTCAAGACAATGAGATGCATTAAAGACAATATATTGCATCAACCCCACCTTAAGAAAATCATAGTAAAATTCTTGAGAATATCCCAAATGTTGAAAATCTCAACACGCAGGAACCTCATCACGATCAGGATAAATAGCCTGAACCAAAGCAAAACCAACTCAATAGGCATCAAAGGAATCATCGTGCACCTAAAAGACTAAATCTATTGGTTGAGAACCAAGATGATGATGTTGATTCAGAAAACGACGAACCTAAGACCTATATCGAAGCGGTTTCAGGCACCGATCCAAAGATGTGGCTGGCTACCTTAACATATAAAATGGACTCGATGTACCTCAATCTAGTCTGGGAACTAGTTGATTTGCCAGATGGGGCTCGCCCATAGGCTGCAAATGGATCTTCAAAAAGAAGAGAGATGCAGATGGTAAGATACAAACCTACAAGCTAGGTTGGTGGCAAAGGGTTATAGTCAGCGCGAGGTCATTGACTATTACTTGTAATAGTACTATGACTTTGACATTTGGAAAATGGATGTTAAAACCGTGTTTCTCAATGGAGAACTTGAAGGCACTATGTATATGTCAAAGCCTGAAGGTTTTGTATCCAAAGAAAAGCCGAAAAGCATCAAGGAGTTGGAATATTTTCTTTTACAGAGCTATCAAATTGTTTGATTTTGTCAGAAGCAAAGAGAATCCATGCATTTATAGTAAATGCAAGAATGGAAATGTTGTCTTCCTTATCATATATGTTGACGATATACTGATAATGGGAAGCGATCTTTCCATGTTGCAAACCGTGAAAGATTGGTTGTTTAGCTCCTTCATAATGAAGGATCTGGGTGAGGCTTCCTACATCCTTGGAATTAGGATCTATCGAGATAGACCTAATAGGATGTTAGGATTATCTCAGTCCACTTACATAGACAAACTGTTGAGACGCTTCTCAATGGAAAATTCCAAGAAAGCATTTCTTCGTATGGAACATGCCATTATATTGTCTAGGAAAGGTTGCCCTTCTAATGACAAAGAAATGAGTTACATGAAGAAGATCCCATAGGCTTCTGCTATAGGATCTATTATGTATGCCATGATATGCACTAGGCCAAATGTGGCTTATGCACTCAGCATGACAGACATATTTCAGAAAAATCCAGGTGAGATACACTAGAGGACTGTCAAGACTATTCCTAAGTACCTTAGAAGGACTAAAGAATATTTCTTAGTCTATGGTGGGCAGCCAGAGTTATCAGTTACTGGGTATACTGATGCTAGCTTCCAAACAGACCATGATGACTTCAAGTCTCAGTCAGGATCAGTTTTCATTCTCAATGGTGGTGCAGTGAGTTGGAATAGTTCCAAATAGAGCGAAATTGCCGATTCCACCACTGAAGCCGAATATATTGCTGCATCTGAAGCTACCAAAGAGGTTGTTGCTTTGTTAGAGTTCATAAAAGAACTAGGTGTCGTTCCAAGTGCCAGCAATTCAATACCGTTGTATTGTGACAACATTGGTGCGGTTGCACAGGCAAAGGAACCTAGAGCCACGAAAACAAGAACAAGCACATTATCGTGACCATCTTTATCAACACTTATTTATGTTACATTTTTTAAAAATATTCTACCACACTACCACATTAACAGGTTCCAGGTGGTCTATTATTAAATTAAAGTAAGTAAGAAATATTGAAGGAGAAAAAAAAATCGAGGTCTATTTAGCATAGTCTATTAACAAAATTCTAGTTGTAAATATTGTCCTTTCTGTAAATCTAAACAAATCTCCCTAAAAATCTCATAATATTATCAATACCTAAATTATGTGTTCTCTCCATTGATATATCTATGGTAATGAATAATTTGTTAGAGAGAAAAGTGAAATTTAAGATCATACGAATAGATTTTTTAGGGGTGTTCTCGTTCATCCTATAATTTCTTAATTTTCACCTGAAAGTCAAGAATGACTTTCTTTTGTGAACGGAGAGAGAGAGAGAGAGAGAGAGAGAGAGAGAGAGAGTATATATTGGCCAATTTCCTTGTATTTTTCCAATGTGAGACAAGCTTCTCAAACTTACTCAGCACAGTCCACTTTGAGTTTCAATTTCTCATCCACCAACCACTAATTTTGGCAAATGATATACTGTTTTTAATCTATCTTGGAGGAGAACAAAATACATACTAAAAATTTTCTCTTTTCATTACTAGGTCCCACATAAAAAAAATGCAAAGAAGACCTACTAAAGAGCCATTATCCCAAAAAGATAATACTAATCTCGTGTAACACAATTAAACCCGTTTCTTTATGTTTCACGAGGTTAATTTATACACTGAGATTGGAATTTGAACCTCATGGTCCACGAGGAAATTTTGAAACTGGCAGGTGACACAGCTTGTAATTGTTGTATTTTAAAAAAGATGATTAGAAACTAATAATAGTATATTAAAACTCATAGAACACGAGCTGGGAGAGAGAAAGAATGTGAGTTTAGATAGAGAAAGAATATAAGCTGGAATTTATTATTTTGCTTCATTAAATTACAAATGAGAGTTATTTCATCTATTTATATAGGTACAATTAATAATAGATTAACTAAGCTAATTAATCTTTAAGTAAACTAATTAACTAACTTATAGTTATACATTTATTTGTTATATGATATACTCAATAACCCTCTCCCCCCCCCCCCCTCAAAATGCGAATGTATGTTGACCTTTCCCATTTTGTTCTTGAAACTTTGAAAAATTGTTGGAGACAAAGGCTTGGTCATGATATCAGCAAGGTTGGCCTCTGTTTGGACGTATATGAGTTTGAGCAAGCCTTCCTTGATCTTTTATCATGTATAGAGGTAGTCTATTTGGATGTGCTTGGTCTTTTCATGGAGAACTGGGTTGTGAGCTATGGAGACCTAGGCCTGGTGTTGCTTTTATATATCTTAGAACTCTATGTGAAGCAGATAGGTGAATCTGTAGAGGATTGCTCATGTATTATGTTAGAGTTTCTATAGAGAATGCTAGATCGGGCCTGGTAATAGTTAAGTACAACATTTTGCCTACTAATCTTTTATATTCTACTGGATTTGTTAAAGGACGGTTGCCTTGTGGATTGAGAATTTTTTTTTTTCATCCATTGGAGTGGAACAAGGTTTGCTAGCCAAATAACTAACAGTTTCTAGCAAATCAAGTGCATATTTTCTTTGGCATAATTGTATACCAGTTTGATTTTTAGCAACTTCTATGCCAAGAATATATTTAAATACACCCAAGTCTTTCATAGTGAATTGGCTGTGTAGATGATCTTTGACAAACTGAATTTCAGATATTATTTCCAGTTATGATCATATCTTCTACATAGCCTAACACGGTGGTAATAGTCCTATTTTTCTGCTTAGTGAGTAAAGAAGAGTCAGCTTTAGACTGTATGTAACCAATATTGTAAAGACAATCAGAAAGCTTGTGAAACCATTGTCTAGAGGCTTGTTTTAAGCCATATACTCTTATTTAGTTTACACACTCTCTTGTCATCAGTTGTACACTAACCAGGTGGAGGTACCATATATACTTCCTCAATCAAATCACCATGTAAAAAAGCATTGTTGACATCACATTGATGAATTAACCAATTGTTTGCAATAGCAACAGCTAATAAAATTCTGACAGAAGTGATCTTTGCTACAGGTGAAAATGTATTAAAATAATTTATGCCTTCTTGTTGAGTGTATCCTTTGGCCACTAACCTAGCTTTATATATTTCTATGGTGCCATCAGACTTATGCTTTATCTTATATACCTATTTGCAACCTATACAGTGTTTATCTGAAGGAAGATCAACTAAAGTCTAAGTATTAGTGATTTCTAGAGTTGCAATTTTAGAATTCATAGATGTTATCTAGTTTTCATCATCTTTTGCTTGTTTATAAGACTTGGGTACAGTGATTTTGGTAATGGCTGTTGTAAAACATTTGTGACTCTCAGAAAGTTTTGAAGTATTCAAGTAATCTGATATAGGATATCTAACCTGTCTAGTATGAACCATATTACTAGAGTGTGGGTTAGCCTTATGATTCAAAGATGGGGGTAACTTTGTAGTATGGATATCAAGATATGCAGGTACCTGTTTGTGTCTTGAAGACCCTCTTACTTCAGTGTCAGTGCTATTAGGAGTGACAGAGTTAGATATACCTGTAGGTTGATAATTATCAACTATATTCTGGTGAGCATCACCAACACCATTTTGTTGGTCTATAGTCAACTCAGTCAACTCTTCCTGGAGATCTTGGTGCACTAAATCATCCACATCAGTTAAGATTGGGGCTGGCTGCATATTGTTAGCATTTGAAACTATATCCTTAAGAGGCTGCTGTGAGGATTCAACTATATGATCAAATTGTAACAACTTCTCAACAATGATTGGATCACATTCTTTTAGAAAAGGATATACATTTTATTGAAATCTTACATCTCTTGACATAAAAACTCTTCTAGTTGTTATGTCAAGAAGTGTATAGCCTTTTGTCTTAAAAGGATAACCAATAAGAATGCATTTTACAGCTCTAGGCTGAAATTTGTGCCTATGAGCATGGATTGTACTAGAAAAGCACAAACAACAAAAGCTACTTAGGTAAGAAAGATTAGGTCTTTTGTTATATAATTTTTCAAAAGGTTTTCTATTTTGTAAAGCAGTAGAAGGTGTTTTGTTTATTAAATGGGTTGATGTCTGTATACAAGCTGACCAACATTTCAAGGGAAGAGAAGATTGAAACAGCAAAGCCCTTACAACTTGCAAAAGGTGTTGATGCTTTCTCTCAACCACCCCATTTTGTTGTGGGGTTTCAACACAAGAGGTTTGATGAAATATGCCATGTTTATGAAAAAAGTCAGAAAGTATAAACTCAGTGCCATTATAACTCCTTAAGGACTTAATTATGGTGTTAAATTGAGTGAAAACCATATTGTAAAATCTTTCTAATGAGGCTTTAACATCATATTTTGATTTAAGCAAATAAACCCAAGTACATCTACTATAGTCATCAACCATGGTTAGAAAATATTTATAACCATTGTATGATTCTATAGAGAATTGGCCCCAAACATACACAATGAATTAACTCAAAAGGGGAAGAAGACATAGAATTGCTCATAGGAAACGAAAGTCTCTTTTGTTTTGTCAAAGGACAAATGTCACAAATTTCATTCATATTGTGAGATTTTACATTAATATTCTTCAAGAGAACAAGTTTCTTAGGGGCAATATGCCCTAATCTAGCATGCCAAGTGCTAAAACTAACAGAATTATCAGCACTAGAACTAACATCGTTAACAAACAAACTACTTTTAAACAGATATAAGCCTCCAATTTGCTCAGCAAAACCAATCACCCTCTTCGTGGTGTTTTCCTGTAACTGATAAATGCTATTTTCACATGTATTTTAGGTCAATTAAAGGTTACAATTTGTGACATATGCATGTATATTTGAGTGAAAAGTGATTAAAATCCATTTTTTCAGCTAGATGACGTGTTTCTGCTTGTTTTAGTGATATTCAGGTATAAAAAGGCCAAAAAGTCCATGTGGGCAATGTTCGGATGAAAAATGAGCAAGAAAAGTCGGAAATAGCAAAGAGGAGTTGAAGCATGGGCAAAATTTCCCACTCGGTCGAGTGGAGGTAAAGAGCAGAATCGAAAGTTCAGCCAGAGATTCTAACTCGGTCGAGTGAGTTCTCCCGAGTCAAAAACTGATTTTGCGCATTTTATGATTTTTAAGCTCATCTTGACCCCAATTCAGCCTTAACTATATAAGGAGGTCCCTAAACTCGAAATTGGAAAAATCAGAGACGATTACTTACCACATTGAAGAGCAAAAGATACAAGAATGAAGGAAAAGGGATCTCAAGATCAAGATCAAGAAAAAAATTAGGGTTCTTATTCACTTCCTTATTCTTGTTATTTCTGATAATGTTTGTCTATGAACATATTTATATCATGAACATGAGTACATGTGAGTAGTTCTTTATTATTCTAGAGTTTTGAAAGTAGGTTTTAACGATGTTTGATTAATTAAAGTTTTTTATTCTAGTTAATGATTACTATACGTTATCTATGTGTTGTGATTTATTTTTATGAATAGTTAACTTGATCACTTGACTACTTCTATATAATTCATAAGTTTTCTTTGAAAGGAGGAATTCGTTAATGGAAAGACAACATATAGAGTATTTGTTGAGAGCTCTGAAAGGAGGTGAGATAAGTGCGTAGTCATTGGTCTAAGAACGACTGGGAGTTCGTTAGGTCTAGTCGACTTGAAAGGGTGGGTAGGGATAATGAATCTATAAGTTAATTGCTTTGAAAGGAGAGTTAATATATATATGAGTGTCATCTAATAACGATAATAATGATTGCTAGTTTAGAATAATATGGTTATCATACTTTAATTCTGAAATCAATTCTCTAGAATTTGTCTTCCAATCTTGATTATTTGATAAAGTGTTTTCTTGTTTCTGAACTTGAATGTTAAGTAATAGTTTATGAACATTAGTTTAATAATAAAATCAATCTAATTGAGAGCCTACATAGGAGTGTTTTAGGATATTTAGAGTATCAAACTAGTCATTAAGTCAGTCCTTGTGGGGTCGACCTTGTTTGCCGTTATATACACTTGCACCCGTACATTTGCGGATCGTTAAGTTATAAAATAGTCGAACAAGTTTTTGGCGCCGTTGCCGGGGACTGAGTTTAGTGTTTTAAGTTTTATTCTAATAACTAGAACAAGACTAGACTAGGCAATAATTTATTTTTGCATATTTAATTTCTGTTTTATTTTTATCTATTTCGATTTTATGTGGGTATTTTCTTGTTAGTGTTTTCAGGGATTGTGCATGCATACCAGGTGTAAAGGAAAAGAGCATCTTGTTCCTTGTGATCCGGAAATTGAAGCTACAACCCGAAGACATAGAGCAAGGAGAAATCAAACGGTTGAGATGGAAAATTCGCCGAATCAAGAAGAGGTTAAGAATCGCATTCTGTTGGCACTGGCCAATTTGGATGACAGAGTCACAAGTATCCAACAACAGCAACCTCCACAACATCCAGTACATCTAGTAGGAAATCAGAATAATAATGAGAATGATGATGAGGACACTTCTCCAATACGTGACTGTCTTCGTCCTTTGCCTAATCAGAATCCTGGAGGAGTACAACCGCCACCACTTAATGCACACAGTTTTGAGCTCAAACCAGCACTTATTTATATTGTGCAACAAAATCAGTATGGCAGTACTGCATTGGAAGATCCGAACACTCATTTAACTAAGTTTCGGAGACTGGATAATACAATAAAAATTGACCATGTACCGCACGAGCAAGTGAAGATGAGGCTCTTTTCTTTTTTCTTAAAGGATAGGGCACTGCAGTGGTTTAATTCGTTAGAGGAGATCACCGAGTGGGATGAGTTGAGTGCAAGGTTTCTGTTGAAGTACTACCCACCCAGCAAGATGCTGCAGCTACAGAATAAAATCACACAGTTCAGACAGTTGGATCAGGAGCCACTGGGTGAAGCTTGGGAAAGATTCAGAGATTTACTCTGAAGTTGTCCTCAACATGGTTCACCAGGAAACAACAAATCTGTAAGTTTTACAATGGCTTACTTGCACCAACCAGAGATCATGTAGATGCTGCAGCAACAGGGAGTCTGATGGAGAAGAAAGTGAATTCTGCCTTCGCTATTCTAGATGCTATGTTCTTTATCAGTGGCCGAATGAGCGAAATCAGCCAAGGAGAGTGGTTAATGTAGTTGAAGTGGAATCAAATCAGAATTTGGCCGCTCAGATATCAGCTTTGACTTCCCAAAAGAACTTGCTCACTAATCTGACGTTAGCACAACATTTTGAGCCATCACAGTTGCAACAAACCCAAGAAGAGATGAAAGATGTGAACTTTTTGAATCAGCGGAATTTAAAAAATTACCAAGGTAATCAGCCAAGGTATAATCAATATTCACAAGGCAACCAATATCCGCAAGGGAATCGAAATTACTCCAATTTGTCTTATGGAAATTCGAAGAATGCCCTTACTCCTCCACCTAGGTTCACAGTCACAAATGGAATCATACACGATGGACGAAACCCAACTCCGTAAGAGTTAAGAGACGCACAAGCAACAAAATTTGGGGAGAAGTTAGCTCAGCTGGAGAAGAAAATGGAAGGAAACCATAATGAGTTGAGTAAAAACATAGCGGGTACCAGTGAAGAATTGAAAAGTGTGGCATCAGACATCCATCACCTGATTAATGCATTAGCAGCCCAACATAAACAAGGGCAGTTTCCCAGTGATACAGTGGTTAACCCAAGAGAACATTGTCAAGCCATATAATTCAACTGAGAAGTGGGACCGAGTATGAAGGACAGAAGAAGCTTGTGGTGGAAGGAAAAGCCATTGAGAAAGATCACCTGGAAGAACAAGCTGAACTGCAAGGAAAAGGCAAAGAAGCTGAGAAACCTATAGAGAGGGGGATTACATTTGAAGGTCGCCCAAAATATGTTCCTTCCATTCCATCTCCTCAAGCACTGGAAAGAAAGAAGGTGGACGACCAATTCGCTAAGTTGTTAGATGTCTTCAAAAAGATTCAAATTAATATCCCGTTCGTAGATGCACTTCAACAAATGCCCAATTATGCGAAATTTCTTAAGGAAGTGATAGCAAAGAAAAGAAAGCTTGAAGATTATGAGACTGTCAATTTCACCGAGGAGTGCAGCGCAGTGATTCAAAAGAAGTTATCGCTGAAACGGAAAGAACCAGGTAGCTTTACAATTGCTTGCATAATAGGTAATGACACGTTTGAGAGAGCACTTTGTGATTTAGGAGCTAGATTTAATCTTATGCCCTTTTCTATTTTTGAGAAACTAGGAATAGGCATGATTAAAGCTACCACAATTGCACTTCAAATGGCTGATAGATCTCTGACTTATCCTAGGGGGATAGTAGAAGATGTTCTTGTGCAAGTAGATAAATTCATATTTCCTGCAGATTTTATGGTTTTAGATATGATGGAGGATAAGGATGTTCCTTTAATTCTAGGTCAGCCATTTTTAGCAAATATTAGTGCCTTAATTGATGTCCAAAAAGGAGAACTCACACTTAGAGTAAATCAGGAAAAATGGACATTCTCTATTTATAAGGCCATGAAAATGCATGATGATGAAGAGGTTAATCGAGTTGAAACATGTAGTGCTATAGACAGTTTAGATACTACATTATACGGAGACATTCTTGCACTTAGTGATTTCTGATGCATTAAAGAGTTGTATTGCAAATTCAATTTTTTCTGTGAAAGACATAGATGCTACTAATCTTGATCTCGTGGATGGAGTTACTGCTTTGAATGCTTTGTAGGAAAAGAAGATGGAAGATGTAGAGAATGAAGATATCACTAAGGGAGTCGTGAAAGAAGCACCTGACGTGAAAGCAAGCGGACCTGAGCTAAAACCATTACCGGAGCATCTGAGATATGAATTTCTTGATCTTGAGAAAAAGCAACCAGTAATCATTCTGCTTATTTGACTGAGTTAGATACTGAAAAGTTGTTGAGAGTGCTTAGGAAACATAGGTCGGCTATATGATGGACAATTTCTGATCTAAAAGGGATTAGCCCGACTATATATATGCATAAAATTTTGGTGGAGGATAACTACAAACCTAGTGTTCAAATCAGCGTTGACTAAATCCTATGATGCAAGAGGTAGTAAGAAAAGAGGTTCTTAAGTGGATGGATGCAGGGATAGTTTTCCCAATATCGGATAGCAAGTGGGTTAGTCCCACTCAAGTTGTACCTAAGAAAGGGGGAATGACGGTAGTAAAAGGTGAGAATGATGTGGTCATAGCTACTAGGGTAGTTATGGGATGTAGAGTTTATATTGATTACAGAAAATTAAATGTTGTCACTCATAAAGATCACTTTCCCTTACCCTTTTTGGATCAAATGCTAGATAGACTCGTAGGATATGAGTTCTATTGTTTCTTATATGGGTATTCTGGGTATAACCAAATCATGATATGTAGATATTAGTTCAATATCATCAAGTGTTTGTGGAATGTAGTAGAGGTTTTGAGGATTCCAGAATCGTGTTTGAGATGCAATGAACCGGGTCAGAGAACCGGATTTTAACCAGTTCAGAAAAGAGGTTAAAAAGCGAAACCGGGTCCAAGTTTGTTATAACTGTCATTCGCAACAGTTTTAAACCGTTGCATGTGAAACCGTTGTAAAAAGCCCGCGGCAGCAGTTTTGAGTTATTGAGTCAAAATTGGTTACAACTTCCTCAACTCCCTGATTCGAGCTCCGACATTTATATACATTGTAAACACTTGTAGTTGCGAGCAGACGGACGTATCTTTCCCTCTGTAAACATTACTCAATCAAGAGAATTAGAATGCTAGGGTTTTCTGCTCAATTCAAGCTGTGAATTGGGGTTTCTAGTGTTTCTGGATATTTCTTGTAATTGATTGATTAGTGGAGTGAATTGAGATGTATAGAACCTCCGTGGATGTAGATCACATTGATTGAACCACGTAAAAGTCTTGGGTTCATCATTTTTTCTTTCCTGTTCTTGGTTCGGTTTCAAGTGGCCGATTTCTTGGTTGTTTTTCATTCAATACAGTTGTGTGTTGTTTGTGTGTGAGATTGATTTGATCATAACAAGTGGCGCCGTCTGTGGGAAACATTCTCATGCAACCAGAAGAGAAAGATGTCAGGAATGAAGATGGATTTGGACAAATTCTCAGGGAGGAATGACTTCTACCTTTGGAAGATCAAGATGAAGGCTATTCTGGTTCAAAATGGGCTGGTAGGTGCTCTCAAGCCTGAAAGTGAATGGATAGAGACAGAGAAGCCCAAATATGCAGAAATGGATCAAAAGGCTTTGAGCTTAATCATCTTGTGCCTGGGAGATAAGCCATTGAGGGAAGTTTCAAGGTGATCGATTGCAATAGAAGCCTGGACCAAACTGGAGGACCTATATTAGTCCAAGTCTGTATCAAATAAGTTGTTTCTCAAACAGAGGTTTTTGGCTTTCAAAATGGTGGAAGAAAAAGACATTTCTGATCAATTAGATGAGTTTTCAAACCTTCTTGATGAGCTGGAAGATCTTGGGGTAACTATGGAGGATGATGACAGAGCTTTGATGATGTTAAATGCTCTACCAAGTTCCATGGAAGGGTTCAAAGATACTTTGATGTTTGGGAGGCAGGATAAACTGAGTTATGACTCAATATTTACTGCCTTGAAGACCAAATGCCTAAAGAATCAAGGAGACAAGAAGGTAACTCAATCTGGTGAAGGACTGAATGTCAAGTTCAAAAAAAATTACCAATGGAAGAAGGGCCAAACCTCAAAGAATCCCAAAAGTGGCAATACTGCTCCAAAGAAACCTGGAGAATGGATAGAAAACAGGAAATGTTTCAAGTGCAAACAAATAGGCCATCTAAAGAAAGATTTCCCACAGAAGATGAAGAAGAAAGAAGGCCAGGGTGCAGAAGTTGCTACAGTGGAACATGAAGAAGACACCCCAGAGGTCTTGAATGTTACTGAGTCAAAAATGGACATGGAATGGGTACTGGACATAGGCTGCTCCTTCCATATGTGTCCTCATGAAGAATGGTTCCAAAACCTCAAGAAGGAAGATGGAGGGTATGTACTACTGGGAAATGACCAATCCTGCAGAGTTCAAGGCACTGGATCAGTAAACATCAATATGTTTGATGGGGTTACAAGAAAAATTACAAATGTAAGGTATGTGCCTGGACTTAAAAGAAATCTGATCTCCCTAGGATCTCTAATTGCTACTGGGTGTGAATTTAAGTCTATTGATGGCCAATTACACATAACCAAAGAGAATAAACTAGTAATCAAAGGAAGACAACACAATGGATTGTTTATTTTGATAGGAAAACCAGTTGTTGGGAATGTGGGGAATATTTTGGTTAAGGATGAAATAACCCTATGGCATAAGAGGTTAGGACACATTGGGGAAAGAGGATTGAAAGAGCTATCCAAAAGAGGTATAATTGGAGAGGTTGGGAATCAGACACTTGAATTCTGTGACAAATGTGCATTAGGCAAATCACAGAAACTGCCTTATGCTAAAGGGATTCACATCACTCAAGAACCTCTAGATTATGTTCACTCTGACATCTGGGGACCATCCAGAACTGAAACTCATGGAGGAGGAAAGTATTTCATGTCTGTTATTGATGATTTCAGTAGGAAAGTATGGGTGTTCATCTTAAGAAACAAGAGTGATGTCTTCACTAAATTCAAGATATGGTTGCTTCAAATGGAAACCTTGAAGGGAAAGAAACTCAAGCATTTAAGAACTAATAATGGCTTAGAGTATCTATCTACCGAGTTCACAACTTTCTATAATGAAAAGAGGATTACCAGACACAGAACAGTTCATATGAATCCACAACAGAATGGAGTGGCAAAAAGATTCATTAGAATTGTCCTTGAAAGAGTAAGGTGTATGTTACTTGATGCTGGTATGCCAAAGGTGTTCTGGGGAGAAACAATAAACACAGCATGTTACCTAATAAACAGATCACCTACATCAACTCTAGGGTTCAAAACACCAGAAGAAGGTTGGAGAGAATTCCAGATTACTCAGGTTTAAAGGTGTTTGGATGTTTGGCTTATGCTCACATGAAATCAGATAAACTTGATCCTAGAGCATACAGGTGTGTGTTTCTGGGTTATCCAGAGGGAATCAAGGGTTATAGGTTATGGTTCATGGAACCTGGGGGTCAGAAACTGATGATCAACAGAGATGTAAAGTTCAATGAATCTATTATGGGATATCATTTCTCTGGAAATCAAGAAAAGCATGATGGCGGCTCTGAATCAGAAAGGGTATCAGTTTAGGTGGAGACTCAGGGGGATCATGGAACACACAGAGGTGAAAACTTGGCTGATCACTCTAGTGATAGTTCTTCAGAAGAAGAAGACACCCCACCCAGAAATCCAAACCTGAGAGACTACAGTATTGCCAAAGATAGACCAAGGAGGAAAATACAGAGATCAGATTTTTATGGACAGGCTGGAAGTGTACATTATGCACTCAGTGTTGCTGAAGACATAGAAAATCATGAACCACAAAACTTCAAGGAAGTAGTCAGTGGTGATGAAAGTGAATATTGGGTTAGTGCAATGATGGAGGAAATGGAATCTTTGGAAAGGAATGGCACCTGGAAACTAGTGGATAAACCAAAGGGGCAGAAGCTGGTAAGCTCCAAACGGATTTACAAGAAGAAAGTTGAAGCTGGAGACTCAGACAGGATAAGGTATAAGGCAAGGTTGGTAGCAAGGGGTTTTACTCAGAGAGAATGTATTGATTTCAATGAAGTTTTCTCTCCTATAGTAAAGCATTGTTCAATCAGACTACTTTTGTCAAAAGTAACATAAGAGGATATAGAGTTACAGCAGCTGGATGTAAAAACAGCTTTCTTACATGGAGACTTAGTTGAGAACATTTATATGAAGCAGCCTGAGGGGTTTGTGATTCCAGGAAATGAAGAGAAGGTATGTTTTCTCAAGAAGTCATTGTATGGGTTGAAACAAAGTCCAAGGCAGTGGAATAAGAAGTTCAATGAGTTTATGTTAACAGCTGGTTTTGTTAGAAGTTTGTATGATAGTTGTGTTTATTTTGATAAAAGTTCAAGTGTTGATCCTGTATACCTGTTGCTGTATGTGGATGACATGCTCATTGCAAGCAAGAGCTCACATAAGATACATCAGCTTAAGCAGAAGTTGAGAAGTTGAGTTCTGAGTTTGACATGAAAGACTTAGGGGATGCCAAGAAGATTCTGGGAATGAGCATAATCAGAGACAGAGCTGCTGGAAGTTTATGGTTGTCTCAGAAGCATTACCTTCAGAAAGTGGTGGAGAGGTTTCAGATGCATGAGGCTAAGATACTAAGTATTCCAGTAAGCCAACAACTAAGATTATCAAAGGAACTGAGTCCTAAGACAACAAAAGAGGTGAAATACATGAGAAATGTGCCTTATGCTAGTGGGGTTGGAAGTCTAATGTATGGAATGATATGCAGCAGACCAGACTTAGCATACTGTGTGTCTTTGGTCAGCAGGTATATGTCAAATCCAGGGAAGGCTCACTGGGAGGCTTTGAAGCAGGTGTTAAGGTATCTAAAGGGAACAGTAAATCTGGGGTTAAAGTTTCAGAAGCTGGCAAACATATCTATTCCTTTGGAAGGTTTTGCAGATGCTGATTTTGCTGGTAATGTTGATACCAGGAGGTCAATCACAGGATATGTTTTCACTTTATATGGTACTGCAGTTAGCTGGAGAAGTGTGCAGCAATCAGTGGTAGCTTTATCAACTACAGAAGCTAAATACATGGCTTTGACAGAGGCAATTAAGGAAGTTGTGTGGTTAAAAAGTATTCTGAAGGACCTGGGGATAAAGCAAGAGTGTGTGACTATATATTGTGACAATCAGAGTGCACTACATCTGGTAAAACATCAAGTTTTCCATGAAAGATCCAAGCATATAGATGTCAGGTTGCATTTTGCAAGGGATATGATTGATGCAGGGACTGTAGAGGTTAGGAAAGTACATACAAGTGACAATGCTGCTGATTTCTTAACCAAAGCAGTGCCTGGGAGTAAGGTAGTCCATTGCTCAAGCCTAATTAGGCTTGAACGATGTGATTAAAAGGATGAAGAGCACGGCAGGTTGAGGTGATGATATACACTTGAGTTCAATGAGGTGGAGATTTGTGGATATTAGTTCAATATCATCAAGTGTTTGTGGAATGTAGTAGAGGTTTTGAGGATTCCAGAACCGGGTTTAGAATGCACGGAACCGGGTCAGAGAACCGGTTTTAACCAGTTCAGAAAAGAGGTTAAAAAGGGAAACCGGGTCCAAGTTTGTTATAACTGTCATTCGCAACAGTTTTAAACTGTTGCATGTGAAACCGTTGTAAAAAGACCGCGGCAGCAGTTTTGAGTTCTTGAGTCAAAATTGGTTACAACTTCCTCAACTCCCTGATTCGAGCTCCGGCATTTATATACATTGTAAACACTTGTAGTTGCGAGCAGACTGACGTATCTTTCCCTCTGTAAACATTACTCAATCAAGAGAACGAGAATGCTAGGGTTTTCTGCTCAATTTAAGCTGTAAATTGGGGTTTCTGGTGTTTCTGGATATTTCTTGTAATTGATTGATTAGTTGAGTGAATTGAGGTGTATAGAACCTCCGTGGATGTAGATCACATTGATCGAACCACGTAACAGTCTTGTGTTCATCATTTTTTATTTCTTGTTCTTGGTTCGGTTTCAAGTGGCCGATTTCTTGGTTGTTTTTCATTCAATACAGTTGTGTGTTGTTTGTGTTTGAGATTGAGTTGACATAACATGATAGCACCTGAGGACCAAGAGAAAACAGCCTTTGTATGTCCTTACGGAGTTTTTGCTTTTCATAGAATGCCCTTTGGTTTATGCAATGCTCCTGCCACGTTTCAACGGTGTATGATGGCAATGTTTAGTGGACTTATAGAGAATGTAATGGAAGTTTTTATGGATGATTTGTATGTGTTTGGTTTATCGTTTGATCATTGTCTTAATAATTTGTCATTGGTATTACAACGTCGTGAAGATACTAATCTTGTTTTGAATTGGGAGAAATGCCACTTCATGGTGAAAGATGGTATTGTACTAGGACATAGAATCTCTGCTGCAGGTTTAGAAGTTGATCGTGCAAAGGTCGTCGCGATTGAGCGATTACCACCTCCGGTAAATGAGAAAGTTGTGAGGAGCTTCCTTGGACACACGGGATTTTATAGAAGGTTCATTCGTGATTTCTCTAAAATTACTAAATCTATATCCCGTTTATTGGAAAAAGATATTGCTTTTATTTTTTATGGCTCTTTCAGGGAAGCATTCGAGACATTGAAGAAGGCGTTAGTATCCGCATTCGAGACATTTTGGTTGTGGTGTACGCATTCGATAAGTTCCGGTCGTACTTGACTGGAGCCAAAATAATTATTACACTGATCACGAAGCCATTAGATACTTGTTCGATAAGAAGGATTCCAAGCCAAGATTGATACGATGGATTCTTTTGCTCCAAGAGTTTGATGCAGAGATTTGGGACCGGAAAGGATGTGAAAACGTGGTTGCTGACCATTTATCTCAGATCACCAATGAAGGGGACACAAAAGGGTAACAAGAGGATATCAATGATTCTTTCCCGGATGAGTACATATTGGCAGTGGATGAGATGCCATGGTTTGGGGATATTGTGAACTATTTAGCATGTGGAATTACACCTCCGGGTTTGACAACACATAAGAAGAGGAAATTTTTTATGACATTAAGTTTTATGTTCGGGATGATCCTTTTCTTTATCGGGGGTGCGCTGATACCATACTTCGAAAGTGTTTTTCCCAACCGGAAGTAAAGGACATAATTACTCAGTGCCACTCATCTCCGAGTGGAGGCCATTTTACATCAGCAAAGACAGCGGCGAAGGTCTTGCAGAGCAGGTTTTACTGCCCAACCATTCATAAAGATTACTTCGAATTCATCACAAAGTGTGATTCTGCCAGAGGACGGGGGGTATCTCTAGAAAACACGAGATGTCTCTCACGAATATAATTGAGATGGAGTTATTCGATGTATGGGGAAGTAATTTCATGGGGCCTTTCCTTCATCAAAGGGGTTCCAATATATTCTACTTGCAGTGGACTATGTTTCAAGATGGGTGGAAGTGATTCCAACCCAAACGAATGATTCACGAGTGGTGATCAAATTCCTTCAGAAGAAAATAATCACAAGATTTGGGGCACCAAGAGCATTATTGAGTGATGGGGATTCGCTCTTATGCATAAATGGTTGTCTGCACCGCTAGCTAAATATGGAGTGAAGCATCGTGTCATGACTCCATACCACCCACAAGCCAATGGCCAAGCTGAGCTTGCCAATCTAGAAATTAAGTAAATCTTGGAAATATTGGTTAATGGGAGTCGAAAGGATTGGGAGCTAAAGTTAGATGACGCACTGTGGGCGTATAGAACGACTTACAAAATGCCTTTGGGTATGTCACCATATCAATTGGTCTTTGGAAAGTCATGTCATTTACTGGTTGAGTGGGCGCATCGTGCATACTAGGCTGTGAAGAGACTCAACTTTGATTTTGATTCAGCGGGCCAAGCTCGAGTTCTAAAACTAAATGAATTGGAAGAATTCCGAACACAAGCATTTGAGAACTCAAGCATCTACAAGGAGCGTACAAAATGGGTCCATGATCAAATGATAAAGGATCGACACTTTGAAGCTGGGGAACAAGTTCTCTTGTTTAATTCGCGGCAGCGGTTGTTTCCCGAAAAGTTGAAGTCACGATGGACGGGACCTTTCATAATCAAGCAGGTTTGAAAGTCGGGCGTAGTGGAATTGATGGATTCACAAGGAAGCACATTCCTTGTAAATGGCCAGAGAATCAAGAAATACTACAACCCGAATCAAGTTGCAACTGTAGATGATCTACGGTTGATCGAGCTAAGCTAAATCCAACTGGTCGTCAAGCTAAAGACGATAAAAGTAGCGCTTGTCGGGAGGCAACCCGATGTTTTTATTTTATTTTAAATTTTCGTATTTTAAATTTTATGTTTTGAATTTTTTTAATTTGTTTGTTAGTGTGTATAGGAGATACGACGTAATCAAAGAAGCAAGGAAAGTATTGAAAAATATGAGAAAAAAGGAGGAAAAACGGAGTTAGAAGGTGAAAACAGGAAATATTCAGCGTGTTCAACTCGCCCGAGGCACAAACCAACTCGCCGGATGTGAATTGGAGGAAAAAATACGGAGCTGGTCCAGCAAGTATGACTCAGCCGAGGCTCCTAAAACTCGACAGAGTCAGAGCCTGAAACTCGATCGAGGTGCTAGTAACTTGGCTGAGGCACAATTTAGGCTAAAACACGCTCGTTTTTCTGAAACGCCAGAACTCGACCGAGTTATGAGTCGCAGGTAACACGGCTAAGACCCGATTTCTTTCCCTTTTTTCATATCATTTTCACTTCCTCCCTCTTCTCGTTCTCTAGAAAAACGTAAATTCTTCCTTCCTTCTCCTCCATTACCTCCTACTAACCTTTAATCTCTTGAAAAGACACACAAATTTACACACCCACTTCATATCCTTCCAAGTTCACCAATTTAATTGTGTGAAAAAGACACATTGGGATTTTCTTCTCCACCTAGGGCTCAATTTCGAACAAGGGTCTTTCAATTAAAGATTTCCGGTAAGAATGCTCAACTTAAACTTGTTTGGTTATCAATTATAGTTCCTGTTTCCAATAGTTGGAATTTTAGTTGAGATTGTTGAGTTGTGAGCATGCAATTGTAGTTTGCACTTGTAGTGAAACTTTGTAGCAATTATAGGTTGGGGAAAATTTATCATGAGATTACTTTGTAAATTGAAGATATCATTGAGTAATTCATGTTGTGGGGATTGCATTTAGATCAACATTTTTTTAATTAACATGAAATTGTCATTGTGACATTTTATCAAATGTGTTAGGTGCATTATGATTCTTGAGTGAAGACTAGCTTTATTTGGGTCAATTTTGTTCTATATTAATGAAGAGTAATAGAGAAGTTAATATTGATAGTGATATTGGTGTTTACATCTCGTTTCTGCTAAGTTGATGAGAATTTATAGTTAACATAGTAGGCGGTTGAGTTATATTCATAGAGCCTAGTATAGAATGTGTTGCTTGAGCCGGGCCTTCGACGGCGGCATAGAAGAAAGTAATTTTGTTATAAAGTCGAGTAGCTCGGATGCGTTGTAGACTCGCGATTGGTCCTTCAGTCTTTTCTTTTTGCTACAGCGCATAGGAATCTCTTGATCATCTGTTATTGGATTGTGCTCTCGTTAGAACGGTTTGGTTTCACCCAATTTTACAGCAGCCCGGGGTTTCACTCTAATCTTTCCCTAGATTGAGTAAGGCAATCTTCTCCTGGGAGATGCACGCATTTCTAAAACTTTTAATAAAAGTTTAATCTTGTTGCAATTCTGCGACTTCCCATTCTCTCTTAAATAAAGAAAGCTTGCCCTCGAGCAGGATCTCCTGCGGCACCAAGACAAAATGGAAAAGAGGCTTCCTTTTGAGTCTGCGTCTTTTAACAGGCTCTTTTCTTCTTTGTCAACGCTATTATGGAGTTCGAACAGAACAGTAGGCAGGAGAGAGATTGAAGCTAAAGCCGTAATTGTTGATACCACTAGACTACCATCGACTGATAAGAGAACGTAGCGAAGTAGTCCTTCGCTTTAGGATATGTCTTTATGGACGAACTTCAACGGGCTGTTGACCAATTCATTCCATCTGTGTCTGTGTACTAGAGTACTAATTGGAGAAGGTTGTTTTATAGGTATACCATGCCACCAAAGTGGAAAGAGAGGAAGGTTGCAGGTGAAGCGTCATCATCTAATCCACCAGCATTTTCGTTGGATAATCCTCGCTTTTAAAATATCCGATTGCAATCACCAGAAGAAGAGAGAAGATGGAGGAAAATCATCGGGAGGAAGCTTGTCCCCACTAAAGTTACTTCTTCTTTGGTGGAAGATCGGCTGGGCATCCACAGGAATTTATGGATGCTAATTAAGAGAGTCGGTTGGGAGAAACTATTGGGAGAATGGTGGGTAACATAAAGGAATGATACATTAGAGTTTCTCACTACTCTAGTTCTACATCTCACCTCTGCTCAAGACAGGAAGCCGGGCAATATGTCATTTCGGCTTCGCAACAAGACCTACACACTTACTCGGGCTGAACTGAATGACAACTACAAGCTTCCAAACACCAGAGATTGCACCCCACCCGATGAATACAATGAGCACACATTCTGGAATCATATGGTAGAAGTCCCTGGACTGGTGCCTTGGATGAAGAGCGATTCATCGAGAAATAAGGTGTCTTGGATTCGTAATCTTGTTTTTCCGATATTTACATCGCCTACTGGCCTTCACTGTGTTCGCTAGACCTGAGACGGGTACCGTCTCCCAAAAGGAGATGTTTCTCTTATGGTGTGTGGCGAAAGGACGAAAAATTGATCTTAGCCAAATTCTGATGGAGCAGTTTGATCGCCAAGCAGTGAAACAATCAGGTGACATTTCGATTGGGGGTCTTATTACTCCTATAGTTGACCACTTTCACGGTGTCACTGATGATGATTCAGCTGAGGTGGTGCTTGGCGACTCGTTTATGTCGGTGGAAGATGTTTGTAGGTTGAAGATGATTTTTTGGAGCAAACATAAGGAGCAATATTTTCTTTTACAGATTAGGGGTCGATTCCTCCGTCTCCCTAATTCTCACCTGGCTAAGATTGAAGGGCTTGAGGATATCGATAATTGGAAAATGAATTCACCAGCCCATCATGCCCAAGAAATGGATCCTACTCCTGATGAGTCTCGACTTTATCAAGCTATTCACCGCATTAATAGTCAAGGTGACGGACCTAGTGGATCGGACCAAGGAGGCCAAGAGAACATGGCTCAGATGCTCTCTTCATTGACTACATCTTTGAATCAGTTGATGACACAACAACATCAGAGGATTGATGAAGACAAACAATGGCGAGCACAACAAGCAGAAAGGTGGGATCAGCAGAATGAGCGCTAGAAGACTGAGACGACCTGGCAACTACAACAAGATGAGAGGTGGACCCAACATGAGCAGAGACAAGCATATCAACAGCAGCAGTTGGATGCAATGGCTCAATTCTGGCAGCCATGGGGTTTTTACCCACCACCGCCACCTCCACCTCAGTAGCACTGCGAGTAAGCACCAAGGCGTATCACTTGTTTCTCCCTTAAACTTGGTTCCAACCAAGTATGGGAGAGGGGGGTGGATCGTGTAATGTCTTGGCCGCTTTTATGTTTATCGTTGTTATGTTTTTCAGTGTTATTGAGTTAATTGTTGTTCTTGGTTGTGTTTAGTATTCTATGTCTTGGTAAAGGGTCAGTGAGCCCTATTGAGCATGGAGAAGTGTCGGGTATGTGTGCCCAATGGCTGATTTGAGTGATCCGTCGTATTAGTTAGTATTACTTTATGTTTTGCATTTTAATTGTGTTTTTAGATTTAGTTTAAATTGTTGAGTAGGAGTCACACAATCTCGGTTCTTAATAAGCATAAAAAGGGTGTTAGATGATAATTTGTCAATGATGAAATTGATTGTTGGAAGTAAATGAGATTATGACACATAACATAGCATGATAGGTAGTTGGAGATGAAATTGAGCTTAGGCTTGAACAATGATCACATATTAGCCTGTGAGGTTTTAAGCTTTATATGTACTCTTATCTATAGAGTAATTTTATCAATTTTTCGGTGTGAAGTGGTTGATCACATAGTATTTAGTCTCTAGAACCTGCCTTGCGTCTTTATAGGAATGTGTCAAGTACATGTTGTGGCATAGAAAATGATATTAGGCATTCTTTTGCTAAAAGCCTATTTTTTAGCCTTTAAAAATAATCTTTTGTACCCAAAAATTTGAAAAATCCCTAGTCAGCCATTTTGAGCTTTAAGCCTTATTTTTCACAGCCATACATTACAAGTTTATGCCTTTCTTTTAACTTTTTGTCCGAGTAATTGATTAATTGAGTAAGAGGGAGGTGGATTGGAAGGTAGAGGGGTAAAATTATCAAGGTGGAATGGATGTTTGGGATGATGTGGTAAGAAGATTCGAGAAGGCAAAAGAAAAGAAGAGAAAATTTCCCTCCTAAGTGTTTGATTGAAAAAAAATATATACATATATATATATATATATATATGAAGAGAAAAGAAAAAAATGGAAAAGAGAAAGTTTGGAGGAGGGATTAATGATGAGAATATAGATATGCCTAAGTGTGCTTAAGTTGAAAGAAGAATGAGTAGTCCCAATGTGGTACTCGATTGGGTAGTCCCAAAGTGGAACCTGAGTGAAAGTGGGCATAAATAATCTTGGTCGATGCATAAATGCTTTGGTAAGGTGAAGAAGCCATATTAGTTGGTTTTGTGAGAATTGAAGATTGAGATTAAGTGAGCAACGTTGAGGGGTATTCGGGTTAGGAATAGCTTGATTAGTCCAATGCATAGTCACTTATATCTAAATGTATCCCACCTGACCATAAGCCAACACACTACAAGAAAAAGGGTCTTTTGAGACCACAAAAAGTGGTCTCAAATAATGAGTATTTGTCACAACTTAAGTGAAACGGTCTCAAATAATGAGTATTTGTCACAACTTTATTGTTGTCTCAATAACTCCGTCGCAAATAATATATTTGTGACCACAAAAGTGGACTCAAATGCGTCTCAAATATTTTTTGCAACTACTAGTTGTCTCTAAAAGTAGTCTTGAAATTGTCTCAAATAATTTGTATAGAGATTTGTGACAACAAGTGGTCACAAATAACTTATTATTAGTCACCACAAGTGGTGTCAAAAAAATGGTATACAAAAGAGGTATAAATGAGTCTTATGCTGCTATTCGAAGCCAAATTCTACTTCAGACTCCCCTCCCTACTTTGTCCAAGGTTTATTCGTTGTTATTATAGGAAGAAAGTCAAAGATCTTTGCATAGTTATGTTTCTGTCCAAAATGAGTTTGTTGCTATGCTTGCTTAGTAGAATCTCTGGCTGAACTCTCAATTATGATCTTTACCTCCACTTGACCGAGTGACAAAATAAACTCGACCGAGTGGGAAATTCTGCCCATGCTTCAACTTCTCTTTGTTATTTTCGACTTTTC
Organism: Ajuga chamaepitys; assembly: GCA_958295605.1. NCBI lineage: Eukaryota > Viridiplantae > Streptophyta > Magnoliopsida > Lamiales > Lamiaceae > Ajuga > Ajuga chamaepitys. Next base: position 23,408,278 of record OY282497.1, on the reverse strand, counting down.
TTGATCGTTTTTCATCCGAACATTGCCCAAATGGGCTTTTTGGCCTTTTTATACCTGAATATCATTAAAACAAGCAAAAACGCGTAATCCAGCTCAAAATATGGATTTTACGGTTTTTTGGCCTTTTTATACCTGAATATCATTAAAACAAGCAAAAACGCGTCATCCAGCTCAAAATATGGATTTTACTAACTTTTCACTCAAATATACATGCATACGTGACAAATTACAACCATTAATTGACCTAAAATACATGTAAAAATAGCATTTATCAAAACTCCAAACATACCCATTGTTCGTCCCGAACAATAACACAAAGCATAATACCACAGTGACCACAAACTTTCAGGGCTATCAGATGACAATTCATATCTCAGAATTATTTTCCATTCCAAAACCAACAACATAACATTCGAGCATTAGTGACATGGTAGGTTTCAACTACTTTCGAGACATTAAACTTAAAACAAAAATTCTCAACGGATAAGTGTATCGCTCATCTCTCAAGTGTATAATATGGGAAGTATTTACGCTCTAATTGAATCACATGCATCGTCTACCATATGCTTGCCTATTGTCTAAATTAGACCTCATACTTGACATGTGTGACAAAGAATCAATAGGTCTTTATTTTTTATTGTAATGTCGCTACAACAAGAAACTTCATGACCACATTGTTCTTATGTGTTAGCAACTAATTGAGGCAGATTGCAACTACATTTAGCACCACAAGTGCATTTAAGAATTGGTCAATAACTCAAATATTCATACCGCATACTCTTGATATGATTGTAATATGTCACCAAAGAATCAGAATCCTTCGAAATTAAACTTAAAGAATGCTCAAGATGATAAACGCGAGGACCATCAGATTTAGAGTACCTCGCATGAAGATCATCCCATACCTCACGAGCAGATGTGAAGAACTCCAATGTACGCTGAATGTATGGGCTGATGGAGTTCAGAATCCAATTCAAAACTAAGTCATTCACACGCAACCAGGCACCATATACCACAGGATCTTCACCAACCGTAGGAAGAACCAGAGATCCATCAATCAACGGGATCTTGTCCTTGACACTGAGAGCACGCTTGATAGAATGGCTCCAGGAGATAAAATTGGTGCCATTAAGCGGCTCCAAAACTATAGAAACAACTGGATTGTCTTGAGGATGGAGGGCAAGAGGAGAGAATGGATTGACAGAAGTGGAATCAGGAGCCATTTCTTGACAAAATCAATTTAGGGCAAATCGCGATTCAAAAAAAAAAACTTGAATCAAGAAGAAAAAATATCGCAAACACGGAAACCTAACATAATCGAATCTGCAAATTCGTAAACTGATACCATATTGAAGCTCATAGAACACGAGCTGGGAGAGAGAGTGTAAGTTTAGAGAGAGAGAATATAAGCTGGAATTTATTATTTTGCTTCATTAAATTACAAATGAGAGTTATTTCATCTATTTATATAGGTACAATTAATAACAGATTAACTAAGGTAATTAATTTTTAAGTAAACTAATTAACTAAGTTATAGTTATACATTTATTTGTTATATGATATATAATTTTTTTTTCAAACTAGAGAATGAGAAAGGAAAATAGTAATGGAGGATTCTTGAACCAAAGCTACAAGTTTGGTGGGTCCAGCGAGCAAGTCCACACTCATTCTCCCCTTTTGTATATCAGAATGCCCTCATCTTATTTGGAATTAATAAAGAATCTCATCTGCCTTTTCTGGGTTTCGGTCACTTCTCTCACACATCTCCTTATAATTTCCACGCATACTATATATAGAAGTATATATGTCGTGTAACCAGACATCCCTTGAGAGAAGATATAAGAGAGAGAGAGAGAGAGAGAGAGAGAGGCCTGACATTATGATTATGAAACCAAAAATCCAACACCCGACATCGGCAACTCCGGGTGCAGCTGGCGGCGGAATCCAGCGCTGGAATTCACCGATACCGTATCTCTTCGGTGGTGTAGCCCTGGTGTTGGGAATCGTAGCTCTCGCATTGATAATTCTGGCTTGCTCTTACCGGAGTTCTTTGTCGTCTGATGAGAAGACATCGGTGCCACCCCAAATGGAGCCCCGACTTGTGGTGATTATGGCCGGAGAAACTAACCCCACTTACCTTGCCAAACCAATCGCCGCCGTCACTCGTCAACTTTGACTCCACCTTCTATTTATGTTGTGTCAATGCATTTTTGCTCTCTTTAGACTAATTATTAGATTGATATTTGGACCAAAATTTGAACAACATTAAACTATTCTCCATTTTTAACAATACCCTTTATCCAATATCAATGAGTTACATGTTAAAAAGTTAAATTTCATTTTACTAATTAGAAGTAAATTTTGAACTTTTAATTTAAACTAATAATATACTCGTGCGATGCATGATTTGTAAATAATAATAATAATAATAATAATAATAATAATAATAATAATAAAAAGATGTATGTAAATTATTTAAATAAACAATATATTATAAAAAATAAACATAATAATATTTAAGAAATAAAAGAAAACAATATAAACAATTAAAATACTAATAATAAGATTTAATAATATAAACAATATATTACAAGAAAAAATTTAATATATTTAAATATTTTGAAAATATTTCTTACTACGAAAAAATCTTTTAAAAATAAAAAATAATATTTATGTAAAATGAAATCTCCGTTAAATAAAAGCAAATCACCAACAAAACAACAATTATATCCAAAATAATATTGGTACTAATTAGTTTTTTCCAAACATTATTAAATAATATATCATTATTTACTATTTTAAAAAACATATCATGTAATATTTTAAACGAAATAAGGAATTTAACATTTTTGAACTCAAGAAAATACCTGATGCAATAAACTTAAACAAATTATATATTTACATGTATATTTAACATGAATAATACCGATTAATACCAATATATATGAATATTTTGTAAATAGTATCCGCATAATTCCCACAAGATGTAAAATTATGTTTGTTCGTTTAATTTATTCTTTATATATTTCTGTAATTTTAAATTTCATTGTAGTTATATTGTAGAAATTCGTGAAAATAAGTATAGTTATTAAAATAATGAATTTTTCTTATAGAATAAATTTTAATTATATTTTAAAGTTTAAGTTTGAAATAATCAATAAAAATTTATATAGATTGATAGATAATTATACAATGCCTGGGTTTAAAATATAGTTTTTTAAAGAAAGAACATAATTTGTAAACAATATAGCATGTTGATCTAATAAGAATCTAGTCCAGGACATCATAATAAATTACAATACTTATTAGGAATTATAATAATGATAATGTTCAATTAAATTAATAAAATAAAGAGTATCAAATCATAGTATTCGAATACAATTTTAAATTAAGGGTTAAAAAAAAAAATTAGCCTAAATTATGGCTGAATTATCAAATTGGTTCCTAAACTCTTTTTACTATCACTCCAGTGCGTGAACAACACCCTGTCATTTGCAATCAAGCAGTGACGCTTCCGACCAAAAGTATATCACGTACTCAGCATGTGATACAAAAGCTATTTTTTATTGATACTTCAGTGCCTGAACGACACAAAACTGTCACTTTGCACTCACCAATTTACGTGGTTCACAAATATTTGTTATAACTAGGGGATCTTATAAAATCTTTATGGATAAGTAAGGGACCTTAACAAATATTCCTGGATAAAGATGCATTTTGCCTTGAAATAGTTATTGGGTAAAAAACAAAAAAACAAAAATACAAATACAAATTGATTAAAATATCACTTGACTAATTTCACTATAATTTTCAATAGATATTAATGTAAACTGGATTCGTGATATTTTTGCTAATTTAACATAATATTTCAAACAATCCAATAATATTTGAATACCAATAAAAGTTAACTAATAACCTTATTTTCTCCTAAATATATATATTTTCTTGAATAATATCACCTTTGTAATGATATTTTAAACATTAAAATATGTAACAGTCAAGCTGATAAAATTTATTTATGTTAAAATTCAGCACATCTTGATATATATTTGATAATCAAGGTCTTACTCATTTTATTTACCAAACACAATACAAACTGTCAGTCACAGTAAATACTTACTTGTAACATATGAATAATCACATATTAAAAAGTTACATTTTTCTAATATAATATTTAATTTTAATATATGCAACATGATGTCTGATCAGAGATCGTGAAAAGAATATTAATCTTAGAAATTTTGAAATAGACTAAGAAAAAATATATTGTGTTTTTTAAGAAATTGAAAAAGTTTTCCTAAATAAAGAAATAAACTAATTTACACAACCAATTTCAATCGTCTTCGGAACAAATGCCGAGACGTACTTCGCTACATATCGAGCTATGTGTTACACACTTCAATCTCTTTTATTTTGTCCATAACTTTTATTTTACTTGATTAATCCACATTTTTGTTTGATATAAAAATATATTACAAGTAACATAACAAAAAATATTTGATATCGTAAATTTTAAAGAAACATAAATAGAAGAATAAAGTATATTTATTTGACTATTAATTTTATTTGCAGTCAATCACAATATAAAATATAGAGTTCTTTCCACAATAAATACTAAAGTCTAACTCAAGTAATAACCAATGTAATTGTATTTTTCTAATATGGTATATCTTTTAATTATATTCAACTGAGTGTCAAATAAAAAATCAAGAAAAAGATTATTAATATGAGAAACTATAAGCAATTATGAACAAAACTAAGAAATGTATTAAGAAATTGGAAAAGAAAAATTTCTAGTAAGATATAATAATTAATAATTGCGGCAATTTTATCATCTATGCAAAGCCCGCACACTTATGAGGGGAGTGTTACACAAGCGTCATTATTTTTCTAGCAAATTTTCCAAAAAATAAAATTAAAATTAAAAAGGAAATTTTTTTTAAATATATGACAACATATAGAAAAAAAATGAAATGTGTGATTTCGCTATATATTGATAGCTCCAATTAATTATACATTATGATTTGACATGTCAATGGAAGATTAATAACTTGATATTTATATATACATATATATATAAATTTATATTAATTAAATATGATATTAATCTAACAAATATATTATAAAATTAATATCTCGAATCCAACCCAATTACATTTTTCAATCACAATTTTTATTAGGGAAAGTTGGTTAAAATGCCCTTTAAGTTTACTATAATTGAAAAATTACCCTTTAAGTTTGGCACTTTAAAAATTTTAAAGGGCATTTTTATCAATTTTCCCTTTTTTATTAATATAAACCATTGTTATATATTCAGTAATAGACACTTATATAAGGAATACATTTATTATATCTCTTGATTTTGTGATTGATGTTAATTTATATTTATGGCAGAATCAAGGAGTTATTTATGGCTACCAATATATAAGTCAAAACTTAACTTAAATACATATTTTACTCTAATTTAACTCACAATCTATTTTTAGATTATTTTTTGGGCAATTTTTTTTTTAATATTTTTATTTATAGACGGATGTACTTTTATATTAAGTAGGATATTAATATGCTTGAATAAGATAAAATCAACAATTAAATGAATTCATAAAACTAAGAATCTTTCCTTCATCTAATCAATACAAAATAATTTCGGGGTTATTCTCGGGTGTATCTGTGGCATCAGTATCCATTTTATTTCATATATAGGTTATAGGTTAAATCTTACCAATTTTATATTATTGTTATTTTATGGGATATTATCCACCAAATCCGCTCTTAACTATATTTACATTTTAATTTATTTTGGGCCTTATAATATATGGATCGCTTTTAAAATTTTGTGATGACATTGATTGTTGTCCTTTAGCATTTTACAATTATTTATATAAAATTTGATATATATTTTTTGGTCTAAGAAATTGTTTTTGATAAAATTGTGAGTCCACAAAAATTTATCGATAAATAAATTCGATATTCATTATTGTATTTTCAAAAGGCTATTGCAGTGGGCAAACAATCAGGTCACTATTGCCATTTTTATTTCATAAATTAGTTTCAGGCTCAGAATTTTTCAATATTTGTTTAGTTTCCGTGAAATATATATCAGGTCTAGAAAGAATTTCACAGGTATGTTAAATTATTATTTCTAAACGTTGAAGAATGATAAAATTTGCTTACTGATTGTATTATTTGAACTAGTATCTATACAAGAATATGTTACTTGGAGCTTACTTATACATGTAACTTCCTAGAGTAGTTACAACAAGTGTCTTGAACTCAATAACAAACTTTTACTAACTACTCTTCTTTTTCTTATTTCTTTGAGTCGCTGAACTGCTTTGTTTGAGTTGTTGAGCTGATTCTTCTAATACTCCAATACGCCCTTCTCAAAGGTAGCTATGTGTTGTAGAGATGTTTGGTAGCCTTTCAATTCTTTCCAACCAGACACATACTATATAATCAAAATAGCAAATAGCAAATACTTGTGATGTAGTTAAGAGAGGAACATCAAAACAACAAACATCCTTTGATGCCCCCTGACAAACCGCACATCAATTTCAATATGCTTTGTCTTGCTGTGAAAATTAGATTCAAGGCTAGTGCTATTGCATCCACATTGCCACACCAGGCAACGGAAGGAATTGTGAGGAGCAGGCCAAGCTCTTGAAAACTTTATCCAAATTAGATATGTTGTAGCAGCTGCCAATTACCTATGTTCAGACTTTTTGCTACTCCTAGCTACCACTGTTTGTTTCTTTGAACTCAGGTGATTGGTTAGGTCCTAGAAAGACACAAAACCCACTAGTTTGACCTCCTGTCATCTAGACAGCTTGTCCAATCTGCATCAATAAAGCACTATAGAGACAGATTAGAAAATGGTTCGAAAGTTAGTCCATGAGCTATTGTCCCTTTAATATATCTTAGAACCCTTTTTATTCACTCCAGTGATTGAGTTTTGGTGCCTTTAGAAATTGATAGAGCTTGTTAACTATGTATGCCAAGTCTGGCCTTGTTAGTGTGAGATATTGCAACAAGCCAATCATACTTTTGTAAAGAGATGGTGAGTCAAACAGATCACTATCATTACGAAACTACTTCTGAGGAGACTTATATGGAGTAGGACCTGCTTTACACTCAACCATGTTTGTATCACTAGGAAGATCAAAGGTATATTAGTGTTGATTAAGAATTATAGTCTTTGGTTTGTGAACCTTCAACCCCAGAAAATACTAAAGTTCCACCATTGTTTTTAAACCAAACTTTGAATTTAATGTTGTTATGATTTGTTGTATATGTAGAGCATCATCACCTGTTATTAGAATGTCATCAACATATACTATCAAGAGTAGGAATTTTATCCCAGTCTTTTGATAGAATAATGAAGTGTCACTAACAGAAACTTAAAAACCCAAGGAAAGCAGAAAAGCCTTTAAGTTTATGTCCAGGATCTTGGTGCTGGTTTCAAGCTATAGAGTGACTTTATCAGTTTACAAACATAGTTAGGGCGGTTTTCATCTATAAAACCTTTAGGCTGACTCATGAAGACTGGTTCTATCAAAGTTCCATGTAAGAATACATTGTTAATGTCAATCTATTTAATAGACTAGTCCCTAGCAATAGCTAAAGACAGTATCACTCTAATGGTTATAGGTTTCACAACTGGACTATAAGTTTCAAAATAGTCAAATCCAGGTGTTTGTTGAAATCCTTTTGCCACAAGCCTAGCCTCATACCTTTCTATAGACCCATCAGAATTGTGTTTACTTTAAAAACCCACTTATTTTGAACTGTTGTCATATCATCGGCCCTAGGAACAAGAATCCAAGTGTTATTCTTCTTAAGAGCCGAGTATTCTGCCTCCATAGCTAGCTTCTAATCTGGACTAGACAATGCTTGTGATACATATAGAGGCTGAGGATTGGTTTGTGCAAGATAGACTTTTGGTTTGAGAATTCCTAGCTTAGACCGACCATATGGTGAGAGTTAGTGTGAGTAGAAGAGTGTGGTTGAGTTCTCACAGAAGAACGGTCTGAAGAGACATGTTGTACATTTCGCTAAGACTGGTTAGACACATAATGAACATATACTATCAAGAGTAAGTTATGCTAAAATGATCCTTGTAAGGGAACTCTTTTTAATAGAATGCAACTGTCCTACTTATATAAATCCTTCCAGCAGTGTCTAAACATCTATACCCTTTATAAAAAACACTATAGCCTAAGAACAAGCACTTCTCATATTTGAACATTAACTTGTGATTGTTGTAAGGTTTTAGACAAGGAAAACAAATACAACCAAACACTTTAAGAAAACTGTAGTCCGGTTTTTTGCTATACTCTTTTTTAAGATGAGAGATGTTACCAAGTGTTGGTGTAGGAATTCTGTTGACAACAAAGAAAGCTATAGCAAAAAGAATCCCACCAAAATGGCCTTCGTAGACCAGCATAAGCTGACAAAACAAATCCAGTTTCAACTACCTGTTGATGTTTCCTCTCTACTTTCCCATTCTGTGGATGTATGTATGAACAAGGGTGTCTCACCTTGACTCCTTGTGAATGCAGAAGTGTGAAGGTTGGACTAAACTTACCACCATAGTTAGCTTGAAATCTTGCTATCTTGGTGTGAAATTGTCTTTCTACAAGCAAACAGTTTAAAAACATTTAGTGCTTCTCCTTTGGTATGTAAAGGAAAGATCTAGGTATGCCTAGTGTAATCATGTACAAAATGCATGGAATATCTAAAACCTTCACTAGACTGATGAGCAGCTGGACCCCAAAGATCAGAAAAAACCAGTTGAAAATGAGCCATTATTTTCAAAGGCACAGAAGGAAAGAAAATGTTATAGATCTTACTATGTTTACATGGAATGCAAAATGAAAGATTCTTTGGAGAGCATGTTCTATTACATTGTTTCAAAACCTCATAAAGTACAGAGTAGCAAGGATGGCCTAATCTATAATGTCATACATCTACATCAGCTTGACAAATAGCAACATACACTTGGGAAACACATAATTTCTTAAACACAATTGTTTACAAACTGAAACATCATCAGGCTGAATACAACCTTTAGTGAAATTAAAATACTGATCATGGAAACACTTAGTAGTTTTACAACTAAAAACACACTTATCACTAGTAGTAACGGTTGTCCTTGAAAAAACAAGAGAAGGGATGGAATTCAACATATACATTATTATCTATAGTAAACTAAGATATATTTAAGAGATTTTTTGTTATATCAGGTAATAACAAAATATTTTGTAAAAACTAGCTTTTCAGTAGAAGTAGAACTAGGAATTATAGCTGAACCAATGTGAGAAATAGCTAACTTACTACCATTACCTACTGCCAGATTCTCTTGACCATTGTAAGCAGTTTGAACATCAATATTGTGGACATTGGCAGAGACGTGGTTAGTTGTTGCAGAATCAACATACCAACTTGTGTCATTTTGTTGAAGACTGCCAGTTTTTTAGGGATATGTCTGAGAACCAAACTCTTGTTCATGCAAGAAGTCACTTTGACCCTCTATTGCAGCTAAATGAGCTTGAGCAGACCCAATATTGATGCTAGGGAAGTTTTGATCAAATCTTTTGAAGCATTTAGAGGCTATATGGTTTGTTTTCCCACATATTTGGCAGGCAGGCTTCTTGCTATTAAAGTTGTTATTAGAGTTACCTCGGGCTTTGCCAAATCCGTCTCTACTACCTTGAGTGTTACCTTTATTACCCTAGTAACCTCCTCTTGAAGTATTATTATTGTTAGATGCATAATAACCAAATGGCATCCCAACAGTAGTGGAAGCATGAAATTGCTCCAAACGCATTTCATGAGATTAAAGTGCAAACTGAACATCTATGAGGTTTAGAGACTCAAATTTGAGAGATAAGTTAACTACCACTAGCTCAAATTCTAGTCCCAACCCATCTAAGACATATGAAACTAACTCATCTTCACTAATAGTTTGCCCAGATGCAACCAACGCATCAGCTACACCCCTCATTCTTAACAGAAATTCATCAACAGTTTGACTGCCTTTTTTAAATGTTTGTAAAATAATTCTTAGATGCATTGATCTAGCTCTAGACTATGACCGGAAAAGAGACTCAAGAATCTTCCAAGCTTCAGATGATTTAGTACAATAATTTATGTAACCCAACATGGATTTAGAAAGGAATTGAAACAACCAACTTAAGAGCAAAGAATCACATCTAAGTTCTAAGCCATACAACATAATCTGGATTCACAGTTTGAGACCGAATCACCTCTGAGGAAGAATCAGATGGCTCTGGAGAAATTGGCAGTGGTAAGAATTCTGACATAGGCAGAGCAGTACCAAGTAGGTACTCTTCAAATCCATGAGCCCTCGCAGTGACCAGGATTCAAACTTTCCAATAGGAGTAGTTGGACCTATCCAACTTGAGCGTCATAGTCGGTAAAGATGGAAAAAATGCACTAGAAAATGCAGATGCAGCGGAAGACGCCATAGGATCAAGATAGTAGAAGCAAAGAATCAAAAAACCAGACAAGAATCAAGAACAGAGAACGAAGATCGAAGAAGAAGAGAGAAATTTCAGTTATAGCATGACCTGTGATACCATGTTGAAGAATGATAAACTTCGCGTATTTATTGTATTATTTGAACTAGTATTTATACAAGAATATGTATTAGTTGTATTAGTTTCATCCTACTTCGACATGTAACTTCCTAGAGTACTTATAACAAGTTTTATAACTAAATTTTACTAACTACTCTTCTTCTTCTTGTTTCTTTTATATGCTTAACTATTTTGTTTGAGTTGTTGAGTTGATTCTGCTAATACTCCAATACTAAAAGTCTAGTCTAGTTCCAATTAGGTTCTTCGTATACGTTAGATTGTCTTGACTACCCCTTCCCCGCCACCCCCCATCCCCCTCCCTCCCCCTCCCCCAAAAAAAAAAAAAAATACCCCACCACCACAACTTCTACTCTGTATTTTTTATCATTCCACCTAAACCCTGAACAGATGTTAGACCCCAATTTACCGTTCGACTATCGTATCTGTATTTTTTAACAGTGCGTAATATTTTTTACCCTTATTCCTTAGATATACCGACATGATTGATAACTACATTAAAATGCCAAACTGTAAATTATTTTTTATTGTTTCTATTAGTGTAGGGATAAGGGTTTTATTTACCACTTACAAATAAATATATTCCCCTTTTCACTTAAATTTACTTCACATCATACCCCTTTTGTTAATCACATTGCGCAGAAAGATTGAAAAGGAAATTATGGCTTCTTCGCAGGTCAAGAATTTCGGGAAGACGAGGATATAGAAGCACATTGATGATGAATATCATCTTGTTTATGATGTTTCATAGCTTTAAAGAAAAAATATCAATTCCTGATACAACATGATACGAAAAGTTTACGATTTCTATTTTGATTTGTCAAATTGAGAATTAGAATTGATGAATCAACAATAGGAAAATGAATCTCTTATGTTTTATTTTACGATTAAATGCCCAATTTTTAGTTTGAGATTCAAATCCGGTAGAAGAAGGTGGTTGGTTTTTAAGAGAGAAAAAAAAAAAAATTTAATCAAGTTATAGAAGAGGATTTGTTTCTTAAAAAATTAAGAGGAAGATGGTTTGTATTTTTTGCAGAACAAGAAAAGATGAATGATTTGACCGAAGACGAAGAAGAAGATTTATTTTTTGGAGAAAATATTAGGATGAATGTTCGATATTAATTTGAATAATAATGTATTTTTTTGTTAATTAATCTAGAGGTGAAAACCAGTTGCACAAGTAACCTATATGAGGAACTAGAATAATTTTTTTATCTAACGGTTAAGATAATTAGAGAAGTTATAATATAATAATAATTAATAGTTCAGGTGCAGCGGTACACCATGGCCTCAATAATTTGCTATATAATTGTCAAATATGACTAATGTTCTGGGTTAAAAGAAGGTAGTTAAATAAGAAATAATTTAAAATTTACAAAATTATAAAAAGTAAAATTAAGTTCTGAAAATTATGAATTACCAAAATACTACATATATCAAATTGTGTTCATATTATATTATTAATGTTGAGTGTGCAACGCCATGACTTTTTCTAAATCGCATTTTTTTTTTTTTTTTGTAATATCCCGTATGTATTTGCAATTTATAGAGTTTTAATTTTTAAAAGCATTTGCAACTTTCGTACATTACTTGTAATTTTTAGTACTTTTTATTTTCTGAATTTATAGAATTTTCAATTTAGTTTTAAGCTTCTTCATTGTGATACCCCGAACCTTTGAAACACAATAAAATACATTGTTTGTATTTTAAAATATTTTTACCCATTGTATTTTAAATTACAAAGTTATTTGATTTATGATTTTATTTTAGAAAATATGTGTGACCGCGATGTACCAGGTCGACTGCACTCCTAGCACCGAAAGGATGAAAATTAAAAATATATTAACATCGGGTATAAGAAATAAGAAACATATTTAATTTATACTATATATACATATGAAATAGTAACATAAAATAACAAGAGAATGTAATAACAAAATAATAATATAAATAATATACGCATACATACATACATATGATAATAATTAGATAATAACTATTAATACTAAACTAATGTTACAACTTGATTTACTATATTTAGTAAATCATCATGACTACTAAATTTAGCATATAAGATGCAGGAATTGATAAACCAAAAGAAATAAATTTGGATCGTCCCACATCGGAAAAAAGTTGAAAAATAGTTGAAAAATTCCTTTATAAATAAGTTATAGGAAATGAACTAATAACTAAACATTTCAGTGAATGTATTAAAAGGAATTCCTTTGACTAGGAGGTCCTTATAAGTTTATTTTCGACAACGCTCGGACCGGTGTTTTGGGAAGTTGTTGAATAGTGTTAAAATCTTTTGAGGTACGTCTTCTTTAATAGTTTTTCTTTTATTATTTTTCTTGTCATTGTCATTTATAGTTTATATAGATTTAAGAATTTAATTATTTTCTTGACTTAAGTAGATTTATAAATTTAGCTATTTTCTTAAGTTTGTATTAAATAGTTGTTGTTTGAAATACATGGTAGTTAGTTTAAAATATTTATCAATGTTATTAATAATTTAAATTTAATAAAATGATTAGGCCTTTTAATTTAGGACTATAATTTATTACGACTCGACTTATGTATTAAAAATTGTAAAAGATAAACATAATTCAAAGATGTTGTACCACACTTAATCACTTTGAAAATACTAAACCCGATAAGTAATACTAATTAATTAAACAACATGTGCTAGGTGTAGTGCAGGTTGGGCCTAGGACATACACGACTCAACTATTTTAAAGCAAGCAAAACAAGGTGGGTGACTGGGCTATTTGTGAGTATATTATGCTACTGAACTTGTACTTTATAAATATGTTTGCCTTCGGGCTTATGATATGATACCTCTTAAGTCGTAAGATTGGCTTTTGAGTGGGACTTGGGAGTCGTAAGATTGGCCCCTAGTCTAGCAATATGGCTTTTGAGTTGTAAGATGAACTCCTAAGTCAAGGATGTGTTTATTATTGTGCACCTTCGTTAGTATAACTGCTTACAAAGTTCCCACTGAGTTTATACTCATGCCCATAATTTACTACAAATCTTCAGGTTAGTTGAGCGAGGTGGCGGGGCTGTTGCGGCAAAGGTCACCGGGTTCCTTCTTCTACCCGCAACTCACAGATGTTTTTGCCTCTTCTGTGTATATTAATAAGTTTGAGTGTCACAAAATCCGGGATTTGCATTTTCTTAGAAACTTTGGCGTCACTAGTGTAAATATGTTTTGACAGTATCTTATTGTCAATAAAATTTCTACTTTTATCCGATAAACATTTTAAGTCACGCTTTCGCACATTTTCTGATTTATTATTTAATCAAAAGAAAAGAAAATTTAGTAGCACTTTAATCCCGAGCTAATGGGATTGGGGCGTTACAGAGTGGTATCAGAGCGGGTCTACTTTTCTGTATACCTACTTTACAAAATAAAACCAAGGGGGAACCGTGACTTTGCCAACAGACCGACACTCGCTCCAAGGTATGTATATTTTATTATGAGTTTTATATAGTTCAAAAATGTTTTGTCCTCGAAACTTTTACTACCAATTAAGAAGCCAGATTAGAGACTGACCCATATTTCTTCTTTATGATAGGATGGTTCGAAGAAAACAAACTGCTAGAAAAACAGTAGTATATAGACAAAGAATACTCGCTAACAGAGATTTACCACCCGCGATGTCAGTCTACCGGAGGACCAGACAGGGTGAGTATCAGAATATAGGCGAGTATATAAATATATTACGGAGACGTCGGAACAACACCATACAAGAAGGACATCACATTACTGAGTACGAGGCTTCTATGCGCTTAGCAAACACTGTCCTCCCAAATTATAGAGATGTTGCCCATCGGTTATTGGACGAAATGCTTACGATAGACTCTACGGCTGGACTGACAATTAATTATGAACGTTTTAGTGTCCGCCTCGCTATGGTTATTAGAGAACGTCAAAGGTGCCTCGCAATTGCAGACCAGATGGAAGTGGAGGCAGAGGAACAGAGGCAAAGGGCAAATCATTATGACGAGGTTGCCGCCAAGAAGCGCTCAGAAGCTATTGCTGATGAACGTCTTGCCGAACGCGCTAGGGATCGGGCGGAATACTGTCTCGAGTTCGCAAGATCGCAATGGGAGGAAGCAGGTGTAGCAGAAGAGGAGGAGGACCCCTCAGAAGATACCGAACCCAACGAGTCCATAGGATCAGTCCATGATGAGAGCATATCATCTAGGGGTCGACGTATACGTACCCCACCAGCAGAGAACCAGGCGGGTCCCAGTAATTGGTTCTGATATAGTTGGAAACCTAGAGAATGTACATATAGTAATAGTAGATAGTTTTTGTATAATGATGTCTAGGTACATAACTAGACCGTAAATATCCTTTTGCTAATAGGAATGTATATAAGTCATCCTTTGATCATGCTATCTTTTTGCTCGTATAAGCATGATTAACTAATAGACATTTTGTACGGGTAAGAGTATCAAAAACCAGTGTACCTATTGTATATATATATGGATTTGTAAACCTAATATTTTCTACGTATATGATTTGTTTACAAATTATTCGGTAGGTTAAACAAGGGTATATATGCATGTAATTAAGTGTTGTTTCTCCTTCTTCCAAAAGTATGGCAGCGCGAGGAAGGCCACGTAAGCATGTGCAAAATGAAAATGAGCCATTTGTCGGGCCAGCTGCTGAGAGGCAACCTCCACCTGCTGTTGGAGTACCGGGAGCGGATTTTGCTCGGGAGTTCCTGAACTCTCTGCAGGGACTCATACAACAAATACCAGCTAACCAGAATATACCAAATCCACAGAATCAGGGTATCAATACTAATGTCATTATAGAGCAATTTCGTCGTTTTTCACCACCAAAATTCAGAGGTAGCGAAGGACCTATGGTCGCTGAGGAATGGATTCTTGAGCTTGAAAGAATCTTTGACCATATGGAATCAACTGAAAATCAGAAAGTTTCGTGCGCAATATTCCAACTTGTGGAAGATGCTGGACACTGGTGGAAATCACACGAGCGAACAATGACGAATGAACAAAAGCAAAACATGACCTGGAATGATTTTAAAAACATGATGATGGATCGTTACTTTCCACAGTCTATCCGTGACCAAAAGGAAATTGAGTTTGTCAATCTGAAGCAGGGAATTCTTCCAGTGATGGAGTATGAAAGACGTTTTAATCAATTATCTAAATATGCCCCACACTTGGTTGATACAGATGAAAGAAAAGCAAGACGTTTTGAAAGAGGTTTGCGTCCAGAGATCGGAGGTATCGTGTCGGGTTTGAAACTACCTACGTACCATGAAACGTTTGAACGAGCACATATTGTATCCCTTAGCCAGAATTTAGAATACAACCAGAAACCTCAAGAGCAACCCGGAAAAAGGAAATGGGATTTTAGAGATAAGAATAAGACTAACCACTTTGTGAAGAAGGCAACCCCAAGGGGGGGACCAGGACCAAATGCAGTTCCGATATGTCCTAATTGCAATAAGCACCACTATGGGGAGTGTTTGATGGGAAAGAATGTTTGCTATAAGTGTCATCGACCAGGACATAGGTATTGGGAGTGCACTACTACGCAGACCAAGGCACCACAAAATGATAATACACCAGACAAGAAGACAAGGAAGGCACGCGTTTTTGCTCTAGGAGAAGACAAAGTGACCGAGGAGAATGAAACCATGGCAGGTATACTACTTGTCTACGATCTTCCAGCATATATTTTGTTTGATACTGGTGCATCACATTCTTTTATGTCAGAAGATTTTAAAAGAAAACTGGGTTTGAAAAGTAATACAAATGGAGAAGAATTGACGGTAAGTATTCCCTCAGGAGAAACTATTAGGACTAAGGATATTGTAACTGGTGTTAAGCTTTTAATAGGTGATCAAGAAATGGAAACTGATCTGTACGTATTAGAGATGAAATGTTTCGATGTCATTTTGGGTATAGATTGGTTGACCAAGAATAAAGCAACAATCCGATGTTTTGAGCGTGAAATTGACTTTGAAAGACCAATAGAATCCAAATTCACCTTTTACGGAGCCAAAACTAATACCAGACCGCGTATTGTGTCAGCAATGAAGGCTGTAAGAATGTTACGGAAAAAGGGAAGTGAAGGCTACCTTGTAAATATCATGGAAAATAATACTGTTAAGGTTACACCTGCTGATATATCGACGGTGAGAGATTATGTGGACGTATTTCCAGATGAGTTGCCAGGAATACCTCCTGATCGACAGGTTGAATTCACAATAGATTTGGTGCCCGGAGCTGCACCTATATCTAAAGCACCTTATCGAATGGCACCTAAGGAATTACAAGAATTAAAATTACAGCTTCAAGAGTTGCTGGACAAGAAGTTCATCAGGCCAAGTGTTTCTCCATGGGGAGCCCCTGTATTGTTTGTCAAGAAGAAAGACGGATCTCTTAGAATGTGCATTGATTATCGGGAACTCAACCGCCTAACAATCAAGAATAAGTATCCCTTACCCAGAATAGAAGATCTTTTTGACCAACTGAAAGGAGCTAGCATGTTCTCAAAGATCGATCTTAGATCGGGCTACCACCAACTCAAGGTCAAAGAATGTGATATTTCTAAGACAGCCTTTAGAACACGATATGGTCATTATGAATTCATAGTAATGCCTTTTGGATTGACAAATGCACCCGCAGTGTTCATGGATTTGATGAATAGGGTATTCCATCCTTATCTAGATCAGTTTGTCATAGTCTTCATTGATGATATCCTAGTATACTCAAGAGATAAAGAACAACACGAGAAACATCTTAGAACTATACTAGGTACCTTACGACAGGAGAAGCTTTATGCTAAATTTAGCAAATGTGAATTTTGGCTAGATCGAGTTATTTTTCTAGGCCATATTATCACGGCTAATGGAATCGAAGTGGATCCCGCGAAGGTTGAAGCAGTAATGAATTGGAAAGCTCCGAAGAATGTGAATGAGGTTCGAAGTTTTCTGGGTCTAGCTGGTTACTACAGAAGATTCATTCAAGATTTCTCGAAGATTGCTAGGCCTTTGACTCAATTGACAAAGAAGAGCAACCAGTTCCACTGGACTGACGAATGCGAAAATAACTTTCAAGAGCTTAAGCAGAGACTCGTAACCGCGCCAGTTCTAACTATCCCTGACGGATCAGAAGGGTTTGTCATTTACACCGATGCCTCAAAGTTAGGCCTAGGATGTGTTTTGATGCAGCATGGAAAAGTCGTCGCTTATGCCTCAAGGCAATTGAAACCCCATGAGTTAAACTACCCTACACATGACCTAGAATTAGCTGCTGTTGTTCACGCATTAAAGATATGGCGTCATTACCTCTATGGTGGGAAATGTGAAATTTACACAGACCATAAGAGTTTAAAGTACTTTTTCACACAAAAAGAACTCAACATGCGCCAAAGAAGATGGCTGGAGCTAGTAAAGGATTATGATTGTACCATCCACTATCATCCAGGTAAGGCGAATGTCGTAGCTGATGCACTTAGCAGGAAAAATGAAGGACACATGATCGCTCTACCAACACAACAGCAGCAACTGCTGACAGAATTAGCAAAGCTGAATCTAGATTTTGTAAAGTCAGGCCATACTACAGCTATGATCGCAGCATTAACCGTACAACCTACTTTGAGAGATCGAATAAAGGTAGCACAAAGGACTGACCAATTCCTCCTCAAGATGAAAGACCGGGCAATTGCAGGAACCATCAAGGGATTCTTTGTAACACCAGATGGAACTTTAACATACGAAGGAAGATTATGTGTACCTAAGGATGATGACGTAAGGAAGGAAATTCTTGAAGAAGCTCACAATACCCCGTACACAGCTCATCCAGGAGGGACGAAAATGTTCAAGGACCTAAAAGAGATCTATTGGTGGAGGAATATGAAACGATCAATAGGGCAATTTGTTGAAAGATGTTTAACATGCCAACAAGTTAAAGCAGAACACCAACGGCCTTCAGGACTCTTACACCCTTTAGAGATTCCCGAATGGAAGTGGGAACACATAGCAATGGACTTTGTTACTGGACTGCCACGAACAGCAAGAAGGAATGAAGCTATTTGGGTGATCATTGACAGACTTACAAAGACAGCACATTTTATACCAGTAAGAATGACGCTTACCATGGATCAACTTGCTCAACGGTACGTGGACGAGATTGTTAGATTACACGGAGTACCAGTGACCATAGTTTCGGACAGAGATACTCGTTTCACCTCTAAATTCTGGAGAAGTCTACAAACGGCCCTTGGAACAAAGCTCAACTTCAGCACATCATATCATCCACAAACTGATGGACAGTCAGAAAGAACAATACAGACACTCGAGGATATGCTCAGAGCCTGTGTACTAGACTTTGGAGGAAACTGGGAAACATATTTACCGCTGGTAGAGTTTTCCTATAACAACAGTTACCAGGCGACAATAAAGATGGCACCATATGAAGCACTCTACGGGAGAAGGTGTAGATCGCCGATTTACTGGGATGAAGTTGGAGAACGAAAGATTTTAGGGCCTGAAATCATCGAAAGAACCATTGGAGTGGTAACTAAGATTCGAGAAAGAATTAAGGCCGCCCAGGATCGACAGAAATCATACGCTGACACACGAAGGAAGGATCTACAATTCAATACAGGCGATAAGGTTTTTCTCAAAATGGCACCAATGAAAGGGGTAATACGCTTCGGAAAGAGAGGGAAGTTGAAACCAAGATATATTGGCCCATTTGAGATTCTAGATAGAATTGGAGACGTCGCCTATAAGTTAGCTCTACCACCAGAACTTACTAATATCCATAATGTCTTCCATGTATCAGTACTTAGAAAGTATGTCCCAGATACGAATCACGTTATTCATCATGAGAATCTGGAAGTCAATAAAAACCTCACTTATGAAGAGAACCCCATTGCTATCTTAGGAAGAAAAGTTCACACTTTGAGGAATAGAGAGATTCCCTTAGTACTAGTGCAGTGGAGTAGACATGGGAAAGAAGAAGCTACTTGGGAACGAGAAGATGAGATTTTAGCAAAATATCCGAACATCCTAAACCAAGTAAGTACAATTTCGAGGACGAAATTTTTAAAAAAGTAGGGGAGACTGTGATACCCCGAACCTTTGAAACACAATAAAATACATTGTTTGTATTTTAAAATATTTTTACCCATTGTATTTTAAATTACAAAGTTATTTGATTTATGATTTTATTTTAGAAAATATGTGTGACCGCGATGTACCAGGTCGACTGCACTCCTAGCACCGAAAGGATGAAAATTAAAAATATATTAACATCGGGTATAAGAAATAAGAAACATATTTAATTTATACTATATATACATATGAAATAGTAACATAAAATAACAAGAGAATGTAATAACAAAATAATAATATAAATAATATACGCATACATACATACATATGATAATAATTAGATAATAACTATTAATACTAAACTAATGTTACAACTTGATTTACTATATTTAGTAAATCATCATGACTACTAAATTTAGCATATAAGATGCAGGAATTGATAAACCAAAAGAAATAAATTTGGATCGTCCCACATCGGAAAAAAGTTGAAAAATAGTTGAAAAATTCCTTTATAAATAAGTTATAGGAAATGAACTAATAACTAAACATTTCAGTGAATGTATTAAAAGGAATTCCTTTGACTAGGAGGTCCTTATAAGTTTATTTTCGACAACGCTCGGACCGGTGTTTTGGGAAGTTGTTGAATAGTGTTAAAATCTTTTGAGGTACGTCTTCTTTAATAGTTTTTCTTTTATTATTTTTCTTGTCATTGTCATTTATAGTTTATATAGATTTAAGAATTTAATTATTTTCTTGACTTAAGTAGATTTATAAATTTAGCTATTTTCTTAAGTTTGTATTAAATAGTTGTTGTTTGAAATACATGGTAGTTAGTTTAAAATATTTATCAATGTTATTAATAATTTAAATTTAATAAAATGATTAGGCCTTTTAATTTAGGACTATAATTTATTACGACTCGACTTATGTATTAAAAATTGTAAAAGATAAACATAATTCAAAGATGTTGTACCACACTTAATCACTTTGAAAATACTAAACCCGATAAGTAATACTAATTAATTAAACAACATGTGCTAGGTGTAGTGCAGGTTGGGCCTAGGACATACACGACTCAACTATTTTAAAGCAAGCAAAACAAGGTGGGTGACTGGGCTATTTGTGAGTATATTATGCTACTGAACTTGTACTTTATAAATATGTTTGCCTTCGGGCTTATGATATGATACCTCTTAAGTCGTAAGATTGGCTTTTGAGTGGGACTTGGGAGTCATAAGATTGGCCCCTAGTCTAGCAATATGGCTTTTGAGTTGTAAGATGAACTCCTAAGTCAAGGATGTGTTTATTATTGTGCACCTTCGTTAGTATAACTGCTTACAAAGTTCCCACTGAGTTTATACTCATGCCCATAATTTACTACAAATCTTCAGGTTAGTTGAGGATAATCCATTTTCAAATTTATTTGTAAATATTCAATATTCTTAATTGTAATTTGCAAAGTTTATTTAGTTTCTGAATTTGTTTAGTGCTTCTTGAATTTATTTTCATTTTCTGAACTTAGGTGTATTTTTGTAATTTATTATTAATATCCATAACCTTTTAATTATTTCTTACTTAACAATAACTATAACTTTATGTTTATTTATTTTTAAGAAAAAATAAATATTATTAATGTGATTAGTTAAGTGAGATCAGTACTAGAAATAAACTTATAGTGTCAGAAAAAAAAAATGACACATTAGCCTTAATAGGCTTTTAGATCCGATGCAGTTACTGTACTGGTGTACTATTTTTAACTCTAGTGTTACCGCAAGTGTAAAGTGCTAGTGTAGCTAATGGCAAACAAGGTCGATCCCACAAGGATTGTGTCCTATATCTAATTTTATACCCTAATACTAATAGTTCTACCCTATCTAGACTCTCGAATAATAAATAGGTTGATTAAATAACTAAAATAAACAGATCCTTGAATAAAAGGAAACAAATAATAACAAGAGATTTAAATAAGATAAGAAAAGTATCATAGGACTTCGATTTCAATTACAATTTCCTATGTTCTATTATTTTATTATTCTAGACTTTTAAACCGATTCTATACATTATTATCGGACGATGTTAACGTGCAGATCAATTATGAACAATCACCCTATCAGGCTAACTATCACATAAAAACTTTCAAGGGCTCTTTAAACTGGTGTCAATGCAAGATCTCACTCCTCTCGAACGATTATTGGTACCTACACTATACGCACGTAAACCTATTAACAAAATTCTCCTCTCGGATGTCGAATTGTTAAGCATGCATGTAGAAATAATCAACTGGCCAGATAATCAGTTAATGAAATAAGAACGAAGCATATAGATAAACAATAAAACGGAGTCTAGAATTAACAAAAGGAAATCAAAGTTAATATGTAATCTACTCTCTAACCCTAGAAAATAAGGGAAATAGCTACTCATGTTCACAATCAAAAGCCAACAATATTCATAGCCAAACATTATTAAATAACAAAAATAAACAAGAACAATATACACAGAATCTTGAATTTTCATCTTCGTTTTCTCGCATTCCTTGCTCTCAAACCAAGCCTTCAAGTGTTTCCAATGATCTAAGATTCATGAATCACGAACTTGGGAGCCTCTATTTATAAGTTTGGAAGGATTGGATTGAAACGTCCGAAAATAGGCGAAAACGGGTACTAAACGCATGAACCGACTAACCAAATCGACCGAGTCAACATAAATGACTCGATCGAGTCGATCCATACTGAATTTTTCTTCGAACAAATGACTTGACTGAGTTGGATTGCTCAACTCGATCAAGTTGGTTATGCCTGTTTTTTCTCCTCCAACTTCAAGGCTATATTTTGGAGGTCTTTCAGTTATAATTTGGCTTGGGTTCTTTCTCCCAAAGTTGTAACCCTTTGTCTTAGATTTCTAACACCACCAATTTTACCTTTTCGAATATGTAGAACTCAGCTTATAATAAAAACACTGAAGGTGTGTTAGGCAGGAATCCTGCATTTTTTCCTCTTTTTGTTTTTTCACCTCGTCTCTTGCTCGTTTCTCTCCAAACTTTGTCCTAATGGAATTTTAAGCCTAAAGTAGTGTCTTTTAACTACAAACATGAGCAAACATGTTAGTTCGCTCAAAGGTAATCAATATAAGCACAAAACTACCGAAATATGTGTGCAAATTTTACCAAATTGACTCTATAAATTGGCTTAAATGCATGCGTACATGACGTGTATCAAAATCCCGCAAACTTAAATTGTTGTTCATCCCTAAACAAGAAAATAGAAAAGATCTTCAAGTATTAGGGTGATTTAAGCGACGAATCTAGCCTCATAACATTTTCGAAAACAAACAACATAGACTAATGAGCATACTTGAAATAGCATATATAAACTACTTTCAAGACATGACACTTCAAATAGATGATCCTCACCGGATAAGTGTATCACTCATCTCTCAAGTATATGATATGGGACATGTTTATGCTCAAGTTGAATCGCATGCACAATCTTCCATATGCTTGCCTATTGTCTACCCTATACTTTGTATTTGACATGTAAGAACAAAGAATTAGATAAAATAAACTTAGAATCGGAGTGTTATTTTTTTTACCAAAAAAAAAAAAAAAGTAAAGAAAAAGAAAACAGTTTTGCTTGATTTATAATAGTGTAGCTTAAGTGGTCTTATTATGATGTATGCATAAATTATTCTCTTTTTGTTCGTTTTGTTCTTAAAGTCCATTGTGTTGCATATCGTATGCATGAATTTTCATAATTCTATTTGTTGATACTTTGATTAAATAGGCTAGAAAGGTTCTCGGTGTTCTATGACTAAAGAATCAACTAGATGATTAAATATACTTAGAATATTTTTCAGTACTTTCTTTTGCCATCAATACAAAAGGCGTTTTGCTTGATCTATTATCACATTATATGTATAAGCTCATACGCTATGTTTTGTTGGATATTTATTGTTTTTTAAACGAATCCATCTTAGGTGGATGTTGTCAATGATTTAAAGTAAAAATAATCAAATGCACATAACCGCAAAAGCAAGCAGGCTTTATAGTTATAAGACTAAAGCTTGAAATTTCACCTAATATTTTTTTTATCGCAAAGCTAATAAGACACAAAGATACATAATTATGTAATAACTCTTAAGTGATTAATTTCGTTAACTTCAACTAAGGACCTTCTAAAATTTTTGAATGGTTCTTGGAGACTTGCTTCTATTGTGGATCTTTTCACTTTTATCTAGAGTATAATAGCAAAATCATTTTTATTATTTCTTCTTCCTCTTTTCAAATATGAAAATAATTTTTGAAGTAAACTTTTCATCCAAATGTATATGCTTAAACACCATAATTATAAATCAAAGTATTTTTGGTTTTCTATATTCCTTTATTTTGAAATTAGTTATATTTAATGTTACGTGAAGCTTCTTTAATTTATTTTATCTTTATTTTAAATATACATACATATATATGGACATATACTTATCTTTAGTTTAGATGGATTTAAAATTAAGGTCACTTTCTTTTAAGAAATCATCAACACTAAAGAATTTTTTACTTGATATATGACCATGTTGCTTAAATGATCTTATTTTTTGTATATGCATGGATTATTTTTTTGTTCTCTTTTGATTTTTTTTTTTATTTAGACTTCTAGTTCTCTATGTTCATTGCGTTGTACAATGTACTCATGAATTTCAAGATTATATTTTTTTAAGATTAAATAGGCTAGAAAATTTCTTGATGTTCTGACTTAAGAACTAATTAGATAATTAAATATATTTAGAATACTTTCAATACTGATTTTTTTTTTCATCAACACAAAAGAGTTTTACTTTATGTTTTCTTAGACATCTATTTTTTTTCTTTTAAAACTTTCATCTTAGGTGGATTGTTAATGATTTCTAGTAAAATTGACCAACTGCACATCACCACAAAGGTTAGTCAGCTTTATAATTAGAGGAATAAATTTTAAATTTTACCCATTAATTTTAGATATCATAGCTAATAAGCCATAAAGATACATATTTATGTAAAATAATTAAGTGGTTAATTTTTCTATGAATGGTTCCTGGTGGTTCCCGCAGACCTACTTATAGACATACTTATTTCTATTGTGAATCTTTTCATTTTTTCTTTAAAGTAATAACAGAATTATTTTTGTCACTTCTCCTTCCTTTTCCTTTACAAATTTGAAATTCGTTTTCATTTTGAAGTTAATTATACTTAATGTTACATGAAACTCCTTTAATTTATTTTATATTTTTCGTAACTATCTTAAGTGTGTGTATTTGTGTGTGTGTGTGTGTGTGTGTATATATATATATATATATATAGAGAGAGAGAGAGAGAGAGTTTCTAGTTTAGACTGATTTAATATCTGGGATACTATTTCTTTTACTTTTTTTCCCTTCACAAGAAACTCTTTTGTAAACTTTTATTATAAGATATGACATAATTAAGTAATCAAATCAAACCATCTAAAAAATAAGAAAAATAAACATAATTTAACAAATCGAAATATTTGCCATGTTTGCTTATAAATTTTATTAAACACCAATGTTGAATTTAACTATAAAAAATTACAACTCATTAGTCTATAATTTTTTTCTTCTTCATATTTTAATATATTTAAATTCATAGTTAATTAAACACCACATATACATGATATGTCGCTAATACTTAACTTAGAAATGATGAAAATATTATCAATTGAATTTTTACATAAGTGCTTATGAGAACCTTCTTAAAATTTTCATCTAAAAGATATGACACATCTAAAACAATAAATTTTAACAAAAAATTCTTAAACTACATCTATTATATTAACTCACTCTATTAGTTTGGAGATTCATGAATAAACTTATTATTTATTGTCTCTAAAATTATATAATTCTTACTTGCATCACTTCGTCAAAATTGAAAAGGTCAAAATGTTTACCTTTTCATAATTCTTGGCTTAAAATGATAAAATCACATCAAAGTATATATACTATTTCGGTATAACGCCATCATCCATATCATAAAAAAAACATTATTTTCTTTAGTAGTGAAATATTACATTCTCATCTATGTAATTGGTAGAAGGCTCCATGATTCAAACATAATTTGAAATACAAAAGTTATTGGTCATGAAAATTACAACACCTGATGTCGATGATTTGGAATACAAAGTCGTAATGAAAGTAATACTCTATAAACTCAATCCAGAACACAACCAAATAAGCTTAAATTAAATAAAATTGCATTCGCTAAAAAATTCATTTATAAAAATTCAAGTAAACCAGTAATAAAAACTTAAATATAAATCGGTTAGTCTTTTTTTTTTTTTTTTTTATGTCTTCTTTAATTTAGTGGGAGTTTATTATAGTGATATATACAGGTTATTTTTCTACCATTATTATTTTGAAATTAATTAGTGCAACTTAATTATATGACAATTTACATGTTTTATCTTAACTTATAGTTATAGATGTAGGGGTATTTGTGTCCATACATTATTTTGTAAGAAACACTCACACTTTTATAGTTAGGGGGATAATTGTTCTCATTGACCTTATAAATGAGTGACAAAGTTTAAGTTGTTGATTGTCTGAATTGTAAAAGAATTTAATTTTGGGAGTTTTGTCAAAATATATTGTTATTTAATTATTTATTTTATGTGCAGAAAATAGGAATTATGAATAAGGATTGCTAAAGATATGGGACGATATGGAAGATTTGGAAGAAGATTACAATCTTATCCGGAGATATGTTACTTGGAGAGAAAGTTGTGTTTAATCAATAAACTCCGCTATTTATTGACGAGTCATTTAGTTTAGGTGGTATCGAATACGTGATTATATTTCAGAGAAGCAGATCAATATCTTAGTATTCGACAACGTTATTTTTATTGAGTCAAGAATTGATTTTCAGTGTGTTATAACATAGTCTTCGAGTTGTAATAGTTTGTTAGTCTTAGTGTGTCAAGTAGAAGTGTCTTCGGGAGAAGCTACTTCAAGGCGGGCTCGGGAGAGTTCGTCCGACCTTCGGTGGTGTGCCGTGTCAGTGTCGAAAAAGTCGACGGGAGTCGCCGGGCGTTGTTGATAATAGAATAGGTTAGGTACAGAAGAGTCGAGTCTTCTTGTAAAACATAGCCTGTTCGGCAATTTTATCAATAACATCAAGTCCGAGGGGACTAAGGGATTTAGTTCCCAATTTTTAAATATTGTGGTGTGATTTGTTCTGTTTAATGTTCTGTTTGTGAATGTTATAACATTCTGTGTTGTTCTCATAATTTCAATTGGTATCAAGAGAGGGTCCGTATTCTCATACGGTTGATCCTGCGAGAACTACATCATCATGGATTTTTGGGGAAACACCACACGCCTTCCATTGTTTGATGGAACGAATTATGTCTACTGGAAATCTTTGACCATGGCACATCTCGAAGCCATGGGTGATGAGTACTGGGATGTTGCTGAAAGTGGGTGGTCTGCACCTAAGCTTGAAGACTTTACCACTCCAAAGCCAAAGGCTTAATGGTCTGCCCCTGAAAAGGAGAAATACAAGGTGAATCACAAGGCCCTATTGTTTATCAGCGGTGGATCAAATTCAGTACACACAAAAATTTGCAACTGCAAATCTGCTAAGGAAACTTGGGATCTCCTTGAGAATTATTTTGAAGGTACCAAGGAAGTAAAGAAGTCAAAGCTCAGAAACGTGCGAAATCAGTTTGACAATCCGAGGATGGAAGAAAGTGAGTATCTTGAGGAATACCATACACGGTTCATGGAAATCGTAAATAAGCGTATGTCACTAGGAGAAACGGTTTCGTAAGCACTTATGGTGGACAAATTTCTGAGATCTCTACCGGATCGATTCTCGAAAAATATGACTGCCATTGACACCTCAAAGGACGTAGAAAGTATGAAGATCAACTAGCTTGTAGGGGATCTCCTCACATTTGAGATGAACAAAGGCTTTGAGAAGAAGGAGGCAAGTAGAGGAATTGCACTGAAGGCAGAAGTTCAAAAAGAAGATAGAAGTTCCCGTGAACCAGAGTTGGCAAAACTTGCTAAGAACATGATCCTTTTCACCAAAAAATTTGGTAACATGATGAAGAAGTTTCAGAAAAGTGACGGCAAGCCATCTACTTTGGGAAGGAAGCCAGGTAAATCTAATATTGTAAATTCAAATAATACTTCTTCATCTATCCTTGCAGGTACAAAAATGGATAGAATACGGTGTAGAGAATGCAACGGTTGGGGACATGTTCAAAAGGAATGTGCTACCTTCTTGAAAAGACAGAAGAAGTCGTTTGTTGCCACATGGAGTGATGAATCTGATGAGGAAGAAATGTCTGACGGAGACAACGATTACTCAAGCAGCCTTGCCGCATTTACCACATCACATGCATGCCTGATAGGCAACGTTCACACAGAAAACTCAAGCCTAACTGATGCACCATGTATGTCACAACATGATTTGCCAAATTTCTGTGAATCTGATGAATCTGATAAAGAGACAGGACTAACCATAGAAGAGATGCAACAAATGTACAAAATGTTGTCAGTCGAGTGCATTCGCGGGAGTAAAGCAAGTAAAAAACTCGAAGGACAGCTTCGTGACTCGCAAGCGGAGACTGAAAAGATTCGGAAAGTTGAGCTAGTGTTACAAGACACACTAGCAGGCAAAGAAAAGGAAGTATCTTCCTTACGGGCAGAATTTCAGAAGAGTCAGGATGATCTGAAAAAAAGCAAGGAGTGCCTAATGACAAAGAATCTGACCATCGATAGATTAAATTTCGAGATTGAACAGTCGAAGCAGATCTTTAAACGGTTGAATTCTAGTAAGGCTTCTCTAACTGAACTCTTAAGTCTAGGCAAAGTTTATGGAGATTCGACTGGTCTAGGTTATATAGGGGAGACATCTAACGTTGATCCAAGTGTGTTTGTGCAATCTGACCAAAATGTTATAACACAGGTTGATCATAGAAATTCTACAGCTTTACCTGTAAATTTTCCTAGACACGTACGGACAGATGGAATGAATACAAATGTTCGAAACACTGTCAGAAGAAATTGGGGTCGTTCTACGAAAATGTTACAACATTCTAGACAGCGTTTTGTAAATAACCGTATTTTTATTCCCACTTGTCACTACTGTGGTATTGTGGGACACCTTCGACCTAATTGTTATAAAATGAAGGCTGACTATTTTGGTTCATTTACAGGATGGAACTATGGGAACAAACAGCAAAGAACCCCATGTCAGAAGGTGGACCTTAGACATTCACAACCACAAAAGCCACGACAAGTTTGGGTTCCCAAAACTCATTGTTGTTTCAATACCATGTTTTCTTTGAATGCTACTATTATGGGAGCTTGGTACTTTGATAGTGGGTGCTCTAGGAACATGACTGGGATTAGATCATATTTAGTTAACATATAACCGATTGTCAATGAATTTGTTACTTTTGGAGATGGGGTTAGAAGTAGAATAATTGGGAAGGGTACACTTAATTTAAGCGGATTTCCTAAATTGCATGATGTTTTGTTAGTTGAAAACTTGAAAACTAATCTCATTAGCATTAGTCATTTATGTGATCAAGGTTTGCATGTTAAATTTACCAAAAGACCAGTGCTTAGTTTATGATGATGAGGATAAATGTGTGTTAACCGGTGATAAATCTGCTAATCTTCTTTACATGTTGAAACATGAACATAAGAGCTATAAAGAGGCAGAGTGTATAGCCACCAGGAGCTGTTGCGCGCAACCCGGAAGGATGAATCAAAGGTTGTCAGTCTATGATGTTGAGGTAAGTGTTCCCAATATATTCCGTGACAACACTAGTGCTAATACCTATACCAAAAGTCTGGTCCTACACTCTCGAATAAAGCACATGGATATTAGACACCGTCATTTTCGGGAACAAATAGAAGTAGGAACCGCCATCATGAATCATGTTCCAACTAAAGATCAATTAGCGGATATTTATTTTAAGGCCTTGGATTTCAGTGATTTGTCAAAAAAAAAAAAAGTTATGTTATAACATGCATCTAAGATCTGCATAAGACATTCTTTTCCTCGTGTCATGCATACGCCACATATGAAGGGGCAAGTTTCAAGGGTTGTTTGGCTTAAAACTTAACATTTCTTTTTGACTTACTGCCATACTCATTCCCCCCTTGTCGGAAAGGGCTACGGTCATGAAATGATGTAGAGAGCAGCTATCGATCACAAGATCGAAAAGAGCTACTGGCACAGAAAGTGATTGATCTGTGAAAGCCACCGACCACAAAAATAAAATGTGTGATTTCTAAATGCTTGTTTTATTGATTGTTGTTCAAGGGGTTATAAGAAGAAACCAAGAGCTTGTCGCACCGGGTTTTTCTAGTGCGGTTTTGGCTCGTGGGGTTTGCGAGCTACTCCACGAGAGGGTAAAAGAAGTCGGAGGAATAAGGAACCTTTGTTTTAATATTTTATTAGCCCGTCTTGTCAAATTGTGTCAGTAATGTCTTGATGTGGAATTTTGTCTAGTTCTTTGCCAAATGCTCTGCTTGCAACGGATTGTGGGGCACTTATTACACGAGTCAATTTATATTATTGCATTAGGCATCTTTTGTATGACTTGATTGGTGTGTGCAAATTCTCATTTTTATATTCATGGTGCCTATTTTTAATTCGTAAAATTAGATCGTGGACATGTGTTTATTTTTTACTTTTTTTGGTTCCATTATTCTAATCCCTAGATCGGGTGAAAAATATCTTGTGGGCTAAAGTAAAGAGTGGTCTGGACTTGAACCCATATCCCCTCCAAAAATCGATGATCATTATACTGGGTCATATCTCACTACACTATCTCATATCTCTCATATAAATCCTAGTCGTCAGAACCGTCCACTTATCTCGTACCATAGCTAACGTTGAATCCACGTCGAGGAAGTGCAAGCTTACAGTCTCTCCCGTGATCGGCACAAAGCTCTGTCTCTATCATCTAATAACGTCATCCCGGTCACATAATGGTGTTTCAGTATTTGTTTCCATGTTTATTGTTATTTTTGAACTGATTCCATCATGTCTTTGTTTCATGTTCTGGTTTGCATTTTTTGTCAAAAAAGGGGGAGAATAAATTGTTGGGAGTTGATTATTTCTGAATTCTGGAAGTGGGATTCCACCTCCATGGCTCGTCCAAAATGTTATAACATTTGCTTCCGAGATATCATTCTGAAAATGTTATAACATTTACTTCCGAGATATCATCTTCGTTTTATCTTTCAGGATATTTGCTAGTTCTATTATTTCGAGTTTTATGCTTCTGTGCCGGGGGAGATTTGTGTTAGACAATCATTTGTGTAGGGGGAGTCCATCTTCTTGATTGCTTTAGTA
Source organism: Ajuga chamaepitys (assembly GCA_958295605.1). Taxonomy (NCBI): domain Eukaryota; kingdom Viridiplantae; phylum Streptophyta; class Magnoliopsida; order Lamiales; family Lamiaceae; genus Ajuga; species Ajuga chamaepitys. The sequence continues at coordinate 23,377,193 of OY282497.1, read as the reverse complement.
TGATTATTCTGCATAGATATATTGTTTGTTGGCTCTTGTGTTTGAGTTGTGCAGTTGAGGGGGAGATTATACAGCTAAGGAAGAGTGACTTTTTAAAAGGGAAGTATCCTGAGTTTATTTCTGCACTATTTCTGATTATGCTGGTTTTTGGCAAAAATGCCCAAAAAAGGGGGAGATTGTAAAAGAATTTAATTTTGGGAGTTTTGTCAAAAATATATTGTAATTTAATTATTTATTTTATGTGCAGAAAATAGGAATTATGGATAAGGATTGCAAAAGATATGGGAAGATATGGAAGATTTGGAAGAAGATTACAATCTTATCCATAGATATGTTACTTGGAGAAAAAATTGTGTTTAATCAATAAACTCCGCTATTTATTGACGAGAGTCATTTAGTTTGGGTGGCATCGAATACGTGATTATATTTCAGAGAAGCACATCAATATCTTAGTATTCGACAACGTTATTTTTATTGAGTCAAGAATTGATTTTCAGTGTGTTATAACATAGTCTTCGAGTTGTAATAGTTTGTTAGTCTTAGTGTGTCAAGTAGAAGTGTCTTCGGGAGAAGCTACTTCAAGGCGGGCTCGAGAGAGTTCATCCGACTTCGGTGGTGTGCCGTGTCAGTGTCGAAAAAGTCGACGGGAGTCGCCGGGCGTTGTTGATAATAGAATAGGATAGGTATAGAAGAGTCGAGTCTTCTTGTAAAACATAGTCTGTTCGGCAATTTTATCAATAACATCAAGTCCGAGGGGACTAAGAGTCGAGTCTTCTTGCAGGATCAAGGTTCTAAAAGTCGCTAGGCGCTAGTTAGGCTGTGAAGTAGGGCAAGTTCGTGTGCAACCCTTGTGTTGGCAAGTTTCTTCATGGTTCTTTCCTGATCCTGCTCACCAGCCATTTCTTCCAATTTAATCTCTTCACTCTCTATACTCAAGGTTTCAAATGATCATCGGACCTCTTCAAGTAACCTAGCTCTTCTCCTCAATAATCTTTCCCGTTCAACTATTTTTGGCTAAAAAAGAAGTTATTTCTCCCCTTGGGAACGCAAGAACATTAACTACCTATTCCAAAAACAACAAAACAAGAGAATATCAAACTACTAGATAAACAAGAAGTAGATAAACAACGAATAAACTAAACATAATGCTTGAATAAATAAAACAACACTATTCTTATCACCGTTCCCCGGAAACGGCGCCAAAATTTAGTAGGCGATCGTCATGTGTCGCTTACCAAATTAAATTAAGTACCAATATATAGATATATAGATGAATATATGTATATATTTATACTAAGCCTTAACCTTAAACTCTAACTAGTAGAGCGATAAGTAAGGGTCGATCCCACGAGGAATGGTTGAACAATATTGTCTTAATATGTCAAGCAATTGTATAATTCAAACAAGAATAAACTCGAACAATGAAAGCAATAAAGGTTGGGGGGGAGGGGTTTGTTTGTCAAACTAGGAACCACTATTTAGCTGATCAACTAAGCTAAGATTCAATTAACAAAAGATAGCAAGATAGATAAATCGATTTTTGGATTTTAAATATATGATTAAAGTATCTACCCTTGATCGAGTATCCCTTTGGTTCCAACGAATTACACAATTATTGTTGATACCTAATGGAAAGCATTTCAAGTCCCTATTTCACGACTACTAACAAGCTCTAGCAACCGTATTTTCTCGTAATTATGGCTAATCGAAATAAGCTCTTTGACTAACCCTATCCAATTAAACCAAAATGTCGAACAAGCTCTCTTCAATTTGGCAATCGAATGATAAAAGCTCCAAGATAATGAAACAGATTTGACATAAACCTTGAAAGCTCGGGTTTAGAGGTCGAACTCTACACTATCACCAACGAAACCACTCGTTGTTTGCTACTAGGGAATCGGAAATCCTACAATTACGGATAGTGATTTCCAATTCTCGCAACACATTCATACACTTCCTAGAGGTTGATCAAGCCAAGAAAAAGCATACAAATATGAGTCAACAACAGTAAATAGTATAGAACACTTGAAATTGCAATCAAATGGTAACATCAACTAGCAATAACCATGTAAACATTGTCTCTCAAAATTTTACATTTGATCAAGGGTAGAAATAAGGGTGCTACTCACCCATGGAAGCTAAAACAAACAGAGAATAAGTAGAAAAACAAAGAAACATGATACTGAGATGGATGAAACCAAATATGTCAATTGGAGAAGATGATTCTTCAATCTCTTGCCCAATCTTCCTTCCTTGGTGGCTTTGGTGGCTCAAAAATGGCTGAAAAGTGTGTTATTCAATGTCCCAACGTAGGTTAATTTCGAAAGGGAGGATATATATATAGGGGGAGAGTTGTTACTTCAATTTAAGGCAAAATCGCGTTCAGGAATTTAAAACAGGACAAGGAATCTCGGCTGAGACGTGAAAAAGGACTTTTACAATTTCTAAACCTAGGGATAATCTCGGCAGAGACGTGAAAAAGGAGATTTTTAGGGTTTGGGTTATCTCGGCCGAGATTGAATTTCATCTCGGCCAAGATCTTCATCTCTTTGAATCTCTTATTTTCCTTGGCGAGGTATCTGGGCCGAGATTCCATACCCGTCTCGGCCGAGATCTTCAATCTCTCAAAACTCCAGGATTTCTCTGGAGAGGTATCTCAGCCGAGATTTGTGCCCTGTCTCGGCCGAGATCGACCCCTCAGCCCTGTCCCTTGTCTTCGACCGATCCCTCGACTCTGCGATCGTTTGATATTCTTTTTCGATCATTTTGCACATGTCTTAACACAAAAATAATACAAACGCATTTTTTTGTCCATGAGAATACAAAAGCACTAAATACACGTGATTATGCACATTATTAACACTAAAATGACACTAAAATGCCTTAAAGTGCGTGCACAGAACACGTGTACCAATGAGCCCTTGATGGAAATCTCCAATTTCTTACCTTTTTGGTGGAGTAGCCCTTGTCTTGTCTACACAGGGAGCATCAGAGGTGGGGCCGACTGGCTACACCATCTGATGAAACCACATAGCATGCACAACTCAACAAATTGTATTTGATGCGCGCGTGTATCAATCCAAGTGTCATGTTTTTTTTATAATCATTCTTCTTTTTTCGTGTTGTCAATTTAATTTGTCATATCGTAAAATGAGTGATATAAATTAATATCTACACTTCATCCTTCTTACTTTATTTCTTGCTCTTTCAGATTTTTCTGTCACCCGATCGACCTCATTGTTATTATTTTCCTAAACCACTGCAATGCACATTCTAGATATGGATGTTAATTTTATACTCACTAAGGTTACCCAACGAATAAATGAGTAATAGAGCCATCCGAACCCAATATTTTAGTGATCAAATATGCTAAGGTACAGACACATTATATTATTTGTTTACCTTCATCGTCTACCTAATTCCACGCATACTATATATAATTTTGTTGTATCACGTTATATATGATATGTAACATATTATACATTATCTATTTATTTTCATATATTAATTCGGTTACCTAACTATCCACGGTTGAGCCCAATTACCAAAATATTACATGTGCCCTACTCGAATAAAATAGAGTAGAATATGGATGAAATATTGTTAGCAATATAAGTTAAAGAGTCCTAACTTAACACAAAATCATGATCATACGTAATCATGATCATAGGTAAAGGGTTGAATCCCACTTACATACGCTTCCACACTGTCATATATGAATTGATATGGGATATCGTAACTAGGGGTGGGAGAAAATATCAAAATTTTCGGTATACCGAAATTTCGGTACGGTATGATACCATACAGGAATTTTTCAGTACGATAACGGTATGATAATCCATAAATTTTAGTATTCCGGTATATACCGAAAAAAGTTCGATATTTTCGGTATATACTGGTATACCAACATTTTTTCAGTATTTTGGTATATCAAATTTTAATAGTATACCGTAAATCTTCGGTATCCCAAAATTAACGGTATGGATCGGTACATACCGATACCAATACAAAATTCGGTATATCGAATTCTTTATGAGTCCTCGACCTATCGCCATACCAAATTTTCGGTATGTCGATTTTCGGTACTATAATGGTATGGAATTGGGCATACCGAAATTTTCGGTACAATAACGGTATGGATTTTTGGCGTACCGTACCGGAAATTTTGATACGATAACGTATATAGGCAATTCGATACGGTATAATCGTAACAATCCACCCCTTTCAAACCAGACGTCCAAAGACGGCACACTCGGTATAATCGTACAATCCATCCCCTTTTAAACCGAACGTCCATGGACGGCACTCTCCGGGTGGCAACCCATACCAAGACCCACTCCCCAGGTGGCAACCTCCCTCGGGCCCTCATCTAGGGTAACAACCCTCGGGCCCACCATCGGATAGCCCCTTTTCTTAGCCTGCCTGAATCCCGTAAGTCAAACTAAATTTTTAGACATATAAGTTAGGGAGTCTTAACTTAACCAAAATTATGATCAAAGATAAAGAGTAAACTCCCACTTATATAGCCTTCCACATTTTTACGTGGAATATTGTAACAAACATGCAACCTACCCAACACATTTATGCCCCTAATTATAGATGCCAGGGAAATGAATTATTCTAAATATTATGAACAATCTTTTTCCTTAGTATGCCCCGAGTCCCTCTTTGTCCAGGAAATTTTTTCTATGTTTTATAATATTCAACTAGTTATTTTTAATCAATATAATAAATTAGAAGTTAGATGAACAATTTAAAATATATTTGAATGTAAAAATTTTAGAATCAAATATTGAATAAATAAATTGAATAATTTAATTTTTTAAAATAAAGAAATTTTAAATTATCTAATATATTTTTACTTCATGAAAAAATATTTAATTTACTTTTATAGGCAGCCTAAGTCCATTGCAAAAATTGACATTTTTAAGTTTTCAATTTTGAGAAACTGAAAATTGCAAAAACTCTCTTATTGAGAAACTAGCTTTCAATTTTTACTATTGCCAAGTTGCAAGCTTTGTCAAATTGTGAATCTGTAAATTATGAAAATAGTAAAACTTCTTAATTTGATATGTGATTGTCACGTGTTTGATATTTGGCCGGAAAAAATCAATGGAAATTACAACTTGTACGTTCTTAAACTTCAAGTTGCAATCAGAAATAAAACACCCTAAGATATATTATACAGTAAGATTACATATCAAAGTTCTCAACTTTTCTAACCGTGCTACATTATCTAATACTATAACCATATGATATTTTTATTAAGATATAATTATTATTTAAACTACTTTAATGAAAGCACGTAATCAACAACAGAGATATATATTATTTGATTGTGTTATATATTATTGTTAGGCATGTAACATATAGTACTATTTTTGTTTTATATGTATATAAGGATTTTTATGTAATACTAAACCTATCTCAATAAACTTATTTTATGTAATAGAAGTTATATCATTGACAGTTGAACGTATTTCGTGAACAACTGATCTTCCACATCTACCAACTTTATTCAGTTTTACAGATTAGCTTTTAACACATAGCTTATAACATGAAATAGTTAACATCTCTGATAAAAGGCAGAAGTAAATTAAGTTAAAAAAGAATAATATGTGAAACATCAAGAGCAATATTTTGTCCGAAAAACAAATGAATATCAATTACTGAGTACTGTTAAACCTGTCAAACACAAGGAAAAAAATCCATACAACTGGAAAGTTTAAACATGGTCGACTGGAGAATAAAAAATATAGAACTGATAGCTTTACCAACTCCTAATCTTGAACCTTCGCTCCAAACATAAGATTTTCCTCATGAACCAAAACAGATGTCGCCCTCGAACAAATAAATAGTTCATTCTCAAATATAAAATCACTAAGGGACTGCTTGATATAAATTTAGGAATGACAATGGTAATGGATATAAATAAGGGGTCAATCATTCTATGGAATGATGTGGGAGGAATTGCTAATAAAATGGGATAATGATTAACTTATTTATTATGTACCAAGCATGATAAATGGGAATCGATCATCTATCATTCCCATTACCTACCCCTACTCCCCCAACCATTATGGTTACGACTCCTTGCTATTGATTTCCAGAACATATATAATAGGTAATATGTATACTTAAAAAGAATCAATATCAAAACTTAAGGAAAGAACTACAAAAGTTCACCATCCCCGGTAGGCTGCTTGGATTTAAACAATGTAGCTCTTAAGTTCTCCCTATCTATTGTTAAAATTGTCATCTACAATCCCAACAAATTTGGCCTCTTCACCAAAAATGGGAGCCGTTGATGACAATGTTCTATAAGAACTTTGGTGCAATTGTGAAGTTCACTGAAGACGCACATAAAGTCGAAGAATGCATCCCATTTATAAACAATCAATCTGAGTAAACTGCACTATCAAAATGATTTTGTAATTTAAACTAAATTGCAATTCTAGATATAGAAAATGTATTTGGGCAGGAAAACTTGGAACTTAGCTATTTATAGGTGGTTCTACTTTTATACTAAGTAGGATGTTCAATACTATTCAAACTATAGATACTACCTCATATTACTTCTTTTATTTGTTAATTTAATTTATTCAATTATACGTAACTTATTTGTAAAATAAAAATTTTAATTTTAAGTTATAACAAAGCGAGACATTAACTTTTGGACATGACTATTTGGGGACAAAATCAATCTTTCTAACAGGACTTCTTTTAGGATCTAGATAGCAGGTTCCAAATAGCGAATAGACAGTTGAGAGCAAAAGGGTTCACTAAACCCTTGAAACGTTTAAAAAAAATCAATAGTAGCATAGTAGTTTCAATAATACTGAAAAATATGGATTACATATAGTTTTCTTCAGAACTGAAATGGGGTTATACCTGCAATCACCATTGCGTAACAAATTAGTATTTAGAATTCCATTCCTTGTCATTTTAGTAATCCACTAGTATTCTATTACTATAGTTGATTTGGATAACTAATGTTAAGATCAAAGATTCTCGACCAATCAGAAGAATAGTTGACAGACAAAATAAACCTGCATTTTGCAATAAAAGATCCAACACCAGCTGAATATGTAACAAACAATAATGGATCATATCTACTTCACATTGTTAATCAAAATCGCAGTTTCAGAAGGCGGAAAAAAAACGGAAGACTGCACGAAATCAGAACACTAAGTGCAAAAATGAGATAATACTCCTACAATGAGCATATTTTCACATTTAAGTACCAAACTAGAGAATATATCCCCTTTAAAGACTTAGGCTCCAGAACCTTACGATAGAAATCCATGTCTATTTCCGAATCATTATGCCTATATTCTACAAAGAATACGTTTACGGGTATTTAGTTTTAGTTCACTCTGTAGTAACAAATAAAGAACAACAGCAACTAACCGTGGCAAAAGCAACTCAGAACCTTGGTTCTAAAAGCTATGACTTACAATTAGTGCTGAGAAGGCTCAACAGTTTTTCACTCCTTTAGATAGTGATACTCCATACCTCCCCATCTGGTAATTGTTTACATCCCAAAATTGCACATCTGCACAAATTCCATTTCGTTATCAACATACTTTGTCCAGAGATGCTTGTAACGATTCATGGCAATATCCAGCCACGGCTTCATGTCTCCACTGAAATGTATAACGGCAGCCTTCTCAATTTCCTCCATACTTATGCTAGGATTGATCCCAAGCCCTAGCACGTGCCATGCTTTGTCCAATGGCTTCGTTGTTGAGTAAAATGTGACAAGCCCAGCCGGTAGAGTCCCCAATTTCCATAATGTACGGTCCTCATTCTGACATTCGTTAACCATATTCATGTCAGAAAAAATTTATCACAACTCTTATATAAGTTTCTTTAACTATGTAGAACTTTCATCCAGCGGAAAAACAAAACCAACTAGAAATTAAAAGAGTAAATTAACATATGTTGTTACGTACCTCTGCATTGTGTAACAAATTGGTGTTGACCTTTTTTTATTATTTCAGTTACCTCAATAATTGGTAACAGGTGAATTTTAATTGTAGTCTCCAACCTTTGCATTTGTAAAACAAATAAGTATCATTTTAATTTTTATCATTCAGTTCTAAGGACTTGGATACAATTTTTTTACAAAATGCAAAGATAGGCAACCACAATTTACCACTATAGCCACCATTGAAAACCGTTGGGGCTTTTCATTTTAAGGTTTTGACCTGTTTGGTAACTAAAATGTAAATATCGAAAGTTGGAGACACAATTCTTATGATACCATGAGAAGTGAGGGATGCATTTGCCCAAAGATATTGTTAAATAATTGCTAGAGTATTAAGCTTACCAGATTCTGCCAATAATGATACTGCTCGGTGCATTTTTCCAGTCGCCAAGCATCCAGGTCAAATATGTTCATGCCAAAAGCCCAGGCACATGCCCTGGGATTAAACTTCTCCGTGATGAGGGGATGAGAAAAGTTCAAATATTCAGAAAGGCGATGAAAAGATCCAAAGCAAGTATTGACTGCACCATTAACCTTGCCATCCATATCGATTTTCCACAAGGCAGTCAAGTCTTTCTGAACTACAACATCGTCATCCAGAAACAGAATCTTGTGCAACTTTGGATACAGTTCAGGCAAGTAGAATCGGAGGTGATTGAGCATTAATAAATACTTAGGGTTTCTGAACTTCATGTTATTCACATCCGTACTGGTATTTCCTGCCTTTGTCTCGTAGTAAAACTTCCTCAAGTTTGCAGATTGAAGTTGCTTGAGCACCGGTGCATATGAAGGATTCAAAAAAGTGAAATCATCAGCTGCCTTGATCTCAATATGGGCTCCCCCTTGCAATGGCCTCATCTTAAACCAAACCTTAGTAGCAGCAAAATTCATCCTATCAGTAATAACGTGGAAAACATGTTTCCATGGCTCCTCTGCATTCTTAACAACCGAGTTTACCACCACAGAGATCGCAATCACATTGTCTGAAAATAGAGCATAATGGTATAAAGTTGGGTCCTCAAACTCAGGCTTGGGCTCATCATCCACATACTTTTCAGGATGTGCAATTCTCTCCTCCATAAGCCGCATTGCTAGACAATGCAAACTCTTGGGAGTTGATTTTGCAGCAATCATGCTGGCAAAGACCCCATTCTTCTTGGCTTTCAAAAGCAACTCATTGACAGCAAAGATTGTATCTTTCAGTTTCTGGATCTTTAACTGATTGTCATATGATTCCTTGTTCTCTGAGATCATCAACCTAGCAATCTTAACTTTATCCTTGACCTCCTTCTCAAACTGCCTTAAGACATCCTCATCAACCGGCCCATCAGATTCAAACAGAGCAGTGCGATAGATCTGCTTTAATTGAAGGTCGGAGAAATTTTGGGCCAAATCATCAAACATCTTAAGCTGCTTAGATATCTCGAGCTTGAGTTTCCTCGCGTAGGTAGCATATGCATTTACTAATGCAACATGATTGTTTGCCTGATTGTATATCAAATCTAACCTAGTCTTTACTGGGTCCGACTGCCATGCCAAAAAACTTCGTCGAGCATGAGAATTCCCTGTCGTGTCCCCAACCTGTTCATAATGTTCATTTCCAGTTATTTTCCCATTTAGTAATAAGATAAAAACGTCAAAGTTCTAGAGGAATTCAGAGATACAACCTCTGAGATAATTGCATTAGCTAAAACTCATAATGTATTGGGGATTCTAAAGTTATGTCCACGAAAAGATTGCTCAAACAAAACGTTTGGCAACAAATCTTTATTTATTCGAAAAGCAATAAGGATCAAGATATTAGCTGCATCCGTAAATGCTAAAGACAAAAGAAAAAGAACAATTTTGATTTCGGATTCATGTAAATTGGCAAGGAAAGCAATCTGAGAATATGGCAGTGTATATTAGCCTGCAACAAATCACTAAAACATAATTTAAGGAACAATTGAACAAAATGGTTCACAGGGAACAAAAGAAGCAGGTAGTGAGAGAGAAATGATGAGTGCTTACGGCATCGTTGTGAGATGGGTGAGAGGTGAGCAGTACGGAGAGCGTGGCGAGGAATAGAAGTGTGAACATGGCGGAAACAAAGATCCGGTAACTGAAGAAGCTTCGAATCACGGATCCACCTCCCGATCCGACCCGACTGCCCCGGACCGCCACCGCCATGACAATTGCCCCAGGACAAATCTACAGTCAGTGTATGTCGAAATTCAAATCCAGCAATTATCGATCAAGGGTTGAATAGAGCAGAAGATTCTGAGTTTTGGTGAAAGTGTGTGTAATGGTTGAATAGGGGCTACAGATACATGCGAATCAGTAGGTATTGGCGATCAAAGTGTGTGAGAGAAGAGGCAGTGGGATCTGAAGTGTGAAGCTGCGAGTAGTAGAGTGGGAGAGGAAAGATTTACTGGTCCAACCCGCGTCCGAGTCGGCGTCGGTGGTATTAATAAATAATAATAATAATAATATTAATAATAAACTTGAGAACATACGGTCTTATTATACTGGCCCCATTTCTGAAAGATAATACTTTTCCTGGTATAAATAATATTTTTTCAGTAGAAAACTATTTTTTTCTCAGAAAATAAAAAATAATACATATATATATCTATAAAATTATAACTTTGATTTGTAAAAAGAATGCATTTTCAAAACAAGAAATTATAATTTCTCTTCCAAAACATAATACTGTTCTTACCAGAAAATTTCTTTCAACAAATTAATATTTTTTTGCTGCACAAAAGAAATTATACGTTTTCATAAATGTAAATGAATAGATAATAAGAATTTTGTATGTTTATATAATTTAAATATAATAAAATATTACAATCAATATATAATAAGAGATGAAAAATTATATGTTAATGAATGAAGTCAATGAAAAGTATTAAAAATTAAAAATTAAAAGCGTATAAATTTCAGTTCGTTATAGAATATTCATATATACAATATTCATATTTGTTTTTCTTAATGTATAAATATATCTAGCATCCTTGTATGGAGGTCATGTTGATCATTCTATGCAAAGGATGAGCGTATCTATGTATATTTATAATTTTATAATGAATGTTTATATTTATCCAAAGTATCTAAATTTTTTTATTTTTTCAAATATAATGATCAAGAAAATTTCAAAAGCTTTTAGTGAATATAAATGACACTACATTCTAATTTTATTATTTTTTATTTGTAGCACAAAAACACTAATAATTAACTCACACAATCAACCAACAAACAATTGTTTGTCTTTAATTTAATTCATTTACACAATATGGTGTCAAATTATAGATCGATAATAGATGACAAAAATCAATTTATTATACAGGAATATCACATTAAAAATGAAAAAAAAAATCTTTCATAAAATTAGATTATTTTGTTGTAAAAAAAATTATAAACGAAAATTGTAAAATATTTACTAGATAATTCAATTTTATGTGATGAAGAAAATTAATAGGAAAAATAATTAATAAAAATGGAAACAAAATTTAAATTAATATTAAATATAAAAAAGACGATTAATGGTTTATTTGATAAAATTATATTAAACTATTTTTTATTTTAATTTTTTTCTTAGTTTATTTGTTTTTCCTTTCTAGGTATGAATATACTAGACCACAATTTTTTTATACACATAACTGATACTACACAAATGACAGGACACATTAAGTGAAAATAAAATTAATTACAAGAAGAATGGGTAAAGTAAACATAATACATATGATTTTAAAAAAAAAATGTTTTTGCCAACAAACTTACTCACATCTCACTCTTTTCCCCACATTTTCGCCCCCTCCCACCATTTTAGATTCTAGATAATTCTTTTGGTTTCTCTTACACAATTTCGATCACACTCTGTCTTACTCTCTCACAATGTCAGTCTATCTCTGTTACTTAGATGGGTGGTGATGTCATATCACTTCCCCATCAGTTACTCTGGATCACTTAATCTTCACAGCAAATAAAATTTGGGAGTAGACACAAAATTTTATTAAATCAACAGATTTGATTAATGTTGATTTCAATTAAAAATAAATTAATTGCGCGGAACAGATGCTACGAGATATGGTTTCAAACCTTTTTTGGAAGGTTGCGTGATGTCTCCGTTTATAGACTTGGATAAAATAAGCTGATTGTGGGGGACTTACTATTGAGTTGTTTACTTTGGGTTGCCCCCAATCCATTGAAGAGACTCAATCCCAATAAAGAACGTTCATATACTCTCTCAGCCAACAGTAATTTAGTACTCCCCATCCTAAAGAAAACATATCAATTGATTTGAGATAATAGTGCTTAAATATATTTAGACAATAAAATATTTTATACCAAAAATAATATTTTCCATTAATGGCAAACAGTTTTGAGTGGAAAAATTCCTAGGTTATTATTTTGGTGGATTTTGTTATTATATATGTATAGAAGTGATTTATTTGAAAAAATAATATATTTTAAATATGATTACGTGTGTTATAATGCAGTCTCATAGGATAGTGCATTATAATTCTATGTTATATTCATTTTCTAGTATTTCTATTGTACAACAGAGGGATTGACCCTTATTTAATATGATGAATGTAAAAGTGTTATACATAAATAGTAATTTTCATGTATAATTTAGGAGTCTTACTTCAATACATAAATAGTAGGGGTATATTAGGAGAAAAACATTTAATACACTTTTTAAAAGGAGTGAGATTATCTTTTTGAGACATCCCTAAAAGAAAAATGGACTACCTTTTTTGGATGGGGAGTATATGAATAATTATTATTTTCAAATTTAAAATATATGGGTGGTCAGCCATATTCTTCTTCAGCTATGTGTATAATCACATATAGTTCAATTCATTACCAATATTCAAATCAACACAAATATCTACATAATTCACAGCGCATTAAATAATATTAAGACAAAGTAATACATAAAATTAGATAAATAATCTAATTAAAAATTAGTTTCTTTTTTATTATCCAGATACTTTCATTTTTTATGACATACGTCCACGATAAATTAACAAACCCATATCAAGCAGCTATTATTTATATACAATAAAACAGTTAAAATTTTATACTAAAAAATCAATATTTCAATATTTATATAGTTGGAATCCAATTGCAATAATACTCTATAAGAGTTCTTGTGGAAGGTACGCATTAATTTTATGTTCAAGAATTAGTCATATATTGCTATCGATTGATATAAATAATCATTCGTCGTGATAAATGATTTACTCAAGTAATGAGAACCCTCACTATCTTGTGGAGCCAGATCCTCTCCATCAGCCTATTACAATGCACATATCCATTAAGGGTAATTACAAATCAGAATCTTCTCAAAATATTAAAATTTCACTTTTGTTTCCATGAATTCACTATTTAGGCTTCTTCCCAGCCTTATTGCTTGAGCATGCATTATGTAGACCTCCCATAGTAGCAAACTACTTTCCTCCTTTAACAATATTGACCCAGATTTCGTTGTTGATCTAGGATTAACTTGACCTTGTTGCAGTTGCTCAAACATGGAAGGCCTCCGTTTTCCCTACCACAAGAAAACTTAAAAATTAGACTTCGAAATTACATCAACACAAACAGAAGTTTCATAACAGAGGATATGCAAAATGTACCTTTCTTCTAGCCATTGTTTGGGAAACTTGAATCTTCATCACTTGTTCGGTTACTTAATCCTAATGATCATCGTTAAACACTTGTTCAAATATCTAAGGATTGAAGAATCACCAAGACCACTACTACTGCCTAAATTTTGAAATTCAGCATTGTTCATCTCTAAACCCTATGTGTTTATTACCTATTGATGAAACACAATAAGTTCATAATCATGCACTCAAAATGTTTAGAACCAAGTGTATTTGAACATGTATACCTAAGGATTTTCAAATGTGACATCATTTTGAGAGTTCTCTCCCTCATATTTTGTGGCATTATGATGAGCAAAGTTTCAGGACTTCATAATGAAAGAATCGGATTTGGTTTTCTATATTTCAACAATTTGGCAGAATAATGACCAATTTAATACCTGTTGTATTACTTTAACATCTCGCGTGGTTTCATCCCCTGGATGTTAAGCTTCAGAAGACTGAAGATTGTCCCATTGAGATGGAAATCTTCTTTTGGAACATTAGAGTTGTATAAGTTAAACGTCTGAATTTAAATTAAAGAAGGTTAATCATTATCATACCTTTCCACAACCTTCGATGTTATGACCTGCTACACCACATTTGCTGCATTTTAGATTTTTTTTTTTTGCCTTTTCAAGATAAATTGGTCTTTGCCCTGAGATCTACCCCGTCTTCTATTCCTCTCTTTTTTAGGAAGCTCTTCTAGCTTTTGGTAGCCTCCCAACGCCCCTCCCACAATTTGGAGGCAATGGAGGGGTGTAATCAGTCTTCTGCCACTCATCCCTCCCATTAATAGGTATGGTAGCAGGTTTATAGGTAGTCTTATAAGCTTCAATCTTATAACAGTTGTGTACATAATCCTCAAGATTCAATTTCTAGCAATATATTGCACACAGGGAATGTTTACATGGGATTCCACTGATATCCCACTTTTTGCATCCACAAGCGTCATTCCCAAAATCCACATTATATTGAGACCCATCAAAATAATCAATCTGATAAAGTGTATCATCATATTTAATACAATTAGCCACTTTTGCAATGTTTAAATTAATATTTAAATTGGTTTTACACGTTTCTTAGTGCTGAAGATTTTCCTAAAATGTATTTCAGGATTGTACATTGTATTTGCCTGAAAAGTTGAAATATTGGTTGCTAAGTGACTCTAACACTCTCAAAATCATCCTCAATCTTCGACAAATCCACATCCTCAGCCCCTTCTTGTTCCCCCTTCTTTTACCCCTACTTCTTCCACCTCTTGGTCAACATCTCTTTAAATAGGTTGTCATCCTCTTCATCATAATTAGACTTGAAGTCCCAATCACTATCCTTAAAATCACTATCGGAGTCTTCTTCAAACTCATCTACCAACTGCTTACCCATGCCTTCTCTCTCAACCACTTCTTTATTGTCCTTCCTCTCAACAATGTTTTCCTTACCCTTTCATTTTCCTTGCTCACAGGAGCATTTCTAGGCTCCTTAACCACCCTATCAACTACATCTACCCATGTTTTTCCCTCTCCCTCGCCCTCTCTATCTTACTCACCCTTACCCTTTCTCCACACTTAGTTCAAGTACCTAGAGATTCATCAGCGTACACAGAATCCTCGCCACTCCTAACATATTGCATCATATCATAATCACATTTAATTAAGTCAAATTGATGTATTTCACGGTATCTTTTATAAACTTTGAATATATATGAAGACTCAACTATATTCACTACCCCAGAAATAGGAATAAAGTAAAATATCACTAAATTCGCCATAAGTAACGACCAACAAATTTACCGAAATGACCCCCCAATAACATACACATTGTGACTTTAAGTTATGCATCTTAACAACCATATAAATAAAGGGCAGTGGGACAAAAGTTGGTTCCCCACTACAGAATAAGTAAGGGACAATGGGGTTTTTCTTCAACACAACAACAAGCACAATATCCGCATAAAATTGTACGATTACACGCTATTCGGAAAAAATTAGTCAGAGACAAACATATAAGTTATGCATCTCAATAACCATATAAAATCATCAAGGATATAAATGAAAAATCATTTTAGTGAAGAACTACGAAGAACGTATAGTAATCTAGTGGTGGGTCGTCATTGTTCTTCACATATCTGAAACTCATCTTTAGAGATCAACTTCGATCTTGGATTGATTTACAGCGAGATTTGACTAGGGTTAAGAGAATTGTGGGATCTTTTTTACGATTAGGGCTAGATCTTTGGGTGAAGTGAGTTAAAAAACGACTTAAGTCATTTGTACATTTGTTCCATCCCTAAATGTCCATGTCAGTAAAACCAAACAGCACCTTACTAAAAAAACATTCCACGTGGGCATCTTTCGATTGCAAAACCGGGAGCCTGCGGCATACACAGATCTATGTATCCCATTATGGGGGCACGTCCCACCATAACCTTGTCCCTACTCTTTTTTTTTAATTCATGTATTACTATTTTCTTGAGTTTGTATTAGTTACAAGGTTAGAAAGATTTATCGAGCCCTTTTGGTTCCTCTCAACAAGCCTTATAGATAAAACAATAATCTTGCAGTTTGCACGTCTAATTTTTTACAGCTAGATAATAGAAGATAAAAAGTACAAGAACTAGTGAAAAGAACTATCATTAGTTAATACATTAAAATATTGAGCAAAATAAAAAGTAATATTATAAAAAAATCAAAACCTATTTTCTATCACATTGAAAAATAGGAATATAATACAAAGTCAAGTAGCAATGAGTGAAGTTAAAAAACTTTCAACTGGTTCGGGCTAGGATTATTGATTTTGTGCCTTCATTATAAAAAAAACCTAGATATATATATATTTGTCCCTGATTAGCGGTCACAGGATACTTTCGCAAACTTTTTACCGGTTACATGACTATTTTAATTAGTGGACAATGTAAAAAAATTTAGCCAAGTGTGATAAACACTACAAGAAATTTGAGTTTTCGTGACGATAAAGTTCATCATATAAAAAAGTCTTATTTCGTCACCATAAGTACTTGGTGATGAATTTTTTACGTCACAACTATCGTCATGGTATGCCCGTGGTATTAGGTATATGTAATAATATTTGAATTCGTCACTGAAAGTATGACTTTTGATGATGTTAAATGTCATTGTCACCATATCTTATAATTTATAGTGACGCATAATTCGTTACTTTTAACATCTAAATTTTGTCATCTTATATTGTATTTCGTCATTGAAAGTAAACATATAATATAACGGAAGGTATCTTTGTCATCAAAACATCAAATATTTGTGACAAAACTTAATATA
Organism: Ajuga chamaepitys; assembly: GCA_958295605.1. Taxonomy (NCBI): domain Eukaryota; kingdom Viridiplantae; phylum Streptophyta; class Magnoliopsida; order Lamiales; family Lamiaceae; genus Ajuga; species Ajuga chamaepitys. The sequence continues at coordinate 23,360,274 of OY282497.1, read as the reverse complement.
TTACCCAACTCATAAAACTTTGTTGACACTTTCATCGTCACAACTATATTCATTATTTCGTCATGTTTATAATAAATCATCGCAAAAGAATTACAAATGGTGACAATGTATTTTGTCATTGTAAAGTAACAACAAGCGACAAAAAATTTAATGCCACTAAATAAGTACAAATGGTGATTGCTGAATTTGTCACCACACAATTGTACACGTAACGAAAATACAAATCATCACTAATTACGTAAATGGAGTGACATTATATTGTCATTATCTGGCGACAAAATGTTTTCTTCATCATATTATATATTGTACTGTGACACACTAGTTGTCACGGATGATTAATATTTAGTGACAACTTTTTCAAACCATCCTCTAGTAAATTTGTATACAATGTTAAATGAATTCATATGCAACTATAAATGTATAAAATTAAATAGTTCCAAAAAAAATTATGCATAAGCAAAAATATGAGCATAATAGAAAGTGTCAAACATCATGGTTTGATATCTAAATAAGAACATTTTTTTAAATATAAATAATAAATTGCTAACAATCATCATGCTGAAAAAACTATGAATACCTAGAAAAATGCAAAATTATTGGCAATTTTAACAATTTGCCGTACTGTTCATGTTGGGATTAAAATTATACGTGCTCTTTTTTGGTATTTAGTAAAGTAAGTGAACTCGCCTGTGCCACAGGCGAGTTCACTTTGGACTGACAGGTAAACAGTGCCAGGGGCGAGATCAATTAGATTTTTTTATTTTTTATTTTTTTAATCTCGCCTGTCGTATAGGCGATATACGGTATGTGTGCCGTATCCATACGGTATGTCGCCCCTGGCAGGGGTGACTTCTGGTATTTTCTTTTTTTTTTTTTTTTTTTTATACGTGAACTCGCCCATGGCAGGGGCGAGTTCAATCCCATTTCAGCTTTCTATGCATGCAGCGTGCAGATGTTCAGTAGAGAGGTTGACAGTGCAGCGTGAGTGGTGGTGGGTGGGGGTGGTGGCAGTGTGTTGTCATTGTCAAATTGAATATCTTGGGGGAAAATTTTGACCGGGGGTGATTATATATCAGCTCCCCACATCTTCTTACCTCATTCATTCCAGCCAACACCCATCTTCTTACCTCATTCATTCCAGCCAAAAATTGAACAGAATGCAGATATGGAGCTAAAAAATTTCTCTCCAAATTTTTTCTTCTTTTTTCCTTACTAAGCATTACAGTTTTTGTGCATACTACTCAGAAGAAATTGAAGATTATTTGATAAGGTACAAATTTTTATATTTGGGGCTTTTCTAATGTTTAAATTTAATTTCGATTGGTATATCGATGATTTAATTTTTGTAATTTCTGTATAATAATTTTGAAGGTTGTAAAAAATTCGGTAACAATTTCTTCAGTGGTCACGGTGTGCCCTCTCGTTTGCCCCGGAGAAAGGATTAGATATACAGCTAGTACCAAACTTCATTAAGGTATCAAAATTACATATGTAATTATATTTGTTTTAGCCGATGGATATTCATTATAAAAAATCATGTTCAAAATTTATGTATGTGCAGTTGACGAAACATATATTTCATTGTTGCTCTTAGTTTTACTGTAGTTTATCTTGTCAAGCATATCTCGGATGTGCAAATTATGTTACACATGTTTAGGTTTGTGTTAGTGATATTTTAGGGTATTATTATTATGATGCTTACTGTTTCTTTATATATATAGTTCTTTTTTTAGGGTTTTTATTATTAGTATTGTTATTATATGGATTATTAGTATTACTATTATTATCAACGGTATTATTAGTATCAATATTGTTATTAATAATTATTATTATTATTTTAAACGTTGCATCATTATTTTTTAGAAATATTATATTTATTATTATTCATATTATAATTTTCAATATTATAATATTGATAATTTTATTTATTTAAATATATTATTATTATTATTATTATTATTATTATTGTTATTATTATTATTATTAATGATATTTTTTCTAGAAATATTATAATTATTATGAAACTTATTATAAATATCAATATTATTATTATTATTATTGTTATTATTATGTGGATTATTAGTAGTATTATTATTATCAACGGTATTGTGGACATATAAATATTGTTATTAATAATTATTATTATTATTCTGAACGATATATAATGATTTTTTTAGAAATATTATATTTAATTATTATCCATATTATGATTATCAATATTATTATTGGTAATTTTATTTATTTAAATATATTATTATTATTATTGTGGAGCGTTGGAACACCAGAGCTCAGTATATTGTGACCGCTCCCCAGATCGGGGCACAAGGTGACGAAGTGGACGCTGGCTACATGGGTTGGTATCAAGAGATCACCCGTAGGTTGATAACTCCTGGAATAGGTGTGCAAGAGGGATATCAACCGTCAACTCATGCATATATCGAAAATTTGGTGGGTAAACAACTTCTTATTGACTTCACACTTAAATATTTAAAATTCAAATCATATATGTTAATTTGTAACCTTTATTTTCAGGAAAGAATTCTTGGTAGAATAAATCAACTAGCTATCGGAGAGCGGGACTATATGAGAGAGCCATTCCGAAGATCATTTGAGGAGTTATACCAGGAAGCACAACAGAATTTTCATGATCATCGTGCATCCTACCATCAGCCAAGGCCGACCGCACAGCAACAAGCAGCGGGGATACCCATGCCACATGACGCCTCTCAACAAGGAAGGAGACGTAGTACATCTACACGTGCTAACTCCGGACATCGAGCTAGTGGTACTACCACGCGTGGTACCCATCCATTTAGGTATGATTTAGGCGATGTCCCTGGGTCTTCCCGTTCTACAGTTCATGAGCATCATAGTGTGGACGTGCAGTCGGGCTACTATGTGCCACCGATGGTGAACGAACAGGACTTTATCACTCCTCATCGTGATTCAATGCGGTTTGATCAGTCCTTCACTTCGCTCCTGGATGTCGGCAACTATACGACGCCTGAATCACTTTATCCACAACATGCAAATTTGGGTGGTTATTCAGGACAGTTCAATACGTCGCCGATTCCATATTTAGATCAAACATCATCTTCATCTGGTCATCCAACATTCGGTTTAAATATCAGCACCCAAGATGATGTTCAATCACAACGAGCCCAGGACACGGAATCCGATGCCCCTATCGAGGAACGGAGGGGGAGAACAAAACGAAACAGAAAAAAAACTAGATGTGGAACTGGTCATGAATATTAGATTTTGTCTATTTCTTATTATTTGTAATAGTTGCATAAAGTTGAGTTGATATATTAGATTTTGTCTTACATAAAAAATATATTAGATTTTGTCTTTTTCAAGTTATTTGTAATAATTGCGTAAAAAGTTAATTGATATTTTAAATATTTATAATTAAACTAAATATTATAAATTTTAATTAATCGAATTTATTGCATCGACTATACGATAATCTTAATCTTGCATAAAAAGAAAGTTGGATGCGAGTTAAAAAAATAAACTATTCTTTTTAGGTAATATATATATACACACAAAATAATTAGTTAAAACCATACACAAAAATATGCATGCATGGAAAGCTGAAATGGGATTGAACTCGCTCACGTATGGCGAAAAAAAAAAAAAAAAAAACCAGCAGGGGCGACATACCGTATGGACACGGCACACATACCGTATATCGCCTATACGACAGGCGAGATTAAGAAAATAAAAAAAAAAAATTCTAATTGAAGCAGGGGCGAGATCACTGTTTACCTGTGCCACAGGCGAGTTCACTTACTTTACTAAATACCAATAAAGAGCACGTATAATTTTAATCTCAACATGAACAGTACGTCAAATTGTTAAAATTGCCCAAAATTATTCTCCTAAAAATTATTTCCAAACTTCACTATGTTTCTGTACTCCAAAATGCTAATGACGAAAATCCCCGTCCTTCATCTTCTTCATCATTGCATCAAAGCTGTAAAGGCTAAAATAACAGAGAAGAAAAGTATATAAAATTATAGTTCAATATATAAAAAATATATAATTATTTCAAAGGGAAGCACCATGGTTACGAAGTTTCTCATAAATATAGGGATTGGCCATAATATTAGCTAATGACTCAGGTGCATAAACTTTAGAGTTTGAATTTGAATAATAGTCCGATTATAGTTAAAACACCAAACTATAATAAATCTCATAAAAAATGTATGGTAAGACACTCGAATCAATGTGTTGCAACACATCAACAAACATGAACAACTCTTAAAACTAAATAAATACCACAACTTTTACCTAATTGAGCCTCATAAATTTAATAGCAATATTGGAACATTACCTGCCGTTAGTTTCTTCCTTTTTTTTCCGTTGAGCACAATAATTTCTACCGAAAAGAAGGGATTGGCAATGGGATTAATGTACTCTAAACTAAACCAAATAAAATTATGAGAGAAAATAGAAAAAGGTATAACTACCATATACTGACTTTCTCTCAAGAGGGAATTCAAATTTTTAAGATTATGCCAAAACCAAATTTAGCCACTAGCACTACCAAGCTTCCATAGAAAAATCATAAACAACACTAACTTTCAGCTTGGAGGATAACACAAAACATTTTGAAGCCACATATAAAAAAGCTCCCACTAATATAACTTATTGGATGAAAACACAATACAAGAAACTTTAACCGAAATTAAAAGCAAAATGGCTACATTAATAAAGAAGAATATATGTATCTGTATAGGTTCAATTCAACCAACACTATACAAAAACATGTTCAAATGTAATTTTGGAGATAAGATTATCGACGCCCAAACAGAATAATTAATAACATCATTCCAAAACGTACGGATAGTAAGCATGAAGATGGCAGACATCCTACCTGATGATTATTCATGGAGAACATACGAACAGAAGCCCATCAAAGGTTCCCGCATCCCAGGTACATATTCCAGATTCTTAAATAATACTATTATTTTTATTATTAGTAATATTAGTTTGATTTACCTATGAATCTAGATCTGTCTAATTTTACAGCTTAATCTAGTTTTCTTTTTCTTGGTAATCAAGATTGTAGAAATCGTTAGGCACTATTTAGACAGCGGATTGGGGACTAGCAACTAGTCGAGACCTAGGCAGGACTAGGGATGTAATCAAACCAAACTGTTCGCGAGCTATTCGGCTTTCGGCTCGAAAAAATATTCGTTTGGGATCGTTCGCTGGCCTAAACGAACCGAGCCCGAGCCCAATTTCGAGCTCGACAAAATTTTCGAGCCGAACTCGAGCGTGCAAGTATTTGGTTCGTAAGCTCGCGAGCCTGTTCGCGAACTCAGACTCGCGAGCCGAGCTTACGAGCTAGCTCACGAGCCAGCTCGAATATATATGTATTTATATATTTATTTCAAAAATATATGTGTTCAATAGGATTTAAACTCTAGAACATTTAAAATAAGGCAAAGGTCTTATACTACCAGGCCAACTATGATTTTTAGTAAATGTTTTCATTTAAAAACTGAGCTTAGTCTATAAACGAGTTTTGTTTTAGTGACTCTCGAACTTTATTATAGGTTTCACGAACCCGACCTCGAACTATGTTATCGAACTTTTGCCGAATCGAACTCGAACTATTCGCGAGCTTGGTAATTATATAACGAACCGAACTCGAACACACTTTTATAAGTTCGAGCCGAACTCGAACCGAACTCGAGCCCACTAAAAATCAAACGAGCCGAACTCGAGCCTGGTACTGTTCGGCTTGGTTCGGCTCGTTTACATCCCTAGGCAGGACTAATCGGGATGTCGGCGTGGCTAGACGGAGAGGAATCAGGAAACAAATGAAAGCGGTTAATAGGAGCCTAGCGTCTAGACGTGAGTTAATCAGAGATAGTTAACCATTTTTGCAATAGAGTTTGTAGTACTTGAACTTCTCAAGCTGCGTAATTTAATCATTTAATTTAATAAAATTAGAACAATTAGCAATTAAATATGTGTAGTTTGCAACATGGGTACTACAAGTGCAGTAATGTACGAGGTTGCCCGACCCGGAAGTACGTGGAGAGGGCTGCGACGATCCAACGATGCTCATCGCCATCTGTTGGAGAGCACAATCATACGCTCTCCCTTGCAGACACACCCACCACTTTAATCTTAGAATCTCTTTAATTAATTAATAACTTTAGTTACTTGTAATTCATTTAGGACTAGACACTAATTATCTCGAAAGAGATGTTAGTTAAGTTAGACAGACTCCATGGTCTTGCTTTGGTTTCAAGTGAAATTTTAATCTTTTTTATTTTATTTTTTTTTTAAAAAATAATAATAATTCTGAAAATGCCATCCCAGGAATTCAAACGTTTCAGCGGTCGATTGATGTTTCAAACACCTAATACTTTTCGACAAACAATTGATGTTTCAAAAATCTAACAGTGGTAAAAGGGTATAAAGAGAAAGGGCAAATTGGCCAAGAGATTTGAGTTACCCGATAATCAAATCGAAGATTGTGGTTCAAACCATTAAGAAGATCAGATTCACGGATACAGGAGAAGAGTGGCGCTGTAAACTCAAAACAAAATCCAATGGTTGAACAAAGATAGAAAACGAAAAATTAGGGTCAAATTTTACCTGTTAATTGTATAAAAGTTGTGGTTGAGACGATAGCGATGGTGGGGAAAGGAAGAGCTACGTTCGGCGATATTCCGGATCCAGATCTACGATGGGGGAGAGAAGAAAATCCTTCTCTTCTTTTTAGATGGGAAACAATTTCCTGAAATCTTTCTTTTTCCTTTTTCCTATTTCTTTAACAAGAGTTTTCAATTTTAATTTGGTAGGAAATTTGCCGCTCTATCTTTTGAGCCACAAGCCATTGTTCATTTATGTGTTATAATTATATTACTAGTTCTTTACCCGTGCAAAATGCACGGATAATGAGTTTTTTATTATTATTTTAAAACCTAATATTGATATTTTTAATCATATCAATTATAGTCATTATAAAGAAGTTGCATATTTATTTTATTGAATGAATAATCTTGAATTTCAATATTATGTCTTACCTTGAGTCGCATTTGTATTCTCATGTTCCTCAAGAGTCGCAATACTATGCAATCATCCCACAAATAAGACAAAATTATAGTGAGGTGAACGACATACTGTCTTTAACCCGTTGTTATAACGGGAACAATCTATTTGGACTCTTCCTTGAGAACAATTGTATTCCCACCAAAAGATAGATAGGAATTATGCAATTCACTTAGTTCCATGACATCTTTGAGGATTTTATCCAAATTTTAAATGCAATGTCTATGAGGTATGAGAGCTTAATTCCAAAAAACATATATATAAATATAGAAAAAATTATATTAATCTAATATCAGCATTGAAAAAATTGATTGAATTTAAAGCATAATAAGATACTAAGTAATTCCCAAAAAAAATGAAATTGTTGATAGATTCATTTTGCAAAACTAATCAAATAACATTGAACAATTTTATAAAATTTCAAACACGTTCAAAATAGTCCACATATAAGAAATTATGAAATATATTCATATGATCTAAATTCGACTTCAATTAACAAAAAACACATAAATCAAAAAGTCTTTATTCATCTACGACTCTGGAACTGCACTTAGCCACATCCTTGAACCCATATTGTTGACTGAAATCTTCTAATCCATTCTTCAACAGTTTTTTTTCTGTTTTATTCTTTAAACAGAATTCTCAATTTGGTCTTTAATCAACCGTGACTTATCACCATCTTCAGCATTGTCCAAACAACAAATAATCTCACGATTGTCTTGATCAACATCTTGCCAATTGATGTCTACAAATATCAAATAAAAAAAAAAAAAAAAAAAGGATCAGTGAAGCATATTAAAAATTTGCGAAACATACAGATCGTTACTAATACCTCCTGAAGGTGTTCTTGAAGATGGGAAGAAATTACAATTTGACTTGGTACGTATCTCTCACACAATAATTTGGATGATCCAGAAAAGACAATGACAAAGAAATTATTCACACACTCATACATGAAGACAACAACATCACCATCAACTAATTTATTTGCATTTGCAAAACATTTTCCATCCAAAAGTGAGCAAATACTGATCAGCAATGTCCTCAACCAAAACCAACCAAACTTCTCTATCTATATTCTCCAATGCAAAACAATTTGGAATTTTAACCTCCAAACATTCTCCAATTTTCTTTGACATCAAAACAGACTGAAAAGGAAAAAAAAAACTAATACAAAATAAATATAGCCTGAAAATAAAAGATGTATTAATTAAAAGAATAAATCTGTTTAAATCAATGTCGAATTACACATTGTTAATATTCTTTTATATTATCTTATTTCCAAGAAATTCATGCTGATTAAAAATCACGTAGAATGACCTTGTGTTATCTGGAACATCTACCACACACACATCATGATCATGTATATAAACATGTGGTATAGATGAGGAAGAGTCATATTTGATAAATAAGTAATAACCATCTTTCAATGCATTCTCGTCTACAAACTGTCACCAACCTTTACTCAAATAAGTTTTCTCATCTTCATCCAGTCTAATTTCCATACCCCACTTCCTATTTTTGTTTATTTCAACAGTGCATCTCTTGTTTAAATTTCCAGGCAAAACTTCCACAAATCCAGTAGGAAACTCCTACAAAAAATTAAAATATATTGAATTAACAATAAAATAATTCATTATATACAGTTAAAATGCATAATCAAAGTTCGTGTTATTAATTTCACATACCAGCTTGTCATAGCATGAACTATAGGTGAAAATTGTGCAAAAATACTGATATTTCCATAAAGATGCAATAAAAAATACAAAACAAACTTAATAATAATCAAAATCATAAATTAAGTTTGAAGGGAAAAACATATCATCACATTAAAAAAAAAAAAAAAAAAACCCTACAATTAAACAAAGCACTTGTGCATAAGATCATGGAGTAATTTAAATGAACTATCTGTCAATGCAATTAGTCAAATTATAATTTTGGTGTTTCTTATTTTTTATATCATGTATAATTTTTCAAACATTTCATAAGTAATCTAAAAATGAATATACTCTATTGCTATATTTTGAATCAAATTTATGGATCTATATAATTTACTAAATGGAACATTTTTTAGAAAATAAAAACTAAATTCGACAAATGTATTTAAAATATTTTGACGTATATGCTAATATCCGTGTAATCACGCAACTCTTGATAATGTAGTCATTATTGTCGTCCATAATAGATATCTTATAGTGTATAAACAACTTTTAAAATTTATGAAGAAATTAAGTATGGATATTTTTTGTAAATTTATAACCGATAAATATCCAACATTTCGATGTTCTGAAAAAATTAAGTCTAAGATTAATTAAAATTAAACAATTGAAAATGATTCCAAATCGGTCATTCTTTTTCTAAGGTCCCATATTGTTATGCATTGTTATAAATTTTCAAAAAATTCGTAATTAATTTAAATAATCTACATCCTCTATTGAGTCTTCCAATCAAAATTATATGAACTATATTTCTTACCAAATGGCACATTATTTAGAAAATAAAAACCAAAATTTCCTTCTATATAGACATGTTTGATAAAGATTTATGCAGAAGATTGATTTATAATACTAATCTCTCATAGTAAATGAGTTATTAACTATTTTCAAAAGTCAATAAAAAGGATATAATGTAATTGTTATTCAAGACTTATAATTATGTATGCCAAGAATTGCGGAAGATTTGAAAAAATTATTTAGATGTGTTATCATCTTATACATATAAAATTTACCATTGACAAAATTGGATGTGTTATTGACCTTTTAAGAATTTATTCATATTATTATTAATATCATTTGAATTAATTAAATTGTCTAATTCATGACTATAAATTAATGTGTAAATAATAAGATATATTTTTATACATTAACAAAAAATACTTTTGACAATTATTAACAACTTTAAAATAAATTAAGTAATATTTTTCTTAAGTTAACTAATTTTTTTTTTTTAAATTTTAACTTTACATAAGACATATTTTATGTAGTTTTATGAAATTGGTATAAAATTTCAAATTACATCAATTTTGAGTCCGTTTTGTTTATCATTTTAGAAATACATGAATGAGATATATGCTAAAGATTTTCTAATATAATTATCAAATCAAATACATCCATAAGGTTCTCTAAAGAACGAATAAACTTAATAGTTCTTAATTTATAATAATATGACCCATTATGACAATTATGTTCTAATATGAGGTGAATATATTGCATTCAAACAATTTAAAAACAATAATACTTTTAAATAAGTAGGTTAGGCAATTTAAAATAGGAATGATCTAATCTAATGCAAAAAATTAACACAAATATAATTAACAAAAATATAAATCAACTACGTAGAGTTGATTTATAATTAAAACATAGAGTTTTGAATAATAAAGTTAGTTGTAATAAAGTTAGTTGTAAAATGAGATTTGAATAATAAAGTTAGTTGTAAAATAAGATTTTTTTAAATCACCAATATTAATAGATTATATAAAAGTAAATTGATTGATCTTTAATTATGCTTTTGAGTCCGTTTTGTTTTTCACTTTAAAAACACATGAATGAGTTATATATTCAAGATTTTTAATCTAATTACCGAATTAAATATATCAATAAATTTCTCTAAACAACTAATATACCTAATAGTTCTTAACAAGATAAATTAATTGGTATAAATTTTCATATTATATCCATTTTACTTGCCAATTTAACTATCAATTGAAAAATATATGGATACATATTGAAGATTTTGTTGCAAATATTTGATATTTATGAAGACTTTCTAAAAGAAAATGATTAAAAATCACTATCTATCCAACAACATAAAATATCCAAAAAATATTATGAAGTATTTGTAAACAATAGTATATAAAAAAAAAAAATTATAAATTACAAAAAAAAAAAAGATTATTTGAATTTACGCAATTTTTTTATATTGTGAAATTTAATTTCAAAATATTATACAGAAAATAATGTAAATATCTTAACTTACAGCATTAGTTTTTGCACTAAAATATCTATATAGATTTGCCAGCATTCTTCTTAACTAACTCCAAATGATTAAAACAATTATGGTTGTAATATGTAACATTTAATATGTTACAGCAAATATATATGTAATCCAATGAGATAAATATACATTGCAATACAAATCAATTCCAATTAGTTATGTATAAAAATTTATACTCACGATTAACGAAAACTTGTATAAAAAAAATCAACGACAACTTATATTTCAACAATCTTTAAATTTATTTTATACATATGCAAATTTGCATAAATAATAATTGAATATACTTTGGTGAATATATGAAAAAACTAATGTTATTAATTATTATGAATTGAGAGTTGTTATTAGTTATACCTGTTTAATATGCGAAGAGTTAAAGTTCATTATATAATTATAAAATTAAACAAACCACATGTGCATAAATAATCACAACTAAAAATTATATTCTTACAAATAAATCTAAAAATTCTACGAACATCAAAAAATTTACACAACTACAATACTTCATTAAATGAAATAAACTAAAGTGTAAAAATAAGGAGAAAAAATTTACAGTAAAAAAAAAAAAAAAAAGACCTTTACCTATGTTCGCAGATGTCGCTCCACGCCTGGCCATTGATTCGTCTAAAGTTTGAAAACAAATAATATGAATCAATAAAATTGTTGTTATTTTCGCAATGCAACTAAGAGAGAGAGTTGTTATGTGTTGGTCAAGGATTTTAATGGATTGGAACTTATCTGGTATTCAAATACTATAGAAAAGGAAACAAATAATTAACAAAATGAAAATCATAGAGTTGATAAAATTTTGAAAGTTGTAAATTATTTAATAAATAATAATTTTGTTTTCTTGATTTACAACACACATAGCCTAAATTAAATATATCTCCAAGTCTTCTGATAAAAAATTATAAGTTACAAATTAATGCTTTATGGAGAAGATATAATTATACTATTATTTTTTCTTAGAGAATGATGTAATATCTATTTCTAAAAGTCAATAAAAAGAACAAAAATTTAGGAGTAATTGTGTATATAAAGGATTATAGAAAATTTGAAATTTTAACTTAAATATGTTTGAATATTGTTTTATTAAGTACAAAATTAATAATAATAACGTATTTTTATATAAATATGATTGAATATTAAATGGAAAGGTTTGTTAATAGATTGGATCTTAAATGGTATTTTAAATAATAAAAAAAAAAGAATAAAGTCAACAAAAAACACTTGATTTGATATGACAAATAATCGTATAACATACTTAATGACTAAGGATGTTACATTATTGTTTTAGAACACACATAATTTAAATTAAATATATATTCTAATCTTCTACTTAAATGCTTTATGGAGAGGATATAATTATACTATTATTTTCTTAGATCAATTTATTACAAAGTCACAATTACACGTTAGAAACCAATTGTTTATGGAGAGAATATAATTATACTATTATTTTTTCATAGTCAATTTATTTAATGTCTATTTCTAAAAGTTAATAAAAAGAAGAAGAATTTAGGAAAAATCACTACTCAAGGCATATATAATTATGTATATCAAGGATTATAGAAAATTCGAAACATTTGCTTAAATTTTTTTATTAAATATTCTAAGTTTTATTACTGAACAAAACAACACGCCTTAAGGTTGAAAAAACTATAAAACAATCATCACATAAATTGTTAATGAAAACATTAATATTAAAAAACTAAACATTAAGCATTCAATGATGTTTTAATTAATAAGTTCGCAGAATCTAAAACTTTGAATTTTAAGTCTACACCCAAAGTTATTTCATTCGTCATAAGAAAAAACTCCAAGCTTTCGCAAAGAACAACTGAATCTCCGTCCTTCATAGCACCAACCTTGAAAGCAACTTCATCCAAAATGATACTTGAATCTCTTTTTTCAACACTCAAATTTATGAGATTTTGTTGACAAAACTCTTGTGGAAGGATCTGTATAGGTAAACAAATCTAAATAAAACTTAATATAATCATTAATAAATCGTATAGTATTTCGTGCAAATATTAAGGTTAGAATTTCATTTTTGGAGTCTGGCCAATATTTTTTTCAGCATCATATTCGGTAACAGAGTACTCTATTTGTTGACCGACTCTCTACAACTAAAGGAGTACAAATCATATCATTTTTAAGTAAATGATGAAGCTCTCTTAACTTGCACATTCCTCGTGCAGATTCTACAAACGAAAACAACAAAAACCAAAATAAACAAACAGACTCATTTATATTAAAGTAATAATTAAATTATTAAAAAATATATGTTTTCTAGATGAGTTTAAAATAAATTTTTAATTATACCTTTGTTAAAAGTAATTGGAGTGTCAGAATCTTTGTAGATATTCTTCTTTGACCACATAGTAGACGTAAGTATGTCAACATGAATGACCGTAGAATTCTCAATAGTGAAAACAATAAAATCGCCTGATTTTAAATTATTAAATAGAACAAAAGGAAACCATCCCTGTCTAAAATACACTCTACCGTCAATGTCCACAACAGCTTGAACATAACATTCATGTCATATTCATTTTTCAAAGTGCAACAATTTGGAAGAATCCCTTTTATTATTGGATCATATGCTCGAGGAATACGCTGCAATAATTTTACGAATAAACAACATTAAAAATATTTAATAAAAAAGGAAAAAAATTTAATAATAATACATTTCTGTAAAATTTACTTACACGTTGATTTTCATCACACAACCATTTTCCGGAAAGTATGGTTGATACAACCCATAAAACTTTTCCTTTCAAATGAAATTATCGTCAGCACACATTTTTTTCTTATTTATCTTATTTTTAATATAAACTTAAAAGAAAGTTGGATGAGGATGTTTAAAAAATAAGTTGTAGGTATTTATTTATGAAAAATACGTTTTATCCTAATTAAGGCAGATGAATAATTTCAATTATTACAAAATGAATGATGACAATGATTCCATATAATTTTAATTAATTATGTATTTTTTCTTTGACTTACTACAAATGATGATCATAATTGTAGAAAATATATCCATCATAATATAATTTGAATTAAATTTGATTTACCAAAATGTTGGATGATTTTTTTATTTATTTTGGTATTTTCTCTTTGTTTAAATCCTTTCGAGTGAAATTAAGTTAACATTTACAGTTTTTTTTAACAAATAAATAAATAAAATTATACTCGTTTATTTATAGTAAATAAGCCGGATTGAGAATACATTTTCCTTTATTTTAATATAAATTATAAGTATAATTAATAATTTAAAAGGTTAATTGTAATAAATTATAAAACAAAATCCAATTATGAAATATATATTTAAGTAAAAAAATGGATAAAACTCTGGTAGGTGCATTGTGCATCATTGTGAAATCTCATTATTTTCACTAATGATTTTTGTATGATTAAATTAAAACTGTAGTAAATCTGTTAATGTCATTTAGTCATTCATTGTCTTCATTATATTTGACTTTATAATTAAATTGATTCATCACAATCAAAATTTAAAACAAATATGGCAATATAGTAACTATAAATTAAATAAAATGGGCTGCATCAACGGAAGAAATAGAAAATACATTTATAAAAATGTTCAAAATAACTATTGTAGTTCAACATTGCATAATTAAAAAAAAAAAAAAAAAGCTTCAAAGATTGATTGAAATGGTGATAGAAATCCTATCCTCGTAAATTGTCCCTAAAAGGTTGAGCTGGAAAAAAAAAAAAAACATAACAAAAAAGTTAGTAACAAAATTGTAAAGAAATATTATAATTAAAAAAATAAACTTAAATCATTCTATAACGAAAAAATATAAAATACTCAGAACAGGCCAATTTTCAAAATAAACGGTCTTGATCACAAAATCATCAGTAAATTTTGTAATACGAAACTATTTATTTCCAGCATATGAAACCACAATACAGTCGTGTATTTCAATATCAATGTCACAAACCAACGCTTCTCAACCCTTGTCGAAGAACAAATTTCCTTCTTTTCTTTTTAAAAGAACATCCCAACTTTTAGTTTCACCATATACAAATATATTGCAAGTCATATCAGAAATGTGATTGATATGTCTCACAAATCTATTTGACATTTCCTGCATAGGCAACAACCATAAAGTTAGGATTAATTCTTTTATATAAAGAAAAACTTTATTAAGGGGTAAAATATTTAATGACAAAGAACACGCGTAAATTTAAATATAACCAATTCATGATACTGATTGTGCTCTGGGAATTGATATATAAATTTAGGGAAATGATCAAAATCGGGCATACATTCATTTTCAACAACGTTGCTTGATAAAATATACATGGATGAATAATCTAGGACAATCTATAATACAAAAACATTTTAAATTTATTTTATAAAATTTTAATTTAGATTATAAATGCATAAAGTATAAGAAATAAGCGTTACCTGCTTGACATTAGAAGAGTGTTCATTATAATACAACTTGATATCGTTGGAGAGTAATGAAGAGAATAGTACAAGACTCTTAATTTATAAAAATAAGATTATATTTTTGGAGTTAGATTAGTCATAGTTTGATTACAAATCATCTTCCTAATTAATACACTTTAATAATAGAATTGAAGATTATATTAATCATAATGGTAATATATTTAGTTTTATTTAGAATAAAACTAAACATTATTCAAAATAAATAAATACAAATAAAATATTCGATTTTACATATATATAAAAAAAAAAAACATAGAAAACAATATATGAAAATAAAGTGCACGATTTTTATAGAAAAAAATATTTTAAAGATTTAATTGTTGCAAATATTTTAGTGTATAAAGACTATAGAGGAAAATAATTAAACTTTTTGATCCATTGTAATCAAAATTCCTGGTACTAAAGTCAAATATAATTATTTTACTTAATTATATACATATGTTCGACTATCAAGTGTTATATATAACAGTTTTTTTAATACCAAATTAGATGATACAATGTTTGAATGATAATAATAATTCTGGAAGAAAAAAATTATAAATAATATCAAATATTTTTATTTGAATGAGTTTAAGTGTTGCTTTAGTATGTTACATATACTTTTAATATGTACGAAAAATATCAAATGGATAATGATTATAATCAATATTAATTAGCAATCAAGTCTATTACAATAAGTAAAATATCATTGTACTTAAAAACAAAATATATGGATTGACTATTAAGATGAGAAAATATCTATTCAATCATTCACAAAATTAGATGACACTTACTATTTAAGATAATAATAATCACATATAATAAGCAAACTAATTATTGCATCAATTAAGAATAACTCATATTGAATTTCATGATAACACAACCTTAATGAAAACATGACAAATAATTAATATTTAAAATATTTTTAATTTAATAATTTAAACTTTTTAAATTATCATTTTCATTGATTTATTTATATATATTTGAAATTGTATAGGAATTTTTTGATATTTTTTATTAGTTAAATACATCGATATATTTGACTATGAAGTTTTCTAAATCCCTTAAACTTTTGAAAAATCAGATGATACAACTTTGGATGACAATAATCTGGAAAAAATTCAATCTATATTTGAGAAAATTAAAAATTATCTCAAATACTCAATATAACATTTGATAAAAGAAAATTTATAGATCAAATAAACAAATAATTAATACATAAGAAATAAAAATACAAAATTATATAAATTCTTTTTATTTGACAAATATTTAAGTTGTCATCATATTTTTTTTTCAAATATATGTTATGAATGAAAAAATATCAAATAGAAAATAATTTTTTAATATAAAAAAATATTGATACAATTTTTGAATGACAATAGTAATCTGTGGAAGAAAAAACTTATAAATTATATCAAATATTTTTATTTGGATGGGTTTAAGTGTTGTTTTAATTTGTTATAAATATTTGGTATGTCGAAAAATATCAAATGGATAAGGATTACAATCAATATTAATTACCAATCAAGTCTATTACAATAAGTAAATATCATTGTATGTAAAAAAAAATATATGGATTGACTATTAAGATGGGAATATATTCATCCAATCATTCATCGTTACTAGATGACACTTACCATTTAGGATGATAATAATCACATATAATAAATAAACTAATTATTCCATCAATTAAGAATAATTCATATCTAATTTCATGATAACACAATCTTAATGCCGATATGACAAAATAATTAATATTTTTAATTAATAATTTTAATTAAATTAGCATTTTTATTAATTTATTTGTATATATTTGAAATTGTATAGAATTTTTTTATATTTTTTGTATTTAATTTATATTTTTAATTAGTGATTCAAATTTATATTAATTGTCAATCAAGTTTTTCAATAATAAGTAAAATTTCATTGGAAGTAGAAACAAAATATATGAATTGACTGTTAAGATGGGAAACAAATTCATTCAATCAGTTTAAAAAATAAAAATTAATAAATTTTATAAAATGTTTCTATTTGAAGGGATTTAAGTTTTATTTTAAAATTTTACAAATATTTTGGTATGTACGAAAAAATCTCAAATATATATTGATTCAAATTTATATTAATTGTCAATCAAGTTTTTCTATAATAAGTAAAATTTCATTGGAAGTAGAAACAAAATATATGAATTGACTGTTAAGACGAAAAACAAATTCATTCAATTAGTTTAAAAAATTAGATGATACTTATCATTTAGGATGACAATAATCACATATAATAAGCAACTTAAATATTGCTAATTAAGAATAAATAAGGATAATATTTTGTTGATTTACAATACACATTCTTCAAATTAATATCTTTTCAAATCTTACTTTTTGTTAGACATGTTTGATAAAGATTTATGCAGAAGATTGATTTATAATACTAATCTCTCTTAGTGAATGAGTTATTAACTATTTTCAAAAGTTAATAAAAAAGATAAAATATGATTGTTATTCAAGACTTGTAATTATGTATGTCATGAATTGTGGAAGATTTGAAAAAATTATTTAGATATGTTATCATCTTATACATATAAAATTTACCATTGACAAAATTAGATGTGCTATTGACCTTTTAAGAATTTATTTTCAAAATGAGCAAATAATTACACGTTATATAAATGAATTTCTCACTTTTTTAAAATTTTAATAAATCAACATACTATTAATTAATCAATTAATAATTTCCACTAACATATTTTTTTATGTATAAATGGCTAGTGGAAAACAATAATTGTTAATTTCCATCTCGAAAAATTTCCATACATATGTGTAAATATTTTAAGAAAAAAAATCTTGAAATTGTTTATTATTTATCTGGTGACATAATCCTAATTGAGTGTATTATATATTTTAGAATGATATGTTTATTTAAAATTCAATAGAGGAAGACATGAGATACAATGAACAATAATATAATCATGACTTCTGAAGAAAACAACTTGTTAATTTTGGTAAATTATATGATAAGATTTCTTATTTAATAATACAACCTTTATTATTGACACATCGGTTTCTAACCTAGTGTTCCGCAAGTGTACAGTTGTAGGTGTAGTAGCGGCAGTCAAAGTCGATCCCTCAGAGAATAGGTTTTAAGTAGTTTGATACCTCGATAATCTAGGATTATCCTAACTAGATACTAGGTTGTAAAAGGTTGATTTTAACAAAAACTGAGGAATTTAACGAATAACTATGATACTTATGACTTGACAAACAAAGAGGATTAACAATCAATGAGAAAGGGTATCCTAGGGCTTCGATTTCAGGATATTACTTCAATGTTGAATATGATTAACCTATAGATTTACCAATTCTAGTGTTTATTAGGGGGAACGACAATAATCTAATCCTTCTCTCGAAGCGATTAAACCGTTGATTATTTAAGCTAATTACCCTCTCGAGTCAATTAAACCTAATAACTCCCAAACGATCCTAAGCCACGGCCTACACAATCATAGACAACTGCGCTCTATGTCATAAGTCTGATAACGATTCCCTCCTCTCGAAGCGGAATTATTAAACTAAATTACTAAATCTAGGTGATCAAGCTAAAATTAGTTATAAGCACAACCATAGAGATAAACACGTAAAGAACGGAATTAATAAATTAAATCATACTCAAAACATTGTCATAATAATCCCTACTCTCTAACCCTAGGACACGAATAACTTAGCTACTCATGCCTAGCAATAACCTAATACAAAATTCTATAAAAAAAAACATTGTAAAAGATTAAACTAGAAAAGAACGACTAAACCCGGATGAATCCGTCTCGATGATCTTCGTCTTCTTTGTCCTCCAAGTCTTTTTCTGAGTGGATTTGAAAATATAACTGATGTTGTTCCCCCCTTTTCTGGAGAGCCCAAAGACCTATATATGAGTATCGGTCTGAATCCTCCAGAGATTAGGATTAAAATCCCAATTAAAACATGATCTTTCAATCCGGAACACTTTTGATGCGGCCTCGTCAAGCCTGACGCGACCATGTCTTCAGAACTTCAAAAAACGACGCGGTCGCGTCGAGCCTTGACGCGGCCTCGTCACCTTTCTCAGTGCTGAACGCTTAACGAGGGCAGTTTTGACGCGTCCGCGTTGCAAGTTACTTCTTGCCCCGAAGTGTGATTTTCTAGTTTTTAGGCCCTTGCGGCCCATCTTTCCTCCACTTGGTCCGTTTCGCTTCTAGTTCACCATAAACTCACTATTTTGGCCTAAAATTGATAAAACTCCACAAAACACGTCAACTGGTCCAAAATATAAACTATAAGCAATTATCGCCATATACATATGCAAATGCTATAAATATACACTTAAAATCGACCTAAATGCATGTATACACAACATGTATCAAAATCCCCCAAACATAAGCTGTTGTTCGTCCCGAACAGCATAAAATAGAACAAAGACACATGTATTTAGGGCGATTGGATGACGAATTAGTCTCAGACAATTTTTTCAAAAAGCTAGACATCATAGTGTAATTGAGCATGTGTGATAGAGCAAAAATTAACTACTTTCGAGACTTAAACTTTCGAAGTATTTGATCTTCACCAGGTAAGTGTTTCTCTCATCTCTCAAGTGTTTAGGCTAAAAATATCATTCCACTCAAATTGGACTACATGCTCAGTTTTACCATAAGCTTGCCAATCGTCTAAGCTGGGCACAGTACTTTGGCATAAGTGACAAAGAGTCAAGTAGGTCTTTTATTTGGTTGTAACGTTGGCTTTGTAAATACTGATTCAATTTCATCAAGTGATTTACTAATTCTGTATAAATCGGTTTACTAAGTTGGGAACCGGGTTTTATTGATGGAAAACCGGATTGAAGAGATGATTTGAAGGCTAAAACCGGATGTCTTAATAGCCGGTTCAAGATTGTTGGAATAAGGCTTATGCAACGGTTTCAGAGGGCTTCTACAACGGTTTTCTCCATAACCGTTTTCAGCTGCAACCGCTTCAACTTGGTGCTCATGCAATGCGGTTTTATCGAGCCAATTATGTGTAGAATATCTATCTCTAGATGATTATGAATTCAGTTGTAATTTTCCTTCATGAAAACACAATACGGGTTGAGAGAATTGAGAGATTAGGGTTCTAAGCCAAATTTGGGATTTCGGTTTGGGGTTTTTGTAATCTCTTGTACAATTCTTGTAATTGTTGGTTTCTGATAGTGAATTGAGGTGCGTGGAACCTCCGTGGATGTGGAACGCAAGTTCGAACCACGTAAAACTGGAGTTGTGTTTATTTCTTTTGTCAATTCTGCGCTGATTCTTGTTCGGACATTCTGGGATTCTTGTAGCCGAACAATTGTGATCTGTTCGATCTATCTTGATATAGTTCTAGCCAAACTTTTTGATTGAGTGATTTGTGTGTCAAGTCTAACAAGTGGCGCCGTCTGTGGGAAAATCAACCTGCAGAGCAAACATCAATGGCTGGAATGAAGATGGAGGTTGAAAGATTCATTGGTAAGAACGATTTCGGGCTGTGGAAGATCAAGATGAATGCCATCTTGATACAAAATAGTCTGGCCATGGCCCTAAAGCCTGAAGCTGAGTGGCCTGATGTTAAGAAGCCCAAATTCGCAGACATAGATCAAAGGGCACTGAGCTCTATCATTTTATTCCTTGGGGACAAACCCTTGAGGGAGATTTCAAGGTCCAAGACTGCAATTGAAGCCTGGAGTAAACTGAAGGAGCTGTATCAATAAAAAACTGTCACAAATAAGTTGTTCCTTAAACAAAAGCTTTTGGCTTTCAAAATGACAGATGATAGCGCATTATTTGATCAATTAGATGAATTTAATCGTTTAATTGATGATCTTGAAGATCTGAAGTGAAATTGGATGAAGATGACAAGTCACTAGTGCTGTTAAACTCATTGCCTAGGACAATGGAAAACTTCAAGGATACCCTGATGTTTGGAAGGCAAAAAAAACTGAGTGATGATTCTATCATCACTGCCTTGAAAACCAAAGGCTTGCAGTTTCAAAGAGAAAAGAAATCCAACCCTACAGCTGAAGGGTTGAACATCAACTTCAAGAAGAATAATCAGAAGAAGAAGGGGCAGTTTCAGAAAGACAACAAAACTAAAGGCTCAAAAAGGTCTTCTGATTGGGTGGAGAAAAGAAGGTGTTTCTCCTGCAAACATGTAGGGCATTTGAAGAAAAATTGTCCTCAGAAGAAGAAGAAAGCTGAAGGACAAGAGGCTGATGCAGCTGTGGTTGAGGAGGATTTTGAATCTGCAGAAGTCCTAAACATTACAGAAGCAAGAATGGCAGATGAATGGGTCTTGGACACTGGCTGTTCCTTCCATATGTGTCCTAATGAGAAATGGTTTCAAGATCTCAAGAAGGCTGATGGTGGATCTGTGCTGCTGTGGTAGACGATTGTCGTGTGTCGCTACTAAATTAATTAGTATAGAAATATATACTTACCTTATCAACTATTCTAACTAGTAGAATGGTAAATAAGGGTCGATCCCACAGGGAACGGCCGAACAGTTTTGATTCCGATGCCAAGCAATTTATAATTAAATATGCAAGAAATAAATACTTAAGAAAGCAATAAAGGTTGGGGGGACTTGATAATGGACTAACAATCTACTAGTAACAAATAAAGGCAACTAAACGAAATTAAAAGCATTTAACATTTAAATTCAAAGAAACAAATAATCAAAGACAATAGAAGAGATTTTCTCAGTTTTTGGTTTTCAAGTAATAAAACGATCCACTCTTGATCATGCTTCCCCTTGGTCTTAGACGATTCATGCAATTATGTTAATGCCCGATTAAATTGTGATTGAAGCCCTTATCTCAAGGCTATTAACAAGCTTTAATAGCCTTGTTGTCCCTTAATCTTAGTTAATCAAAATAAGCTCTTCAACTAACCCTATTCAATTTAATCGAATCCTCGAACAAGCACTCTTAGATTCAATAACCAAATGGATTAAACACTAAGACAACGATATAAATTCAACATAAAACTCACAAGCTCGGTTTTAGTGGTTGAACTTTGTGTTATCACCAATAAATATTTATTGTTTGCTACAAATGAGTCGAAAGCACTACAATTACGGATAGCTACCCCGACTACTAGCAACATATTCACAAATCCCTTAAAGGGTGATCAATCCAATAATCAATTCATAAATGTGACTCAATAACAACAAATAACATAAAACACTTGAATACACAATATTTTTGGTAACATTAACCGCAATAATCACATCAATGTCTTTAACTCAAGGTTCCACAATGATCAAGGGTGAACTAAAGGGTGCTAGCCACCCATTTTACCAAATACAATCAGCAAATACATAGAAATATAAGAAAACCTGATAAATTTGAAGATTAAACCAAGAACTTTGGGTTGAGGATGAATTGGCCTTCAATCTTCTTCCCAATGTGTTCTTGAGGAGGATGGAGGCTTCAAAGTGGCTGGAATTGTGTTCTAGACTAGGTCAATTTCGAATTAGAGGATATACATATAGGGGAGAAAGTGTTATCTCAAATTTAGGCAAAAACGTGTTTGGGTTTTTAAAACAGGGAACCCCGCCGCGGCCGTGGTACAAAGTTGGCCGCGGGCGTGGTGAAAACAAGGGTTTTGGGCCCAATTTAGTGTTGCAGCCGTGGACTAGTAACCGCCTCGGCCGTGGTCTTGATTGGGCTGGATTTGCCCTTCTTCTGGATCTTTGACCACGACCGCGGTTGATTCTGACCGCGGTCGTGGGGCTTGGCTCGCCACGGTCGTGGCTTTGGACTACCTCGGTTGTGGCAGGTAATACAGCAATTTGGCCCTCTTCTAGAGGATTTACCACGGCCGTGGGATGGTTAGCCTCAGCCGTGGCCTGAGCCACGGGCGTGGCATCATCACCTCGGGCATGGTCCCCTATTTTTCCTTATTTCTTTTTCCTTTGAGCTCGATTTGTCAATTTGTGATCTTTGAACCTGTTTTTCGGCCTTAATTCACCCATCTTGACATGGATATGAACCAAACACGTCCAATTGCCCAATGAGAAATAAACGCACAAAACACACGTGAATATGCACACAAAAGTCCGTAAAAAGACACTTAAATTGACCTAAAACTGTGTGCACTACCACGTGTACCATGCTGGGAAATGATCAGTCCTGTAAAGTACAAGGAACAAGATCTGTGAAAATTCAGATGTTTGATGGTGTGTCAAGAATAATTTCAAATGTCAGGTATGTTCCTGGTCTCAAAAGGAACCTAATATCCCTAGGATCTCTAAATACTTCAGGCTGTGAATTCAGTTCTGTCAATGGTCTACTACATATAACCAAAGAAAATGAAGTAGTAATCAAAGGAAAGAAACATAATGGTCTGTTTATTTTGATTGGAAAATAAATCAGTGGATCTGTGGATACTGTTCTGAGTAAAACTTAACTTAGTTTATGGCATAAGAGATTGGGACATTTTGGGGACAAGGGAATGAAAGAATTATCTAAGAAAGGTGTTATTGGAGAATTAGGAACAAACAATCTTGAATTCTGTGAATATTGTGCACTTGGAAAATCAAAGAAGCTGCCTTATGGTAAAGGCACACACAACATCCAAGAAACCTTGGACTATGTTCATTTTGATATCTGGGGCTCAGCCAAGATAGAAACTCATGGTGGTGGTAGGTATTTCATGACTATCATTGATGATTTCAGCAGAAAAGTGTAGGTCTACATACTCAAGCACAAGAGTGATGCCTTTCTTAAGTTCAGAGATTGGCTTGTTCAAGCAGAGAATCAAAGAGGGAAGAAGTTGAAGCATCTTAGGACTGACAATGGCCTTGAATACCTGTCTATTGAGTTCAATGAGTTATGTCAAGAGAGAGGAATCACCAGGCATAAAACTGTCCCATTAAACCCACAACAGAATGGGCTTGCTGAGAGGCTAAACAGGACTATTCTGGAAAAAGTAAGGTGTATGTTGGTGGATGCTGGATTACCAAAGTCATTTTGGGGAGAGACAGTAAGCACTGCATGTTATCTAATAAACAAATCACTTGCCTCAACACTGAATTTCAGAACACCCGATGAAGTGTGGTTTGGAAAACTGTCAAACTATTCAGAGCTAAAGGTGTTTGGATGTTTGGCTTTTGCACATTTCAAACAAGATAAGCTGGATCCAAGAGTTGTAAGATGTGTGTTTCTAGGATATCCTGAAGGAGTAAAAGGCTATAGATTGTGGTGTCTAGAAAGGGGACATCAAAGGCTGATAATCAGCAGGGATGTCAAGTTTAATGAACTTGTTATGGGATATACTTCAACAGGGGATAAAAAGGAGAGTTATGAAGCTGAGTCAGATAAAAGACTGTCGGTTGAGGTGGAGAGCCACAAAACAACACTCTAACTGAGCTTGAACACTTAAATACTGATGTAAGCAACAGTTCATCAGATGAAGAACTCAAGTTGGAAATGCAAATCTCAGAAATTACAACATTGCAAGGGATAGACCAAGAAGACAGATTCAAAGACCAGACTTCTATGGCCAAGCTGGCATAGTTTATTATGCATTAAGTGTTGCTGAAGCACTTGAGCATAATGTACCACAGAACTATAAGGAGGTAATAAGATAGTGAAAGAGAATACTGGATGAGTGCAATGGTGGAAGAAATGCAGTCCTTAGAACGAAATCATACTTGGAACTTGGTTGATAAGCCAAAAGGAAAGAATTGGTGAGTTCAAAGTGGATCTTCAAGAAGAAAATAGAGGCTGGGGACAGTGAGAGAATCAGATACAAAGCAATTGTAGCTAGAGGATTTACCCAAAGATAAGGTATAGACTTTAATGAAGTATTCTCTCCTGTTGTTAAACATTGTTCCAGTAGACTTTTGCTGGCCAAAGTTACTCAAGAAGATCTTGAGCTGCAGCAGCTAGATGTTAAAACAGCTTTTCTACATGGTGATTTGGTGGAGAACATCTATATGAAACAACCTGAAGGTTTTGTGTTTCCTGGAAATGAAGAGAAGATCTGTCATCTTAAGAAATCTCTTTATGGATTGAAGCAAAGCCCTAGGCAATGGAATAAGAAGTTCAATGAGTTTATGATAAAAGTTGGGTTCACCAGAAGCTTATATGATAGATGTGTGTATTTTGAGAAGAATGCTAAGGTTGATCAAGTCTATCTACTCTTGTATGTAGATGATATGCTAATAGCCAGCAAAAGTAAGCTGAAAATACGGCACTTACAGAAACTAAGTTCAAAATTTGACATGAAGGATCTGGGAAATGCTAAAAAGATTCTGGGAATGGATATTCTCAAAGACAGAGGTGCTGGTCTGTTGTGTCTGTCACAAAGAAACTACTTGCAGAAGGTAATTGAGAGATTCAATATGCATGAACAAAGAGTGTGGTTACACCAGTAGGTCAGCAGATAAAACTTTCAAAGGATCAATGTCCTAAAACTCAGGCTGAAGAAGAATACATGAAACACATTCCTTATTCAAGTGGTGTGGGCAGTTTAATGTATGGCATGATCTGTAGTAGACCAGATCTTGCCTATAATGTGTCTCTTGTGAGCAGGTTTATGTCTAATCCTGGAAAGGATCACTGGGACGCTTTGAAATACATTCTAAGGTACTTAAAGGGCATTGTTAGTCTTGGCTTGAAGTTTGAAAGAAGATCTACTACTACAGAGCCAATACTGGGATATGTTGATGCTGATTTTGCTGGAAATATTGACACAAGGAAGTCTATTTCTGGATACATTTTCACTCTTTATGGAACTGCAGTGAGTTGGAGATCAATACATCAGTCTGTTGTAGCCTTATCAACTACATAAGCTGAATGTATTACAGTTACAGATGCATTCAAAGAAGCAGTTTGGTTGAGAGGCATTCTTAAGGATTTTGGAATTGATCAGAATTGTGTTACTGTACTATGTGATAATCAGAGTACTTTGCATTTGGTTAAACATCAAGTGTTTCACGAGAGGTCTAAATATATTGATGTGAAGTTGCACTTTGTGAGAGACATAGTGGAAGCTGGTTCTGTTGCAGTAAAGAAAGTGCACACTGATGACAATGCAGCTGACCTTTTTACTAAGTCTATACCTAGAGTTAAATTTGGTCGTTGCTCAAGCTTAGCAAAGCTTGTGCAGTGTAGTTGAAGTATGAATATGAGGGAAAATTGAGGTAATGAGACATCCTTGATTCATTGAGGTGGAGGATTGTAAATACTGATTCAATTTCATCAAGTGATTTACTAATTCTGTATAAATCGATTTACTAAGTTGGGAACCGGGTTTTATTGATGGAAAACCGGATTGAAGAGATGATTTGAAGGCTAAAACTGGATGTCTTAACAGCTGGTTCAAGGTTGTTGGAATCAGGCTTATGCAACGGTTTCAGAGGGCTTCTACAACGGTTTTCTCCATAACCGTTTTCAGCTGCAACCGCTTCAACTTGGTGCTCATGCAATGCGGTTTTATCAAGCCAATTATGTGTAGAATATCTATCTCTAGATGATTATGAATTCAGTTGTAACTTTCCTTCATGAAAACACAATACGGGTTGAGAGAATTGAGAGATTAGGGTTCTACGCCAAATTTGGGATTTCAGTTTGGGGTTTTTGTAATCTCTTGTACAATTCTTGTAATTATTGGTTTTTGATAGTGAATTGAGGTGTGTGGAACCTCCGTGGATGTAGAACGCAAGTTTGAACCACGTAAAATTGGGGTTGTGTTTATTTCTTTTGTCAATTCTGCGCTGATTCTTGTTTGGACATTCTGGGATTCTTGTAGCTGAACAATTGTGATCTGTTTGATCTATCTTGATATAGTTCTGGCCGAACTTGTTGATTAAGTGATTTGTGTGTCAATTTTAACAGGCTTAAGGTAAGGCTGGATAAATTTGGACAAAAGTGACTATCTGTTGGACTAATCAAGTTATTTCTAACCCGAATACCCATCAATACAATCACTCGATCTCACTCTTCCAATCTCAATCACCCCTCATAGTGACTTCTTCACCTTCCCAAAATTATTTTTCAACCAAGTGCTTTTCTTACTAAGTATTCGGTTACCACATCATGGGACTACCCGATTTTTCAAATCAACTAAGCACTTATTTCTTCTAACCTCTCCTTAACACATTAAAACAGTAATACAGTTATTTACAGCTGACTCTTTCTTTTGCTTTTCACGATTTTTTTCCTTTTTTTTTTTTTTTACTTACTAATATTAAACTCAACTCAAATAACAAACTAGGAGAGGTTATACTTGCTTTGAATGTGCACACCTCCCTCTTTACTCAATTAGTCCAATATAGGGCCAAAGGCTAAAATTAATAGGTATTTGGCTTGTAATATGTGACTATGAAAAAAAAAACTTAAAAGCTCAAGTGGGCTAACTAGGGACAATTTTTCTCAAATTTTTGGGTAAAAAGGATAACGTTTAAAAGGCTCAAAAATAGGCTACAATTCAAAAACTGCCCATATCACTTTCTAAGTCACATTATGCACCGACATATTCACAAAAAAGACTCAAGGCAAGTTCTAGAAACAGATACATATATCCAATCAACATCACATCGAAAGAAAAATAAATTGCTCCAAAGATAGGAGTCACATTAGGCTCAAATGCTGACAATGATCATATTTGATCAAATATTATAGATTCAAGCTCAATTTGATCTCAAACTGCCTATCATGCTCTACTACATGTCAATTTTCAATTTTTTATTAAGCACAAAATTATATCATCATTAACACATCATCATCAATCAAATTCCTAAATTTTCAACGATTACAACTCGGGTTTTTTCCTTCTTCTAGACTCCAACAAAACTAAAATAAACTCGAACAAATGCACAAAAATAAAACTACTATGACCAACAAAAATTGGGTTCACAGACCCGACACCTTCACAAATACCACATCACAACCCTCAACATACTCTTGACTTCACATGAAACAAAGGAAAATATATAGAACCACCTAAAATAATACATAAACGTAAATAAGTTGCCCAAGTTGTCCCACTATCACCCCTTCCCCAAACTTGGTCGAAGGCCAAGTATGTGGGAAAAGAGTGAGATGACTGGGTGCTATGACTTATAAATGGCTACTGAGGTGGCGGCCAATCCCCATTGAGGATCCGAAGCTCAACACTCCAACGTTGACCGTGCCCCCACCACTTCCATTCCCGTGCCTAATCAAGAAAGCTGTAGACAAAGACAAAGAACGAGAAATGCTTGAAATATTTCAGAAAGTGGAGATCAAAATTCCACTGATTGAAGCTTTGAAACAGATCCCACGGTATGCAAAATTTTTGAAGGGTCTATGCACAAATAAAAGAACGCCTCAAGGAAATAACAAGGTACTCAGGAGGGAAAGCGTGTCTGCCATATTCCAAAAGAAACTCCCTCAAAAGTGCAAGGAGCCGGGAATGTTCGCCATCCCGTGTAAGATTGGTAATTGTCTAATTGAGAAAGCTATGCTTGATTTGGGGGCATCAATCAATGTGATGCCCCGTTCGATGTTTTAGAGCCTAAACTTAGGACCATTGAAAGAAACTAAGGTTGTTATCCAACTCGCCAATCGAAGTACCTCATTCCCGGATGGGGTGGTTGAAAATGTGCTTGTTGAAGTTAATAATCTTATTTTCCCGGCCGACTTCTATATATTAGATATGCAAGGAGACACAACAAACTCCACACCTATTTTGTTGGGAAGGCCGTTCATGAACACCTCCAAAACAAAAATAGATGTGCGTGAGGGGACTCTCACCATGGAGTTTGAAGGTCAAATTGTGAAGTTTAATATATTCAAGTCCATGAAACACGCTGAAAATGTACATGATGTTTTCTCTATTGATTTCATTGACTTGCTTGGGAAAGATAGTGTTGCTCTGAACAGTAAGAAAGTTAGAAAGAGATTGCATGGAAGGAAGGCAAAGGCTGTGGAAGGAATAAGTTTGGGGATCCAAGAGGATCCGGGTGAACTTTACCCGGAAATTAAGTTGCCAGAAGACGGTAAGGAAGAGTGGGAGGCCCATAAGGACCCGCGAGGATTGAATGAAGCACGGAAGGAAGGGACCAAGGAACCTTTCCCGGTCAATTGAACTAAAAGAGCTTCTGTCGAGCCAACGACGTTAAACAAAGGCGTTTGTTGGGAGACAACCCGGCGGTTACTCGTTTTCTCATATTTTAAATTCATAGTTTAGTGGCTTTACTATTATTTAAGTATTTTGAACTGTGTTGGTTAAAATGTGTGTAGGTACCAAACAAGCAAATCAAAACAGCACATGGTGTGGAATGGGGGTGAAGAACACAAAAAATGTGGAAAAATGCAGGGGAGGACAATCTCGGCCGAGATACAGAAGAAATCTCGGCCGAGACGTGATGCGGGTGAAAAGGGCAATCTTCCCTGGAAGCATTTCTTGGCCGAGACACATGCATAATCTCGGCCGAGATTCAGAAAGGCAAAAAAATAGAAAAATTCGCTGGAAGATAATCTCGGCCGAGACACTACATTATCTCGGCCGAGATTCAGAAGGGCCCAAAATAGAGAAATTCGCTGGAAGAGAATCTCGGCCGAGACACTATAGCATCTCGGCCGAGACAGGTTTGAATGGAATTTGAGCCAAAATTGCTGGAGGATAATCTCGGCCGAGACACACATTCATCTCGGCCGAGAACCACTTGTCCAGAACGGGGGTAAAATTGCTGGGACTTCATCTCGGCCGAGATCCTTTATAATCTCGGCCGAGATCAACTGCCGTGTCAAGTGGTCCTGAAGGCAAAGAACGAATCTCGGCCGAGACACTGAGCCCAAATTCTAATCTCAGCCGAGACGCAGAACAGGTATAAATACCCCTACGCGCAGAATTAGGTCAGTTCTTCCCCAATTTTGCAATTTTCACACACGCATGCACACACTCTTCAAATAATCACCCTTGCACTCTCTTTCCACCTATCAAATTCACACCACACCTCACTTACATCACCACACCCACTCCTCTCCGAAATTTTTTGGATTTGGAGCAGAGTTGAGGTCGAGTGAAAAAGGGCGCGAACAATCTAAAATTCAAAATTTTCTCGATTAAACTCGACTGGTAAGTACGGCTATCTCACTCTTTTGATCTATTATTGCATATTATTGAATCCATTGTTGAAATTGGGGGTTAATTTTATGTTTATTTGCATGTTCATTGAAATTGGTTATACATACAACTAGTTGTATTGATTTTTTGCTAATTGATATGTGTTTATGCATTTGAATGATAGAATTGACATGATAGTTCGTATAATTGCTTGATGATTGAGTGGGTAGATTGTTGAGTAAAGTTTTGTGCGTTTTGAAAATACTAAATTCATTGTGGCAAATCATCAAACATGTGCTAGGCGTTGAATTGTTGTGCCTAAGTTAGCTAAATTTGACTATGTTATCTTGTTTTCAAGACTAATTGCTGATATTATCGTAATGTATAACCTCATTTGAGTGTGCATTGGTTGTCATTGCATGGTTGATACATTTTGACTTGTTTTTGTTGGATATATAGTCGGATTTAAGTGAACTTAGGCATCTCCTACTTGAACTTGAACTCGTTGTTTTGCCACTAGTTTTGATGATTGAGGAATTGATTTTAGGTACCCATGGCACCTCCAAAAAACCCAAAAGGCAACACTCAAGAAGTCACTTCTGGCAGAAGAGTCACAGAAAAATCAGAAAAAGCCAAGCCAAGGGCAAAGAGAAAGTTGTTGAGCCTACTCCGGAGGTTCCTCCGCCAGAAATTTCACCGACTTCCACCGACAAATCCACGAAACCCATTGATTTCGACATAGTGCTGGAAACGGAGGATCAAAGAAAATGATTTGACAAATTGATGAAGAGGGGGGTGTCAGTTACCCGCTATGGTGATCCCAAGATCTTGGACGCCATGGGAATCCGGCAATACGTTCTGGAACTGTTAGACACAGCAGGTCTAGTTCAGTGCCTAGCACCCCGTCCAACTTTCCTCAAATTTGTGCTCGAGTTTTTCAGCACACTCGAAATCGAGGAGGAGGTCATTTCCTGCTCAACTACAATTCACCATTTCAAATTCCAACTTCTAAACGAAGAGAAGATACTACGCCATGACAATGTGAAACGCATATATGGCTTCAAGACTACAACCTACGGTGATAGACCTGCGTTGACAGAGTTTGACGTGCAACAATTCTGGGGGCAAATCACTGCCGCCCCTGGAATAGTTGCACCTCAAGCATACGACCTAAGGAGCTCCAGGCAAACATCCATTCGAAGCCCAGTCGTGAAGTATCTATAGAAGTTGTTGAGCTCCACCATATGTGGAAGGAAAGAGATCAGCTCCCCCCGGTTGTACGAGATGGAGATTCTCTGGGCCATCGTGGATAGGAAGAAGAGGAACTTCCAGCAGGATCTGGTATCAAGCTTTCAGAAGATAGTAAAAGAACTAAGGACAGAAAGGAAAAGAGAAACAAAGATGCCCGACCCAATCTACTGTGGGGCCTTGATAACCCCTATACTTGAGCATTTCAATGTCCCCCTTCTGGAATACACACCTATCACTGCTGATTACTATTTGGATTAGGAGGAAATGGAGAATATGCGTATTGCCATGCTCGGGTACAAAGAAGGAATATCGGGTCGGGTTGTCCCTTATGTTCTCCAAAACGAGGGACCTTACCTCCACCTACCCAACCCCGGACTGACATACATCACAAACTTGGAAAGCAAGCTAAACTTGGAACTGAGCTCCGAGGCACACCTCAATGCCTCTTTGGAGCCAAACCGTGAAGAATTGACCAAGTTCAAGCGAGCTAAAAAGCCACGTCCGGTGGCACGGGTTCGGAGCATGGGAGTTGAAGGAGAAGGTAGTAGCCAGCCAGAGCAACCATCCAGGAAGAGATCATCCACAACCGTTCTGTCTCAATCCGAGTTCCAGGAACGGTAAGAGGGACTGATGGCGGCTACGGGGGATGAAATTAAAGGCATCAGAGCCGAGTTGGAGGAGATGCGGACATCCATTGGAGCGGAATTGAGAGGGATCAAAGAGACTATCCACGAAAATCAGACAAAGCTCCTCGATCTCTTCAAGTCCATCAAGGGATGTTTCACCGGCTCGAACCCACCTTCCCGCTCTCTGTGAGTAGAGTACCGAGAAGCCTTACCTTTTTGTCCCAAACTTAGTTGAAAAACTAAGTTTGGGGGAAAACAAAGAGATAAGACAATTTCGGCAGCTCGAAATCCCCTACCCCTCGTCGTTTTCTTTTACTATCTTTACTGTTGGCCTGTGAGCCACTTGGCATGATATGTTTGACGGATTTCATGGCCTGTGTGCCAATACTGATTTGTATTTAATTGCCTTTTTGATATGTGTCTATTTCGATTGTTGATAATGTTGTCGGCCTGTGAGCCAATTGTCATTTTCTATTAGTCTTGGTAGGTGATATTATTACATATGCATTTGGATGCTTCGGCTTTTGGATAATTATTGGGTGTCTTTAAGTCAATTTGTTTGTTTGTGTTGATAAGTACACACACTTTTTCCCTTTATTTTTATAGGAGTAGGATTCTTAATAAATTAATTCATTTAGTTAATAACTGCGAATAATGGTGCATAAAATTGTTAAGTTCGGCGAGCCACCAAATTGTACTTCTCTTTTTCCACAAACCTAGTTTGCAACTAAGTTTGGGGAGGGGGTGGGATTCGTACAAATTGGCAGCTCGAGAAAGCAATTGGATGATTTGAGGATGGAAAAATGTGGCATTGATTAATGATGAAAAATTTTGACAAATATTTTTGAAAGAAGCACATGGTAGAGCATTATAGACTTTTTGAAACAAAATCGAACTTACACTCAAAACCTTTGATCAAAATTGCAGCCGAGTGAGTTTTTGAGCCTTAGAAAATACTTCCATCTTTGGAGTAATTTGAACTTTCTTTCGGTTTGAAATTCATTGAATGCATTTAGTTGTCTCTAGAACTTGCCTTGATTCTCTATTTTGAATGATTCGGTGTGTGACTTAGAAAATGATCTTAGGCAATTCTTGAATTTTTTTAGCCTATTTGTAAACTCGAAAATGTCACACCTTTTCACCAAAAATTGGAAAATTGGCCCTAGTTACCCCCTTGAGCTTTGAGCCTCTTGTTTGACAGCCCAACTCTACAAGCCAAGTACCTTTCGATTTAGCCTTTGACCTTAATTGGACTATTTGAGTATGAGGGAGGCGGTTGGAAGGTAGTCGGGTAATTTGGGATTGAAAGGGGTAATCTATGGGGAATATTGAAGGGTAAAAGGAATTGAAACAATAGGAAAAGAATCGAGAATACTAGTCCTCTCCAATTTTTGTTTATATTTGTAAAAAAAAAAAAAAGTCGAAAATCGAAAAAAGTCGAAAAATCAGAAAAACAAAAGAAAAAGTTAGTTGTATATACCTAATTGTTACTTTTGATTTGGAGAGACTAGTAATGTAAATGTCCTTTAATCAATGTTCTCAAAGTTGTAAAAATTCAAAAGAAAATACACTCCAAGGGAGAATTGAGTAAGCATTTAGGTTGTGGACTTTGTGATAAGGAGAAGAAATCAATTTTTGGGATTGGTTTACTAAGGAAGTAAAGAGTGAGGTTGAGTGACCATTGTTTGAGGGGAAGATGGTAGTGCACGACTTATCTAGTCCATTTTATAGTCACTTATACCAAAAATTTTCCCACCTTATCCCAAGCCAACATTACAACCTGTTAAAGACCTTTTTGATTCTTTGTCACACATGTCGGTATACATCGAAGTTTAGATGATTGGCAAGCTTATGGTAGGCATTTTATGCATTTCAATGTGAGCGTATACACTACCCTTTTGATACACTTGAGAGTCGAGAGTTACACTCACCATGTGAGGATCTTAAGTTGAGAGTGCTTTGTCTCGAGAGTAGTAGATCTTGTCTATCACACATGCTCACTTTTATCATGATCTCGTACTCTTTTTCATGAAAATTCTGAAATCAAATGCCACTAAACTTTGCCCTAAACACATTTCCTTTTGTCTTTCTCTTTATTGTTCAGGATGAACAAGTTTTAAGTTTTGGGAGATTTGGTACACGTGTTCCGTGCACGCACTTTAGGGCACTTTTAGTGTCATTTTAGTCTCAATAATGTGCATAATTACGTGTATTTAGTGCTTTTATATTCTAATGGGAAAAATAATGCGTTTGTGCTATTTTTGTATTAAGACAGGTGAAAAAAAGGTCGAAAAAGAATATCAAAAGACCGAGGAGTCGAAGGATTGATCGAGGCAACAAAAGGAAGGGGCAGCTGAAGATCTTGGCCGAGACAGGATGAAAGTCTCGGCCGAGATGAGTCTCCAGGGCATTCATGAAGAATTGAGCAGACTGAAGATCTCGGCCGAGACACACAATGCATCTCGGCCGAGATATGTTGCCAGAGAATTTCAAGGCTTTTTCAAAGGACCAAGATCTCAGTTCAGTTTAGTTTAGTTTAGTTTAGTTTAGTTATGAGTCAAGCCCTAGCCAACCCCATTTTCCCCTTTTTATGTCTCGGCCGAGATGAAGTTAAATCTCGGCCGAGATCGCCTTTCGACCCACAAACCTTGAAAACCCTTTTTCACGTCTCGGCCGAGACACACTTCCGTCTCGGCCGAGATTCACTACCCTATTTTGAAATCCTGAATACGTTTTTGCCTATTTTTTACTATCACTTTCTCTCCTTATATATATATCATCCCATTCGAGTTTAACCTAACTTTTGACTACTTTTTTATACTTGGAAAGCACTATTCAGCCACAAAAGCCACCAAGGAAGGGAGATTGGACAAGAGATTGAAGGATCATCTTCTCCAATTGACATCTTTGGATTCATCCATATCAGTATCATGTTTCTTTATTTTTCCATTTATTTTCTGATTGTATTAGTTAATATGGGTGGCTAGCACCCTTTAGCTCATCCTTGATCATTGTGGAACCTTGAGTCGAGATATTGATGTGATTATTGCGGTTAATGTTACCGAGATTATTGTGTATTCAAGTGTTTTGTGTTATTTGCTCTTATTGACTCACATTTATGAATTGATTATTGGATTGATCACCCTTTAAGGGATTTGCGAATGTGTTGCTAGAATAGGAAATTACTATCCGTAATTGTAGGATTTCCGATTTCCGTGTAGCAAACAATAGATTTATTTATTGGGGATAACACAAAGTTCAACCACTAAAACCGAGCTTTTGAGTTTTATGTTGAATTTATCTCGTTGTCCTAGTGTTTAATGCATTTGGTTATTGGATCTAAGAGAGCTTGTTCGAGGATTCAGTTAAATTGAATAGGGTTAGTCGAAGAGCTTATTTTGATTAACTAAGATTAAGGGATAACAAGGCTATTAGAGCTTGTTAATAACCTTGAGATAAGGGCTGAATCACAATTTAATCGGGCATTAACAATAGTTGCATCAATTGTCTAAGACCAAGGGGAAGCATGATCAAGGGTGGCTTGTTTTACTATTTGAAAACCAAAACCGAAAAAGATCTCTTCTATTGTCTTTGATTATTTGTTTCTTTAATTTTGAACGTTAAAGGCTTTTAATTCCGTTTAGTTACTTTCATTCGCTACTAGTAGATTGTTAGTCCTTAATCAATTCCCCCCTCTTTACTGCTTTCTTGAGAATTTACTTCTTGCATATTTAATCATAATTTACTTGACATCGGGATCAAAACTATTCGGCCGTTCCTCGTGGGATCGACCCTTACTTGCCACTCTACTAGTTACAGTAGTAGGATAAGGTTAAGTGTATTCTTATATACAATTTAATTTGGTAAAGCGACACACTACATCGCGCTACCACGGGGGTGGGGGTGGAAACCCATGTTGGGTCCACACATTACCCCATTGTGTTTTACATTCCCGGTCAGCACGTGCGTGAGTTAAGAAGGCATCAAGCTTGTCATTGATGTTTTTAGAGCTCCCTCGAGTCTCGGCTCGGTGACGGACGAATTTAGTTGAAAGGGTTGGCTAGTTCGACCTGCAGAGCAGCTATCTTTACATGTATATTGCTTTCCTCTTCGTCAACAGGAGCTGATGAAGATTCACCGGCTGTAGCTGCCCTTCTTTTCTTCACCGGACGAGGTATTCGAGGCTGTGCCTCTGCATGCTCTCCACAGTGGAAGACCGGATCATTAGCAGCAACATATTGGGCAAGGTGGTCCGGTGATGACAAAGCGATGTTGTCATTCTCATCGAGGTGGAGCACCATACACAAAACGGATGTCCTGAGGGTCAATGATCACCCTCTCTGGAGGCTCCTGCTCCACCTGTTGTTTACCCTTTCCTTTACTCTTACTGGTACCTGCTCTAGGCTTCGTAGTGAACCTGTAAAACACATCATACAATCTCATCTTTAAACCTCAACAAATTTCACCACTTCCAACAACAATTCAAGTTAACAATTCAAGTTAACCCACAGGTGACCCCCTAAACTATGCTTCAGATCAAACTAGTAAAATCGAAACACATAAATGCACGAATGAACTCATTTAAATTATAAATCACATAATATGATAACAGGTTATCGTCCCATCCGGCATTCAAGGTCTAAAAGCATCAAAATTGCAAATAAAACTAGATATCATGAACGCACATAACATGCTCGACAAAATGCTTCAATGAGAATAACATGCTAACATCAAATTTGTTGTTTCCTACCTATTTCCAACAATCTAAACACACAATTTCACAACACTTATGCACCAATTGACTCTAATTCAAACATATGTGGCACAAAGTTCATCCATATTGCATACGAGAGGTGAATAAACTAGAACTTAGAACCAAACTCATAATCTCCCATATTCAACAAAGTTTTACCAATGTGCATAACAATCAAAGATATAAGCGTAAAAGATCGAGTTAGCCACTCTTACCGGAAAAATTTAGTGCGAGGAAGAAAGGATGAGCTTTGTCTCGTTTTTGTGCTAATTTGGTCTGAAAAAACCCCAACTTCAATCGGTGGAAGTGTGTGAATTTGATGTATGATGC
This sequence comes from Ajuga chamaepitys, assembly GCA_958295605.1. NCBI lineage: Eukaryota > Viridiplantae > Streptophyta > Magnoliopsida > Lamiales > Lamiaceae > Ajuga > Ajuga chamaepitys. The sequence goes on along the minus strand of OY282497.1, from coordinate 23,322,694 downwards.
TGTTTATGGGTGAGAGTGTGAATAAGTGCTTATGTTTACGTCATCAGCCAGACGTCCTTTTCCTATCAACCATTTTCCAATCACCCCGAGTTTGGTAATTTATGAGCAATTAACGAGCTATTTGGGGCGTGTGGATTTCCTATAGCAGCTTGGGTAGTATAAACAATGCTACAATTATGCCTACCCCTTAGACTCGATCTATGTATTGGGAGGGTGATGGTTTCGTTTTGAACACGAAAAATCAACTCCCCCTCTGGCACATCTATAAGTGCTTGGCTAGTCGCTAAGAAAGGTCGTCCTAAGATAAAAGGAAATTCATCATTCCCTTTCATGTCAGCAACTAAGAAATCACTAGGGAATTCAAATTTAACACTCTCACCAATAAATCCTCCGCTACTCTCAATAGCGTTAATGAAGATCCATCAGCCAATTGGATAATAATAAAGGATCGTTTAATCTCCCTTAATCCTAATTGTCTATACAGCTTAAGAGACATCAGATTTATGCTAGTCTCCAAATCGCACATGACATTGTGAAACTCATGACTACCAATTGAGCAAGAAATAGTAAAACTCCCTGGATCTTTTGCTTTTGTTGCTCTTTTTGGTTTCATGCTTGTGTTTGTGCTCTTTTTGGGACTGCTAGGCTTCTTCTTCGTTGTCTCTTTTCCATCCTTCCTCTTCTTGGTTTCCTCTTGGGGTGGTTGAAGCTCTTCCTTCTTTGTTATCCCCCTATCTTGGACTTTCTCCATTAATAGTTCCTGTTTCACAAAAACAGTGCTAGAGCGCTCTAAAGGCTCAAGGTTACCAAAGAATAAATTTTTAAAACAAAAATCAAAAGACTCATCAAGAACAGGAGATAAAATTTTCTTATCTATGATGGTATTGACTTCCTCCTTCTTCTCAATATTTTTTACTTTCTCAATTGATTTCTTCGCTTCATGGTCCTTCATGCTCATAGTACCATTGTCACTACTAGATGCTATCTTCCTTCTATTCATTGCTTGGGGAAACGGGGGAGGAGGTACATACGCCGGTGGAGGCACATATGCTGGTTCGTCTGCTTGGGTTTCTTGAACCTCACTTGAGTTCACAGCATCTTTTTGCTCCTCTAGCTTCACAACATTACAGTGCTCCCTCGTATTAACCACTGTATCACTCGGATATTGGCCCTGCTTGTGTTGAGCCCCTACAATCTTTATCAATTGGCTCATGTTTGATGACAATTCACCAATGCTTGCTTCAGCCTGAACCAATGTGTTCTCGAGTTCTTTTGATGTCAGCCCCCTGTCCAGTTATGTGCTTGTTTAGCTCAATAAACTTTCCCTCTACTTTCTTCTCCAACTGAGCTAGTTTCTCATCGTATTTAGCAAACTGGGACTGCACAATCTCCTCTTGTGTGGGCTTCTGGCCATCATGAATCATCCCATTCGTAACAGTAAATCCGGGTCGCGGATTAAGTGTATTCTGCGAGTTACCATACGAAAAGTTCTGATGGTTCCGATTCTGGGGGTACTGATTATAACTGGGCTGATTGTTCTGGAAGTTGTTGAAGTTTCATTGATTCACAAATTTTACGTCTTCAACTTCTTCCTGACCCCTTGGCTGCTATGCTAATGTCAGACTACTTAGCAGATTAACCTGCCTTGTCAATGCTGTCAGCTGTGATGTGAGTTTTTCAAGCGGCTCATTGCTGACTGTCTCCACTTCCATCACATTCGCTACCCTCCTTGGTTGGTTTCTCTCATTCGGCCACTGATAACTCGTACGGGCCATAGCATCCAAAATCGAGACAACTGTCCTCACAGACTTCTCCATCAAACTACCACTTGCAGCTGCATCTACCTGATTTCTAGTCGGGGTAAGTAAACCATTATAGAACTTACACACCTGCTGCTTCTTCGTAAACCCATGTTGAGGGCAACTCCGGATAAGATCCCAGAATCGCTCCCAAGCTTCTCCGAATGGCTCTTGGTCCAATTGCTTGAACTGGTTGATCTGATTCTGCAGGTCGAGCATCTTGCTCGATGGAAAGTACTTCAACAGAAAAGAAGTACTCAAGTCTTCCCAATCTCTAATATCTTCTAGTGAATTAAACTACTGTAGTGCTCTGTCCTTCAGAGAAAATGGGAACAGTCTCAATTTGACCTGCTCGTGCGGCATATGGTTTATCTTGATGGTGTTCGCCAGTCTGCGAAATTTTATCAAATGCGCATTTGGGTCCTCTCTAAAGCACCTCCCCCAAACTGGTTTTGCTGCACTATGTTGATTAGTGCAGGATTCAACTCAAAGCTGTTAGCATTAAGTGGTGGGGGTTGTACTTATCCTGCCTACTGATTTGGGTTAGGCCTTCAGGCAGTCGCTGATGGGAGTATCATCTTCATCTACTTCCCTTGGTTCCTCGTGAACCTGTGGCTGTTGCTATTGCAGCGGCGACTGCTGCTGTTGCAGTGGTGGCTACTGTGGCGGTAACTGCTGAGAAATAACAGTAACTCTGTCATCCAGGCGCGCTAGAGCTGTCAGTACTCTGTTCATTGCTTCATCTTGATTCGGTTGTGGTAGGTTCTCCATCTCAGACGCGAGATTCCTTCTATTTCGGTGTCTACGAGCTGTCGCTTTAATTTCTGGATCGAAAGGAAGAAGAGTTTCTTTCCCTTTTGATCTGGTGTGCATGCGAAGCCTGATAACACCAAAAATAACGAATACCGTGTAACACTAAAATTAAATAAAAAATAAAAAACGAAAATTAAACAAAGATACGAAAAATTAAAATCTAGTCTAGTTTTCTCCTATTTTTCAAGATAGAAACTAAGCGCTAAATCCTATTCCCCGGCAACAGTGCCAAAAACTTGACACATCGGTTTCTAACCTAGTGTTCCTCCAGTGTACGGTTGTAGGTGTAGTAGCGGCAAATCAAGGTCGATCCCTCAGAGAAAAGGTTTTAAGTAGTTTGATACCTCGATAATCTAGGATTACCCTAACTAGATACTAGGTTGTAAAAGGTTGATTGTAACAAAAACTGAGGAATTTAACGAATAACTATGTTACTTATGACTTGGCAAACAAAGAGGATTAACAATCAATGAGAAAGGGTATCCTAGGGCTTCGATTTCAGGATATTACTTCAATGTTGAATATGATTAACCTATAGATTTACCAATTCTAGTGTTTATTAGGGGGAACGACAATAATCTAACCCTTCTCTCGAAGCGATTAAACCGTTGATTATTTAAGCTAATTACCCTCTCGAGTCAATTAAACCTAATAACTCCCAAACGATCCTAAGCCACGGCCTACACAATCATAGACAACTGCACTCTATGTCATAAGTCTGATAACGATTCCCTCCTTTCGAAGCGGAATTGTTAAACTAAATTACTAAATCTAGGTGATCAAGCTAAAATTAGTTATAAGCACAACCATAGAGATAAACACGTAAAGAACGGAATTAATAAATTAAATCATACTCAAAACATTGTCATAATAATCCCTACTCTCTAACCCTAGGACACGAATAACTTAGCTACTCATGCCTAGCAATAACCTAATACAAAATTCTATAAAAAAAACATTGTAAAAGATTAAACTAGAAAAGAACGACTAAACCCGGATGAATCCGTCTCGATGATCTTCGTCTTCCTTGTCCTCCAAGTCTTTTTCTGAGTGGATTTGAAAATATAACTGATGTTGTTCCCCCCTTTTCTGGAGAGCCCAAAGACCTATATATGAGTATCGGTCTGAATCCTCCAGAGATTAGGATTAAAATCCCAATTAAAACATGATCTTTCAATCCGAAACACTTTCGACGCGGCCTCGTCAAGCCTGACGCGGTCGCGTCAATATGTCTTCAGAACTTCAAAATCGACGCGGCCGAGCCTTCACGCGGCCTGCGTCACCCTTCTCAGTGCTGAACACTTAACGAGGGTAGTTTTGACGCGACCGCGTTGCCTTGTAACGCGGCCTTGTCGCTTCTTGCCTTGAAGTGTGATTTTCCAGTTTTTGGGCCCTTGCGGCCCATCTTTTCTCCACTTGGTCCGTTTCGCCTCTAGTTCGCCATAGACTCACTATTTTGGCCTAAAATTGATAAAACTCCACAAAACACGTCAATTGGTCCAAAATATGAACTATAAAAAATTATCGACCATATACACATGCAAATGCTATAAATATACACTTAGAATCGACCTAAATGCATGTATACACAACGTGTATCAATTATTAACAGTTTTGTTTGTATGTAAGATATCAATTAAAAAAATTACCATGATAAACATTTACTGATAAATCTAATAATAATCACTAAAATATGAAATAAATATTGAATTGAATAAAGCTAAAAAACCTTATAAGACAGAAGAAAAGTTTTTAAAGTAATAATCAATAACATAAGGTCATCCAAGACAACCACTAAAGTATTTTATTGAACTTCAATACTGAAAAATCATATCCTTCAAAATTGTCCTTGAAATGTTGATATGTTAAAAAAAAAAAGCATAATAATAAGTCAGATTAAAATATTATAAAGGGATATTATAATTTAAAAAACAAAACTTAGATCAAGAGATGATTTAAAAAAATAAAATAAAAGGTACATACCCGCAACAGGCCAATTTCCAAAATAAATGATCTATATCACTAAATCATCACCAAATTTTATAATATAAAACTTTTTAGGCAGGCATATGAAATGACAATGTAGTCTAAAATTTCACTATCAATATCACACGCCAACACTTCCCAATGCTTGCCGCATAACATTTTTCCTTCTTCTTTTTGAAAACACATCCTAACTTTTATTTCTCCATTTATACATAAAAAAAAATTCAAGTAGCGTAAAAAACATGACTAATATTTCTCACAAAGCTACGTGGTATCTCCTGCATATATTATACATAGTTAAAAGTTAGTCTTATTGTTTTCTCTATAAGCCATTAAGTTGTCAATTGCTTAAAAGTATCATAATTAAAGAATATACATGATCTAAAACATTACCATTTTATGATATTGATTATGCTCAAGGAATTGATATATAAATTCAAGGAAGTGGTCAAAGTAGGGAATACACTCATCTTCGATGACACTGTTTGATGAACTACACTAATAAATAATCTTTCACACTCGATAATACTAAAACATAACATATTATAACAAATAAGATTTAATCAAACTTCCTAATAAATGAAATGTAAATAATGTGTTTTACCTTGATTACATTATAACAAAATTCACTAAAATACACTAAGAAGAATTGTGCAAATGGAGTTAATTTATAATAGCTATATCATATAGTAGCAATCCCATAAAATTTACGATTCTCATAAAAAAACTTTTACTTCTGTTTGCACTCCTTGATCTTCATAAACCCTAAAAATTATATGTATATTTAAAACAAATAGTTAGTCAATAGTTTGCCAAGAGCTCTTCTCAGAGATTTGGAAACGAATGACAAAACAGTTGGAATGCTGGATCCGAATCTTGCATCTAAATTCGCAACAAATTACTTAAGAAAATATAATACTATCACTAACAAATTACGAAAATATTTTTTTTGAAAAATATATGACGTGTTCACACCGTTGTCGATTTCAGCATTCTCATCATCGTCTAAGATAATCGGATCATTTATATTAAAACCTGGATTCAAAATACATATTATATCAACAATTGTTTATTTACATTTATAGTATTTCTTAGTACTTTTAAAAGAAACAAAGATTGAGTATGTCAAATCAAACGACATTGTAATTAGGTGAAATAATAAAATATTTAGGTAAAATATTTATATCAATTTGTGCAATTATAAAAGTAACAAAGATTGAGTATGTCAAATCAAACGACATTGTAACAAAAAAAAAAAAAACAAAAAAAATTTGAAAGGTTGAATAGATTAAAGTTTCGGATACCTTGATCATCAACGATGCCGGAAAAACTTCCCCCAGAAGTATGATATCCCGATCACATACTTTATTTATTTTTCGAGAACTTCCAACTGTTTTATGATTAAACGAAAAAACCAAATAAATAGTTCAACGACTATACAAATTTTAAAAGTGTTATTGTAAACATTATAAGTACACCCAAATTTAAAATTCAAAGTGTATAAGGTAAACATTTACAGTTTGTAACATCGGTTAAAGGATTGTTTAAAGATAAAGATTGCATAGAGTGTTTGAAAGATTCCCCGAACACATGACAAATCTTTGAACCCGATTCCAATCTCATATCTCTTGATGAATTCGAATTTTCAAAAAATAAAAACACAATGAATTTTAAAAGAATTTCTAAAAACCAACAAATAATTTGAAGAAAAAAAAAACATAATGAAAACATACTAATTTAAAAGAAGTTATATCTTCCAGTATTTTTTAATAAGCATTATGTATTACTATTTTTTATTTATAGTACTTGTTTCCTAAATTAATCATAGCATTTAATAATAAGATACTTTGTAATAAAATTGATCAAAATTTACAAAATTTCGATAAATGTCATGCAATGAACTTTGAAATTGCAAATAGAGAACTAAAATTACTTATTATTTTAATAAATGTATCTGATCATCATTGATTTATTATTTATAATAATATTAAATAGTAATATAACATAATCAATCCTGTTGCGTTGTTCTTACGATTATAGCTCACAAACTCAACGACTAATCCTAAGCTCAATCAAACCAACAATGTCACTCGACTAGACTTTCATCAACAGCATTCAATCAATCCAAACTATATAAGATAAACTGAAAACGATAAAAGCGATAAAAGCGAGAGCCAATTTACGTGGTTCGGATTATAACAATCCTACATCCACGGACCAACAACATGATCTTCATTACTGATCACAAACGCATGAATTCAGAGTTACAAGATGAATCATCAACACTTGCACAAAGAAATCTTACACATGAATGATATGCGATTCCTTTTGTTTTAACACACCAGCTGAAATCATTCTCCTCTGATTATCTTCATGTGTTTCCTCGTCTGTAATCTTGCAAGCTTCAGGCATTGATTGCTCCCATGCACACCACAGTTTTTCTTCCTTTTGAAAAGATCAAGAAAAACGTGAAAGAAGAGAATGAAACCAAAACCGTTTCTGTTGCAACTGAAAAACTGATTCTGTTACTTCTCCTTTCCCTGCATTTAATGCTCCTCCTATTTAGAGAAAACCCTCAACTGAAACTTCTCAGCTCTATATCCTGATTTCACTATTTTGCCCTCACTTATCCATGTGCAATTACAATCTTCTCCTTACTTCATTTTATCAATTAAAGTTTAAGCTATTTCAACAAATCTGTACATTGGTAGTAGAATCAATTAAGAATACATTAGACTACAGATAAATTAACAGGTCGAATTGCAAAATGTGTAAATAATGAATTAACCTTAAAAATTATTTTCAAATAGCTACATGTTTATAAACAATTAAAAGACTAAAACAAATGATATGCAAAAATAATTCATGAAATAATACGAATAACATGGCAGAATATCAGTTATAATTAAATAACTAAATTTTAAATAGCACATTGGTAATAAATTTGGCTAAAATAATTTTAAAAAATAAATAAAAAAGATGATTCACCTAATTTACTAAAATAATTAGATGAAGAATTACCAAAGTTAAAATCTTTAATTTGGTTAACCTAGACTATAAAAAAGGCAACATATAATTTCTACAACATTTTAATATAAAACTTGTTTCACTACAAATTATTTAATAAGTAACGAAAAAATGGCCCAATTGAATTTTTATTTATTTTGTGATGTTTTAAAAAGTGAAGAATTGTTGAAATTAATTTAACAAAAAATTACATGAGCATAATCCATTAAAATTTGTTACAACATTAATAATAGAATAAATAAATTATTATAATAAAACATTTAAAGTTTGAACACGGAATATAAAACATATTTAATTTAATTGACATAATATGAGAAAGATATAGAAGACCTGTTTACAATTCATCTTCGTCGCACTTAAGAAATGTTTGAAACTTCCTAATTATTTATATCAATAAGTGGCCTTCAAATTTGTCCAATTTCTGCTTAATTCTATATGAAATTGTAAGAAATCTTATAATTAATTCTTAATATGAAAAAAATAGTTAAATTGAAAGGTGGAATTCCACGTCAAAAGGCATATTAACAGAAAACAATTTATTTGTAATTAACCCCGAGACCATCATTGTTCCACTTAAAAATTGGTACAATACCTAATCATGATTGATTGATCGAATTCTTATGATTTTATGTCAATATCTAACTACATTATAACAAAATAAGATTTAATTAGATTCACAAATAAATAGTGTAAAGAATTTTAAATTAAAATAAGTATAACTACCAAAAGAGTGAAGTCAACTATGTCTTTTAATTAGTAGAATACAATAATTGTTCAAATAAATATGAATAAAAAATAGGAATTTGAATGATAAATTTATTTGTCCAATAATATTTTAAAAAATTACTAATACTAATAGGTTATTTAAAAGTAAATTAATATATCTTTACTTAAAAAAAAATCAACGTGAAATTTTATTATTAAATACTTCTTACATTGCGCCAAAACTTTTACAAGCAAAGCATAAATTTACATGACATAATTTTCAATACTACTTATATTGCCAATTCAATTACAACTTCTCAATATGTAGAAATCAAGTAATGACTGAAAAATCTTCGGCTACAAAGATTAATAAATCTGCACAACAACAAAAAATTGTTAATAATTAAACAAATTAACTGAAAAAGAAATACCAAATACAAAAATATCTCATGCATATATTTTATGGTGATTAGCAGGATGATGTTAAATGCAACAACAAAGTCAAGCTCTATAAACATATGAATCATCCAAATTTGCTGAGAAAGATCAACAAACTTGAATAAAGATGAATCTAACAGATTAAACACAAGAATTTGTGTATAATAATTACTCCTCATCTACTCAAAATTATATATTGCTTAAATTAACAAAACGTCCAAAATGTTGACTTCTACTATTTGTATAAGATGAATGAACATGAATAACAATTACAAATTGAAAAATATAATTAAAAATCATTGGATTGGAATTAACCGATTATGTATATAGACAAAATAAATTCCTCATAGAATAGAAGTTCTTCTATACCAATGAATAATCTAAAAACTAAACATTTCAACAAAAAACATGAACGATAAAAAAATAATGATTCAACTAAAAAGATTCGAGAATTTGGTAATACAAAAAAACGTTTGTAATGAGATGATGTTGAATAAGAAAACAATTGGAGGACGCAGAAGAAGAGAAGAATTGGATGTCATCACAAATGCTTTGCAACCCTATTTATAGTGGAGATTATTAAATTTTTAGGATTGTAAATTAGGTATATTTGACTAAAATTAAATGATGGTCAATAATCTTCCAAATTCTAAAAAAAAAAAAAAACAATTAATGTGATGGGTATGCAAAAATCAAATAATTTGACTTTTGAAGCACTAATTGACGGCTAATTGATTTTTAATTATAATTAGATATTATTTTAATAATTATTAATAATAATGGACGAATAATTTAGTGACACGTGTCCTTCCCGATTGAGTAATGGAAAATGGGCGAAAAAATGCAAAAGTTGCCAATAGTGGCAAGGATTGTGTTATTATATATATAGATATAGATTTAGTATACTTTTCTTTTTGTATCATATATTATACTTATTTACTATATTTTCCTTTGTTATATCAAATATATTAAGGTTAATTAAAAAAAAAAAAATACGATTTTGGTCTATTTTTTAATTGCAACATGACTTTTAAAACTTATCAATATTGATCATCAACTATAATTTTTTTCTAATTACAACATCGACTAAATTTTTTTACACTTGATTGTGTCGTCATCACCACCGTTAGATGCACATGATAAAAGTCATGTGCGGTCACATTTAACGGTAGTGATAGCGACAGAATCATATGTCAAAAAATTTAGTCGATGTTGTAATTGAAAAACATTATAGTTGGTGACCAACATTGATAAATTTTAAAATTATATTGCAATTGAAAATTGTACCAAAGATCATGATTTTTTTGGTAATTAACCCAATATATTATATTATTTTGTATTTCCTTTGTTGTATCATATATTAGACAAAAACTTATGTGCACTCAACACACAATAGGCTTATTGTACACCCCCCTATTTAATCTGGAATTAAAGATAGATATAAGGGCCTTGTTTGGATGAATTCACAATAACAACATGTGGTGCAGCGGTGAGGTGCGCGGAGGTTAGGTTCGAGGCGCGCCCGCGTGCGGGTTCGAACCCTGCTTTTGCTCTGTTTTTACCTCTTTTTATGTTGTTCAATAGTATATGTTATGTTGCGTAATAGTATATCTTATATCGCGTAATAGTATATATTATAGTTACATGTATAATTTTTTAATAATATATTATGTTGTTTAATAGTATATGTTATATTGCGTAATAATATATGTTATGTTACAGGTATACACATTTTTTTTGAATAATATATAATTTTTCTAAATAATATATTACATTGTCTAAAATAATACAAAAAGTGCTTAATAGGGCTCGAACCCAAGCCAGTACAAGTGCAAGCAAGTGTTCCACCAAGCTACCACCTCATATTATAACATAAAATGCGGTGCAATGTATTAATACTAATAATAATACATGCACATATATAGAAAAAAATTGGAGAAGATGGGATTCGAATTCATGCCCTAATAAACAACAATTTGAGATGTTACCACCTAGACTAGTGCCTCTTATGTGCTAACAAACATGCCTTAATATATATATATTATTGATTTGAATCAAAAGAAAAGAAAAAAGAAAGTTGTGTGCTGGTGAGACTTGAACTCAAGACCTCAGCGCGCACACATCATAACTCGATCGCTGGGCTACCAGCTTGTATTAGGTAACTAAACACAACCCTTAATATATATCTAAATCCAAAATTAAATTGGGAAGTGCACAATAAACTTATTGTGTGTTGGGTGCACCCAAGACCTACTCCATATATTATATTATTTACTATCTATTCATTTTTTATATCAAACATATTATATAATTTAGTATAGTTTCCTTTGTTATATCATTATGCCACATATAAAATCCCTCTATACCATAAAAAGAGTAATATTTAATGTTATTTTAAAATAAGAAACATCTTTTAATATCAATTTCCTTTTTTTTTTGTTCAAATAAAAAAAATTAATATATATATATATATATTTTTTTTCATGAATGACTTGTGTGATTGAACGTATCAACTTTAAAAAATAAGTCGGTTAAGAAAAGAATTAATGGTTTCTGAATAGTTGAACCTAGAGATGACAATTTCGGCGGCCCAATTGGGTCGGGCCTATCAAACCAATCCTATATTTTGGGCCGAGTCAGGCCGAACCAAAATTTGATCGGGTCTAATATTAGTTGGTTTGATCCGATCTGTTCTCCTATAATATACTAATATTATTGGGTCGACCCGTGGCCCATTGGGCCGGGGCTATTGGGCCGGGGCTATTGGGCTAAATAATTCTTTAGGCCAAGATTTATATGGTCCAGCCCAGCTAAAATATCAGGACGAACCAAATTTGCCACCTCTAATTGTACATTCATCAAATTGACAAGAAATAAAAAAAAAAATTGTACATTTTGTTGAAGGAAAAAACACAATTAGTGTGCCTTCGTCAAAAGTAATTGATGAAAGGCAATTTAGGTATTCACTAAATAATATGTAACTGTGAAACCCTTGTATTTGACACCCTATATATAAAGGGAATCTGATGAATAAGAGAACCCTAATGATTCCGTGTCTCTCTTCCGTCTCTCTTTATTGTTCTTCTTTTCTATTTTCCTACAACACGTTATCAGCACGAAGCCCTACCAACATAAAATTTTCCGAATCCGCCGCAATCATCCGCCGTAATCATTTTCGAAGTTAAATCATGGTCGAAATTTCACGAATCCAAGTTTCAACCGGGTAAAAATATTTGTTCTAATTTCTTCTTGGTCGAGTAAGTTTATTTAATAAAGTATATAATGAATCTGGTGGTTTTTATTTCCTAAAGATGCATAAACTTTTTGTTAATTCGAATATGTATTCCAATCGTATTATTATGTCGGCCATATTCCGATTCAATATATAAGATTAATTATAATCACTTTTAAATTCTTTATGGAGTTTTTGTGTTAGACACAATTTCACTTATCAATATATAATTGTACACATGTATGGCAGTAGGAAGCTTCCAATGATTAACATGATTATGCAATGCATAAATGTTGCACAATAAATAATATAATATTTTGTGTTTCTGTTGAAATATATAATATTCTATATTTTGAATTCAAATGGTTAGTTGTATTGAGAATTACGGTGAAACTTTAATTCGATATTTAACGATGTTATTTCTGTATGAATGTTCTTTCAACGGACCATTTTTTTTGCATTGATTATCTGTTTGGTGATTAATAATTATTGATAGCATGTGCTTGGATTGGATATATAATTGAAACCCGAATAGATCTCTTTTTAATATATATTTTTTTCTTATGTTTGGATTTAATTGGTATATTCGAGTATTGGTTCACTGCCATCGGTATGGATACTGGACTGTTGCGGTTTCCAAAACCATCATCCAACCTTGAAATCTTTGAGAAGTGCCATTGGAAAGAATCGTGTCTTTCCAGCAAGGTAAATCAAATCGCCCTACTTTATGAATGAAATGCAAATAATATTTGGTGATAGTAGCATGTGGCATGATATGTTTCATGTGACACGGTCTGTTCTGTGCTTAATTATTTAAATAATTTTTTGTCAATATTGACACATGAGAAAGAGTATGAATGCATGATTCTCGTATGGTTGAGATACATCTATCTTTCGGGATAATTGAGAATGGATTTATATGTGCATCTAAAGCAATTGTGTACAATTTTGGCACTAATGAAATTTTGTTTGATTTTAAAATATATTGATTGTGCCTAATTGTGTTTTGTCTGATTCCAACTTCTTATGGAATTTAAAGTTACGAATCAATCATTTATGTCTTAAAAGATTTTACAATTTCGTAAATTAGCTCATTTATCAGATAGATTATGAACTTGATCAGTATTTTGCCTATGTATTTTTATGATAAATTATGTATGTTCATGATAAAGGAGGTTCATGGACAAATCAACTACATGATAAAGTAATTTACAAAGTATCAAAAAAACTTGTGATATATGGTCCCAAAATCTAATTCAAAAGAAAATAATTAAACTAACTCGATCCAAATTTGAATTATTGGACTCACAAGAAATTGAGTACCACACTTGAAAAAAATTTCCACAAATCATGTCATTCACCGACCCTAATGATAAAGAATCGTCCAACAAACTCAAAGTCTATCCTCTAATGAAACTGAGGCGACACGGTGATCCTAACTCACTTTGAAAGGATTCTTTAGTTAGAAGACCTCGATGAACTGTGGGTTGCCATAAAAGAAATTTTGGAATAATAGATAATTCTCTACTTTCAAAATTAATCATTTTGTGGAAAGAAATCCACTTACTATACTTCAAAAGGGTCAATAACTTCAATAAGGACATTTTTGTGCCTAAACACATATCTTATTTTCTGTAAGAAGAAAATCACACAAGATATGATATATAAAATTGTTTGCATACTTTGATACTTATACTAGAGAACCAGTATAGGTAACACTCAATATGATAGTATGATGGGTTGGGAAAATGAAAAATCTCTAACCTAACTATGACAAACTAAATAGTGGAAAGAGCCCCAAAGCAAAGGGGACGGAATGTGTCAATCCCATCGATATAGCGATAATACATCACGGGGTAATATCACTGGGTCCATAGAGCTCTCCTAATACCCACCCACCATATGGACATGGTGGTACTGGACTTGCTTGTTGTGACATCAAGGTGCAAAAGACACCTCAACCCCCAAACGAAAGGGAAAGAGTTAGTAATGAACTTCAATAATTCCTATACTTTTGTATAAAAAAACTGCTAGAGCAGTTAACTATAAGAGATACAAGAAGTCCAAAGAACAGAGACTCACTGCATTACTGCATAATTACCATCATTGAATCACAAGTACAAAAAAGGCGAAGAATCGTCGAATTCTATAGATGCCTAATGACATAACAATTATAGTCACAAAACGCTCTATATGCACCAAGAGCTATTACAATATTATTAAGTAAAGATATTTGTGTCAAAGACTATCATTTCAAAACTACATGTGAGAATGGAATTGAATAATTTATGATACCTCTAATGAATGTGAAAGGAAGCACATCTTAGAGAAATAAATGAGTCAATCTAGTGACATGTACTCCACCACAACTCTGATCGTTTCACCAAAACGAACTTTGGAAGACAGAATCATATGTTACCCAAAATGAACTTTGGGACATTAATTCCTATAGGTTTTGGTACGACTTTCTTAGACATCTAAGTCATAACATGATGATCCATATTTAAGAAATTATAAGGACATTCTTCTTTCGAATGAAATACAAAAAGGGATAAAAATCTTATACGATGTACAGTGTCAATACTAATTTTGTTATAACAGAGTTAATGCTTTCTAAAGTACTAAAAGCACGACCAACATCCCATTCTGCCTCATTAACTGTTTTAGGGCATATCGCTCATTCTACCAAGCCTACTATTTGGTAATAAGTAGGATCGAGACCTTCCTATACCTGATATATAAGTAAGACAATCCATTCTTACAAAAGATCATAATATAATATATGTGGACCTATTAAACAAGAAAAGCGGGCCATTAAAGTATCTATGGTTCTGGTAAACGCTTTGACACACTAACTGATCATCACATTATTGTCCACAAGAAATGTTGCATTTGAAAAAACTCCTAGAAAATATTATATAAGGGTTCACCACCCTCACTTCATAATGTCTATAAAACTTATTAACTCTAGAGAGTTCTCATCATAAGAATTTGATGATTATTGCATATCTGTTAGGATCAATGTATAGTATCCTTTAACCCAAGTGCATACACAAAAATGGTCTCACATAAGCCACCATCACAAGGATATAGATGGAGGATTAGACATTGAAAATGCACACTAAAATGTCTATCAGACATGGGACTATGCAATATCACTGCAATTTTACTTTATTTGTCTCAGACCCACTGCTAACCAATAATTTATGTGTACCAGTTGGTAACTGGATTTAGCCTGATATTTTTACATCTACGCAAATTTGGTTACGCAGTATATGTGCCTATTTGCGTCCCCACAACGCATCAAAATGGGTCTTTAAAGACGCTTAAGTATTTATGTTGGATATGGATTCCCAACTATTACCCGCTATTTGGAACCTTTAACAGGCAAGATCTATTTACCGTAAGATTGACGGATTGTCACTTTAATGAGACAGTCTTCCCGTCGTTAGGGGGAGATAAGAAAAAGAATTTTATAAGGGAACGACAGGAAGTGTTTCCCAGTATGTCTCATTAGGATCCCCACACTTCATAATGTAAAGTGAAGTAAAACGAATTATCGATCTTCAAAGTATGGAAGATTTGATCGTTGATGCATTTGCTAAAATCGCTAAAGTGACAAGATCATATATACCAGCTGCAAATGTGCCTGTAAGGTTAAAAGTCCCCAGTAAGGGGCACAACACCGCAGATAAAGGTGTTGCAACCACACTTAGTGGAGGTGTGGTTGAGGCCGTGGCTCCCAAAAGGAAATGGGGGATGCCACGTGGTTCGATGAACACCCGATCAAGGAAAGAGGCAGGTGTGGCACAATTTGAATTATCAATGGAAAGAAATACTCTCAAATTATTTCTAATTAATTATGTCCATGAATCATCACTGGAGGACGCTCTGAAGTTTAATATGATTCTAGAGATAATGAGAGTGCATGTGAGTTAATGGAAAAATCTTTCACGTGCATTGATGATGTATACATTGTTGCTCAATGAATTATAGAGCACAATAATATCGAACCACGCTCTATTGTAAGATATCAACAAAGAGCATATTGGCCTATATGGAATCAATCAGGTAGAACTCGATTCTATAACAGAACAACAGGTATTTGGTTTGGTAGTGCTAGCCTTACCAAGTGTAAAGCCTGTAGGACATAAAATATGTTTTGTCAGTAAGCGTAGTGAGAATAATAAGTCCTGAGATGCAAAACTTACCTTAAAGCACAACGTTTTCTCACAAAGCCCTGGAATTGACTACGAGGAGATATTCTCCCACACCGGACGTCATAACGTCTTATTGATAAGTTTCCGAAGGATTGAAAATGCAGCATACTAATGTGGTTACAACATATCTCTTTGGGGATCTTGCTATTGAGATATGTGTAAGTGTCAGATGGACTTGCATTGCCCAACTCAAGTAACTCTAGACCACGGAGTGCATTTACAATATTAGATTGAAATAAATCTGGACGAAAATTGTATACCCGTCTGAGTGACTACTTGATTGGGAAGGGAAAGAACAAGTAGTGCTACCCCTATGCATTTACAAAGAAAACGATTTCTATGTTTGCAACTATAGCAGCTTATGTCGATGTTAAGGACATAATGGGTACTCTTAAAGAAATAAGAGATACTGTGATGTATTTGAAATATAAATTGAGATAAAGGATCATGGGAAAACTCACCGAGTTTGTGGAATATTAATTCCTCAGTTTGCATATATTCAAAAGATTATCAGGCGATTTCATATGGATAAAGTGCAATCTGTTAGCACTCCTATGATTGGTTGAAGTGTGGACATAAGGAAAGATCCATTTGAGTCAAAAGGAAATGACGAAAGAGCTATTGGGAGATGAAATTCCCTACTTAATTGAAATGTGCGCATTATTGTACAAAAAGCTCAATACACTCAACCATGTATTACTTTCTCAAAGAACATGTTAATTATATTTTACTCAGGACAACGCAATATCAATTGAATGATATCAAATAATATTTTGACATATGAAAGAAACCATTAACTCATATTTGTTCTTCCCATATTAGAGACAGGAGAGATTACAAATGAAATTGTAAAACTCTAAAGAAAATGTCAAATGCTCTCATATGTAGAGATAAAAGGATTACAAAAGAATATGTAACTCCTAAATAAATGTTGAAGCTACCCCCACTACGGAATACCGAATACTACCTTGGTTAGTTTAAATGTTGGTTATCTTGTTAGCTAATGTAAAGGTAATTACCAAACTGGTTACGTATTACCACGAGGAGTACAACGAAATCTTGAAGATCCACCAAGCACAACTCATTTATCAACCCCACCGAATCAGACAAAGATGGTTGTCCTACATGAAGGAGTTCTTACTATGGTTGAAGACCTACCACAGAAGACCGACCTGAATTTATGAAGATAATGCAGTTTGCAACAAGAAGATAGAACTATGCTACATAGGAGATGATTATACGAAGCATATGCCACAAAGTTTGTCTATAACCAGCCACCATAAACTTTCCTCATGATTTATATAAATCGAGGATGCGAAGATTTTCAAAACTCTCCTAATAGATGTACGTATCAGGGGAGGTGTGTAGACTTCAGGGGGAGTCTCAACATAGGTGCGTTGCACTCTTTTTCCCTTCGACTAAGGTTTATTTTTTCCCACTGGATTTTGTTACTTGGCAAGGTTTTTAACGAGGCAACAAGTTATGCACCAATTTCCTTTTGACTTGGCACAAGGGGGAGTGTTGAAGGAAAAACACAATTAGTGTGCCTTCGTCAAAAGTAATTGATGAAAGGCAATTTAGGTATTCACTAAATAATATGTAACTGTGAAACCCTTGTATTTGACACCCTATATAAAGGGAATCTGATGAATAAGAGAACCCTAATGATTCCATGTCTCTCTTCCGTCTCTCTTTACTGTTCTTCTTTTCTATTTTCCTACAACACATTTTTAATTATGAATCTTTTATGAGAAGAAGGAAGAATATAAGAAATATAACTAATTAGATATTATATATATATATATATATATATATATATTTTATATATCGATTGAATTTCAAATATATATATATATATAAGTCGCATTTATATACATTTCTTTTTAAATTTTCGAAGAATTGAAGGAACGAAGTAACAAACAACTCCATGTAAATCATATCTCATTTAGATAACTTTTTTATTTAATGATTTGATTTATTCGACCACATGTAACTTATTTATAATTTCTTTTATTTTCTCTTTTTTAAATTTTACTTATAAAATAGGACTGACGTTGGAACAACTCTTATTTTGCCTGGACAGAGAATTGGGGTTGGCAGGGGAAGGTATGCGAGCAATTAGAAAAACTAAAATAAAGATATAATTTTTTTTTTTACCTGGAGGGGGTGGTGGGTAGGGCATTAACAAAAAAAAAAAAAATAAAATAAAATAAAATATATTGAAAATGTTCTTTTTCTTTTTTACCAAAAATTAAGTTACATCATTAATTTTATTTTATGTGCTTTAATATAAAGGTAATGAAATGGTACCCATCGTCACTAAATATGAACATTTATGACGAAAGAATGTTGCTAATTTTTTTTTTAAAACATTAATGACAAAATATAGTGATGTCACAAATTAAATTATGACAGGTTATTGTGCATTGTCACCAAATTTAATTAAATAAGACCAAATAATTTTATCGCTTATTCATTCAACGAATTAATGATAAAATAATACTTCATCATACAAAATTAGTATTTGTGACGATAAAAATCGTCATAAGTTAATAAAAAAAAAATTGTTTTTGTCTTCAAATATAGTAGTGACAAACTAATTTACATTGTCACTAAATATAAGTATTGGTGACAAAAAATATTGTTGTCATTAATTTTCTTTAAATAATTAATGACAATATATAATATCGTCATGAAAGAAAACAATTAGTGACACTGAGTGTCGTCACCAGTTATTGTGAAGTTGTCATAAAATTATCTCCCTCCAAAATTTTGGTAAGGAATTCTAGCTCTAAAAGTTTTTGTGACGCATTTATGGTCATCGTCATGATATATGCGAATTAGGGACGACATAAATGACTAATAATTACAAAAATAAAAGTTGTCACAAAAATAAATATTTTTGCGATGAAAATTAAATTCGTCGCTATTAAGCCACAAAAGGCGACAAAATTTTCAACGTTAAGAAAAAAAACGATCACAGAATGTACGATTTCTTGTAGCGAAAGTTAGGGGGCATTTAGATCACTTTTTCTTTAAAAAAGACGCAATTTTTCTTTAAATGAGTTTCTTGGAAACAACTATAATTTCTTTCAAGACTTCTTCAACGAATGTGATAGTCATGTATCTCCAAAGAATAACTAGCTATCTTTTATTAGTTGTGAGAGTACAACATATTACAATATAACCATCCGAAAAAAATCAGAATTGGTTTCATAACTATTTGTTAGTGATTGGTATGTGAAGTGTATAGACAAAGATGTATAAATGAAGACAAAGTCGAGGCTAGAGTTTGACTCTATATCCGTAGGACGAAATTGTCATGTACTCAGGTACAATACGTCTAATAGCAATCGCCTCTAAGATACAACGACTTTAAAACTTCAGACCGTTGCACTACGAATCGGAAGTTATCAGCGAACCTACTCGGATATTTGGAACTTTAGGACACAACTAATGCAGAATTGAATTACTTTAAATATTCTGTAAAGAACTTGAGAATATTGAAGTGAATGAAATGAAATCTGCGGGACCTATTTATATATATTGAAGAGTTGTGGTGCCTTTTTGGAAAGACACCTTTTCACTCCTTGGTGGCACCCTTTTGACTGGACCCACCAATTCGCTGGGCGATCGCACCCGCAAGCTGACCCACACCCTGGCGGACGACGGGTTGCACCAATTCGACCCGCCCGGCCGCTGGAGGGTCGGTCCGACCCGGTGCGGGGTGAACCGCCCGATCTGAGCAGGTTCATGACGGGCCGATCCAACCCGACCCGGTTCACGTCACCGCACCGCCTGGCTCGAACCGCCACGAACCCGCGAGTCATCCGTCTGGACCGCCTAGCCAAAATTTTAAGGCTCCTCCAGCTCCTCGCGACGACGTGTACGTGCGCCTCTAAAGCGACTCAATGCGACATGTGTGACGTGCGCGTACGAGCCCGGACTCGGGCTCGAATGGTGCGAAGCACCATCATCGGGTCCATTTTAGCCAAAGACTAAAGTCCCACTAGGATCCACCATAAGGTCCACCATAGGGGAGCATACTTGATAACTCCTTATCAAGTGCTTTACTAAATAAGGAGTATCCACTTACTCCAACTTTTCTATGTAGGACAAGTTCCCATATTTTCCTTTATATACTTTTCAACTTCAAGTTTAAGTTGCAACCTTTGACAATTAATATCTCATTCACCCGAAATTGGTTTTGAGCATATTAATATATTAAATTCATCTACTCAAAACGTAGATTATGAATTTGCAACTTGTTTTCATTTTTAACAAATGGATTGAGATAATTAAATTGGTCAATTTGGGGTCAAAATCCAAAATTCCAAACCAATTTCCAACAATCCCCCACATGAATGATATTAATGCAATGCAAATCTAAGAAAGTCCCAACGAGTTGTCCCTTCATCAGGATAGGTAGTTTTCAGTCTTTGAACCTTTCCTAGTGAGATGTCATCGGATTTCTCGTTGCTCAGTGAACACGATGTCTTGAACTGGTCAGCTTTTGTGTAAATCTAGTACAATGACAACCAACGACTCTAATATCCTTTTAGTTCTCACATTGTTTTCCATTTTGGCCGTGGACCTTATCTCGGATCCATAAGTGTGTACTAAAAATATTATATTTGTCAGTTTGAAGCAGCCCCACTTCACACTTATATAGGTGATCTCCTATTAAAGGTACCCTGAAATACCTCACCACGAAGGTATAGGAAACATTAAAAGCTATTTAAGCTTACCCTCACCACATGTCATCAGGTTTTGTACCAAATAGGTACAATTGACACTTGAGCGGAATCGAGAATGAGCTTGAAATTTATTTTTCAAGTGCAATACTGAGTGATTCAGAGCTTAGTTGTCTCGTTGAACCAAGTTCTTGGGATCCTCTAGTCATCATGGACGAGTTACCACTATGAACACTCTTTAGTGTGTGGGTTTTAGCCTCATTCCCCTTACCGCGCTATACATTTGATCTCGACCAATGCCTTTAGTTAGCGGATCCGCAATGTTTTCTTTTGACTTTATGTAGTCAATGAAGATTACCCCACTTGAGATAAAATGTCTAACGGTATTGTGTCTCCTTCAGATATGTCGAGATTTACCATTATACATGTGGCTTTATGCCCTCCCTATAGCAGATATGCTATCACAGTGTATCATCACGGGAGGCACCGGTTTACACCAACCGGGAATATCGTCTAAGAAGTTCCGAAGTCATTCTGCTTCTTCACCAGCTTTCTCTAAAGCAATGAACTACGATTCCATTGTGGAACGAGCTATGCAAGTTTGTTTAAAGGATTTCCAAGCCACAACTCCTCCACCTATAGTGAATACATAACCACTGGTGGATTTTTAATCTTTTGTATCAGCTATCCAGTTTGCATCTGTGTATCCTTCCAATACGGTTGGATATCTTGCCTACAAAATTTCATGATTCATGGTATGTTTTAAATACCTTAAAACTCTCATCAGAGCTTTCCAGTGATCCTTGTTAGGATTACTTGTAAATCTATTAAGTTTGTTAACTGAATATGCTATATCCGGACGCATACCATTTGTCAAGTGCATCAGGCTTCCGATAATTCTTGCATATTTCAGTTGCAGCACTAGGTCTCCTCTATTTTTTGCTAAGTGTAGATTAACATCTACAGTAGTGTTAGCCGGGGGTACGTCATAAGCATCAAATTTCCTCAACACATTTTCAACGTAATGAACTTGTGATAGGAAAATTCCATCAAGAGCTCTAGAGATTTTCATCCCTAAAATGACGTCGGCCAGACTCATGTCTTTCATGTAAAAATTTCGTTTTAACATGTTTTTAGTATTCATGATCGAGTCATGATTACTCCCCGTAATACGCATGTCATCGACGTATAGACACACTATCACATAATCTTCTGGAGTGCCTTTTATATAGACACAGTTATCGCACTCATTGGTTTTGAAGCCATTAGAGAGCATCACGACATGCAGCATATCCACGAGAGTTAGTTCTTTTCCCGACGTCATCTTCAACACAAATTTTCCCAATCCTACCACCGGAGACGTTGCAGAGTTTTCCATGAAGAGCATTCTGTCATTGATCTCTTGGTAAGTGGAGAAAAGTTCCTTGTCTGAACATTTATGACGGGTAGCCCCTGTGTCGATCCACCACTCCCTTGGATTATCTGCCAAGTTAGCCTCGAACATGACGGCAGACATATCCATTTCAGACAGTTCTTCTGGCAAGGACTTGTGCTCGACAAGGTTGGCTTGATTCTTTTGGCCTTGATTTGATTGCTTTGGCTGTCGGCATTCGCTCAACTTGTGTCCGGGCTTATCACAATTGTAACAGCTACCTCTGAACCTTTTGTTCAAGGTTTTCTGTTGCTTATTAGAGCCAGCATCGAGTTTCCTCTTCTTGCCACTTCCGGACTCAGCCAAATTCCCATGTGCCTCTCCACGGTTCTTGTCACTTTTGACTTCAGATTTCCAGTTGTCTTCCTCGATCTGTAGTCTCACGATCAAGTCCTCAAGCTTCATTTCCTTGCGTTTGTGCTTGAGATAATTTTTGAACTCCTTCCATTGAGGCGGTAGCTTCTCTATTAATGCGGCTACTTGAAAGGATTCAGATAGTTGCATACCTTCGGCATGAATCTCATGGAGGATCAACTGCAACTCTCGAACTTGGTCCATGACCGTCTTCGAGTCCACTATTTTGAAGTTGAGGAACGGTCCGACAATGAATTTCTTCATGCCGGCATCCTCCGTTTTGTACTTTTTATCCAAAGATAACCACAATTCTTTTGCTATTTTAAAAATGGAGTAGACATTGTAAAATGAGTCGTCTAATCCATTCAGAATGTAATTTTGACACAAGAAGTCACTGTGGTTCCAAGCGTCCAAAGCATTCATCCCCTCTTTATCCCCCACTTCTACAGTAGGAGGATCTTCTCTCAGGAAACGAGCAAGACTGAGAGTTGTTAAATAGAACAACATTTTCTGCTGCCATCTCTTAAAATCATTTCCGGCAAATTTTGCCGGTTTTTCAGCGTGAGCAGCATGAATTGATGGAGTAGAAATAGTAGAAGACATCTCCGAATATACGGAAAATTTCGTCTTACGTTGTTAGTGATTGGTATGTGAAGTGTATAGACGAAGATGTATAAATGCAGACAAAGTCGAGGCTAGAGTTTGACTCTATATCCGTAAGACGAAATTGTCACGTACTCATGTGCAATACGTCTAATAGAAATCGCCTCCAAGATACAACGACTTTAAAACTTCAGACCGTTGTACAACGAATCGGAAGTTATCAACGAACGTACTCGGATATTTAGAACTTTCGGACACAACTAATGCAGAATTGAACTACTTTAAATATTCTGTAAAGAACTTGAGAATTTTGAAGTGACTGAAATGAAATCTGGGGGGCCTATTTATATATATTGAAGAGTTATGGTGCCTTTTTGGAAAGGCACCTTTTCACCCCTTGGCGGCAACCTTTTGACTGGACCCACCAGTTCGCTGAGCGGTCGCACCCGCAGGCTGACCCGCGCCCTGGCGGTTGACGGGTCGCACCGGTTCGATCCAGCCAGCCGCTGGCGGACCTGGCCCGGTGCAGGGTGAACTGCCCGGTCCGAGCCGGTTCCTGACGGGTCGATCCGACCCGACCCGATTCACGTCACCGCACAGCCTAGTTCGAACTGCCACGAACCCGCGAGCCATCTGTCTGGACCACCTGGCCAAAATTTTAAGGCTCCTCGCGACGATGTGTACTTGCACCTTTAAAGCGACTCAATGCGACATGTGCCCGTGCGGGCCCGGGCTCGGATGGTGCGAAGCACCATCCTCAGGTCCATTTTAGCCAAAGGCTAAAATCCCACTAGGATCCACCATATGGGAGCACACTTGATAACTCCTTATCAAGTGCTCTACTAAATAAGGAGTATCCACTTACTCCAACTTTCCTATGTGGAACAAGTTCCCATATTTTTCTTTATAAACTCTTCAACTTCAAGTTTAAGTTGCAACGTTTGACAATTAATATCTCATTCACCCGATATTGGTTTTGAGCATATTAATATATTAAATTCATCTACTCGAAATGTAGATTATGAATTTGCAACTTATTTCCATTTTTAACAAATGTATTGAGATAATTAAGTTGGTCAATTTTTTGTCAAAACCCTCAATTTCCAACACTTTTTACTTTTCTGCTATTAGTCCTACAATTTGTTACTTTTTCAATTTCGTTCCACAACTCAAAAAATTGTACAATTTCAAACCAATTTTGATCGGAGGTGGCCAAATTGACCGGAAATTGGCATGTGACTTCCACATGCCGGTTAATTTCGGGGCTTTTTTGCTACTTAGCTGATGTGGAGCCGGAATGAGTATGCTCATTTCTTTTTTCCATGTCATTTTTTGGGAAAATAATTTATAAACAATTGAGTCTTTTGTTGGGAAGGAAGAAGGGTTTTGTTAATTTTTTTGTGTATGATTTAATATGTAGGAGAGTGATTTATTAATTGTTTTCCTAGAAAATGACATGGAAAAAAAGAAGTGAGTTGGATTTATTTATAAAAAAAAATTGAAAAAAAAGTCACAAACGCATTTCGCCTCCACGTCAGCTAAGTAGCTGGAAAGCTCCAAAGTTGTCCGACATGTGTGAGCCACGTGATAATTTTCTATCAATTTGATCAAAATTGGGTCAAAATTGAGTTGTGGGATGAAATTGAAAAGGTAAATAGTTATGGGACCAAATTTGATTTTTCCCTTTAACGAGTTTATGTCGTTAAATTATATGTTTGTCTATCTTACTGAATGATATTTGAACATTAAAGATTTTCTGTGGGAGCAAACAAAAAGTAGAAACATTTGTTGTTTTTGGTAATAAAGAAAAGTAATAATTGGTAAAAGTGAATGAGGAGTCGAGAGTACAGTATAGAGCATGAAGGTAGATTAAGTAAGGGAAACGGAGAAATAGAGTAGCATAACGTAAGAAACATGCAAATAAAATATTTATAAAGGGTGTAGCTAAAACTTATTAAATTAATTAATGATGGGATTGGGAGGGTTGAGTGAGCATTTGTCGGAGCTGTGAAGCTTCCTCTTTGAGGTGGTTGTTCTCCTGAAGGACGCGATCATGGTGTTCGGAAACATGGTTTAGTTTGTGGATCAGTTGGTGGTTCTCATTACGAAGCCACACCACTTGCGACCATAGCTCATCTAAGT
The DNA here is from genome assembly GCA_958295605.1 of Ajuga chamaepitys. Lineage (NCBI taxonomy): Eukaryota > Viridiplantae > Streptophyta > Magnoliopsida > Lamiales > Lamiaceae > Ajuga > Ajuga chamaepitys. The sequence continues at coordinate 23,297,249 of OY282497.1, read as the reverse complement.
GCCTCTGTTTGCGCAAGCGTGATCGTCGCGCAGACTCCCTGTTGGAGAGCATCCGCCTCTGCTTCCGCTCGTTTATTATGCTCACCTCTGCTTCGTCGGAAGTGGTTGAGTTGCTGCTCAAGGAGGTTGAGTTTTGCAGACTAGTGCTATACAGTTGGTGCAAAGGGTCTGCAAATATAAGGGCTTCATCACTCTTGCTACTATTACTAATTACCAGATACTCAAGCTCTGTCATCTCATTTGCTTCCATTTGCAGTACTGCCCATTCGGGTCATTTATAGGATGAAAAAAGCTACTCAGGCTATTTTTCTCCACTTCCACTCTACATAATTGTTTCAATTTATTCATCAATTAACAAAACTAAAAACAAGAGACAAATTAGTATACTCATATAAATTTGTTGGATTTATATTAATGTCCCATCAAATAAGAAAATATAATACTAAAAGTATGGTGTATACTTTTTTTAATGAAATTCGATGCATGGTAGAAATAATATACTCTCTCCATCCCGGTTAAAGTTGTCATTCTGATCGGGCACGAGTGTTAAAAAAAACCAATTTTTTTATTTTTTTAAAGGTGGAGATTGAGGGTTGAGATTTTGGGGTGAGGATTGTGGGAACTTATTTCCTTTTTTGGGGTGACAACTTTAGTTGGGGGGAACGAAAAGACAAGTAAACAACTTTAAGCGGGACGGAGGGACTAATTGACTTTTCATACAATTAGATTTAAGACACATACTACCTAAAAAATAATAAATGATGATATTTACTTATTTTTATTACACAAAATAGTGTTTGTATAGGACTAATATACGTCTTATAATGCTTTGTAACAATATTAACACTTAATCATGTATATATGTAAAATGAAACGTAAAGAAGAAATTAGATTTGGCCAAATAGAGTATCACTAAATTCGAGATTAACTCTTCATATGGAGTCAATCAAGAACAGTGTGTGGCTGGCTCGACTTATTTACATTTTAGGATGACACCATATGCATGTGGTTGTATAGTATCTCAATTGTGCATTATCAATCCACATGTTGTGATATTTGCGTTTTGTGCGTCCAAATATCAATAATTCCATGTTACATGAAATAGACTTCCATCGACATGCTATTAATTATAATACTTTGAGAAGAAGAGAGAGAGGTTTATGGTTACATCATGAGTGAAAAAGAGATAATAATTATATGATTATGTGGTTGGATATAATTAAATAATTGGGCAAAAAAGAAAATATTGGAAAATAGTAGAAATTGTCACCTAAAGTAATGTTTAGAGACGTGAAGGAACGATGACTAAACCAGGGAATGGAAATCCTTTTTTTTTATTTTTTAAAAGTAGATAAGCAATTCTGCAAAAGTAGTTGGTGGTCAACATTTGCTTTTAAATCACCCATCTTTAACTATATTTTTATTTTTATTTTATATATATAAAAGTGTATGTATGGTAGAAATCATGTGATATTAGATTTTATGTTTTTGGAATTTAATAAGGACTTTATTAAGACTTACTGCTCATGTATTGAAAGACTATAACTTTATAACTCATTTCTAGTTTAAATTTTTAATAGTGTAATTTGTATTTTTAGATGAAGTAATTGTAATGTTTAAATTTCTCAATAAATAAAAATTCATCTTTTACATCCTTACATTTTGGTTAAATTCTTAATTTATAACTCTTAATGTATAACTTACAAAGGTACAATCACATTTTTTAAATTCTAAACTCTGAAAATTCTGATAAAAGAAAAATAAAAATAAAAATAATAAAAAAAAAAAGGAAGAATCGCCGTGAACCGACGGTTATATGGCGGTTCCAAACCGGAACCGGAACTGTGAACCGGTTGGGCACCTCTAGCTAGGGGGTGGATAAAAAATAAGACCCCTCAAAATAATTTCTTTTCCTATAAAAATAATAATATAGATTCTTTTTTTTTCATATACAAATATGACTAAAAAGAGCAAAGATCAATATATAAAAAATTCTTTTTAAGAAAACATAGTTTTTGTTTATGTTTACTTTTTTATTGGATTAAAATATTATCTTCTAAATAGACCATATATAGCTTATGAGTCAAACAATAGTATATTATATATACTCAAATGGAATACACTAATTAAAAAATGTAATTCCATTACTAGAAATATAAAAAAATATGTATAAATATACAGATGAATGATGTAAGGAATCAGTGGCTTATGTATGAAGCTCAATTGATGATATGTCTTGTCATATCATCTTTAAATTTGAGTGGCAATTCATGCTATAAATTTTTCTTCACACGGAAAACTTAATTTATGTTTTCAATATGAAAAAACTTAATGTTGGGTTCCGTATAGACATGTATCGTCACATCACTTTAAATTTAGTAGATTCGAAATTCTTGACATACACATAATCTAGGAGTAATAAGTTAGGCTCAATACGAAATTCGATATTTGTGATGTGTGTCATTTAAGTATTGAAATATTGTCGCAGATGATAAAGTGCATCTTATTCTTATGGCATGGCAAAACTATGTTTCTCCGTCTAAAAATACATTAAGTCAAATTACAAACTTAAATGATTACATCTTTCAAATGTAAGTAATTCAAAGTTCAAACTTACAATAAGTTACAACTAAAAATTAAAATACACTAAGTTACAAAATATATTTTTACACCTATATAAGTAATATATGAAATTTAGAAAAGGAAAAGGGAAAACAAAGAAAGTGGCACATTCAATTTTGTTTTTCTTTTAAAAAAACTAAATATAACTGCGCACAGTCGGTTCGCGGTTCCTATAATGTCTGAACCGTAATAGCACCGACCAATCTCCCAAGATCGGCGTGGTTTGGAACTGGGAATCGGGTCAACGGTTCCAGGACCGTTGATCGTCGGTGCGGTCCAATCTGTTGAAATGAACACCTCTACCCCTGGCCCAACCGTTGTACTAAATGATGAGGATTTATTCTAAGCAGAGATGCAAAACATAATATTAGGGGGAATTGGAAAGATGATGAGTGCATTGTTGTAGTTTGAAAAAGAAGGGTAAAATGATGAGTCGTCATTCTTTTGTTGTCTGAATTGGTGTTTCCTGTTTCCCTGAATTTTGATTTTAATGGTGTTTCACAAAAGAAATGAATATGTTTGCTTTGTTAAAAGTTTTATTGACCAAGTGACGAAATCTAGACCTAAGCTACATATATAGACTTTAATTGCTTCTTGTCATTTCCATCTGCTTTATTTTTCTTGTTTTTAGTTCAAAAGGATCTTACAAATATCTTTTGTTCTCCACCATTACTTTGTTTAAATAACTTCACTACTTGCGTGCTACGGCTACCAACAACCAAATTTTGAGACCAAACTATTATTAAATTTAATCCCATATATATTCAACTTCCTAAAAAACAATATTTCCACTAAAATTAAATTATGATTTACTCATTTATTACCACTTTATACAAACCTTTTTCTTCTCATACGTTTCAAAAAAGATTACTTTTTCTTCATCCTATCTCTTTTAAACTTGCCCTTCAATCCCTTTTATTTTTTTCTTCTATTTTAATTCATCTTGCTTTTCTCTTTTGCCCATTCGCAACAGATCAAAATAATTCATCCCTAACATACTACCTATATATCAAAATGTTTTTTTTTCTTTTTTTTTACAAATTGTAATATATAACAAATCTCAACTATTAATTGTTCAATTATATATGGACAGTTGAGATTTCTATCGTATGTTAATTTGCAACAACATCATAAGTTCATCCGATAAAATGCAACAAAAAATAGTTTTTATGGCAAAGTGAAAAAATACGAAAAATTTGGATGACAATCTGTCATTTCCCTTTTATTAGATAATTTCATCTTTGCACGATTTACAACTAACCATCTAAATAAGTTTCCAACCAAATTTCTGGTGAAACAAAGCACGTAACACACACACTCGTAATGTACATATTGTTTTTGTTGCAATTAATCAACTAAAGTTGCCGTAATTTACTAATAATCATCCAAACATTATTTTTTAAAATTGCATAACAATTGAAATTTAAGCTAAATAATCTCACATTACTCACCATAACGTTATAGCATTTAAATTTCAGAAAATTAGTTAGATTTAGGTAAAAAAAACAACTGAAAATTTGTAATGAAATCCTAGACTTATGATTTTTTAAAAAATTGTGATGAAACCCCTAATATAACACTCATAACAGTATTTTAATAAATTAATTAATTTTTCCATATTTTACTTTTAAATTTAAAAAAAGTGATAAAACTGTAGCCAATAAACTTTTTTCTGGAAAGTTTCCTTGGAGAATTGTGAATCTTTGTAGTGTCTTAGTTAAGCCAATAGTTTTTATTATTTTTTTCAAATAATACGCTCTCCGTCTCAGTTAACTTTTCAATTTTTCATTTCGATCCGTTCTACTTAACTTTTTACATCCTTAAAAAGGAAATTTCACTCACAATCTCCATCCTTAAAATCTCCACACTCAATTTCTACCTTTAAAAAAATCTAAGAAAAAGCAATTTTTTTTTTTTTAACATCCGTACCCGATCAACTGTGAAAAGTTAGTTGGGACGGAGGAAGTACATAAGAAAATATTTTTTAGAAATTTTTGAAAATTGTAAAATTGTGATGAAACCCCTTACGGGGGACATACTTACTAAAAAATGGGTTTGTAAATTCAAGTTACAAATTTTGGGTTTTAGTTTATTTTAAAAGAAAGTGTTGAAAATCATGGAAAATGCTCACAAAAATGTATTAGAGAAATAATTTTTAATGAATCTATGAAACTTCTAGGATAATGCTAAAATAAAATTTATCAGAGTATTACTCCCTCTGTTCCATATTAATTGACAGGATGTTCTTTTCTTTTCCAATTAATTAACGTTTTACATATTTTTCACCAATTCTACCAATTTCTCCTTAGCTGAATCCTAAAATATCTCTACTTTTCAATCTATCGAAAATATTTTGATTTGGTCAAATCTTTAACTGGGGGTATATCTGTCAAAATATTTCATCCTTAATTATCCTTTTCATTCTAAACCGTCAATTAATATGGAACGGGAGTATTTTCTAAAAACAAATGTCAAAAACTGACTTCTATATATTTAAAAAATAGTATGATAAATAATTGTTTTAAAATATTTTTATATTTTTTATTTTCAAGTTGTGATAAATCCCCTAGTGTAGTACTCCTGAAAATTTATTAGTAAATTATATGTAAAAGTATGATTTTTAGAATTTCTAGAAAGTTATAATGAAGTTCCTTGATAATGCTCACCGAAGGGTATCACAAAGTAAGTTGTTTAAATAATTATTTTATAATTTTCTAAAGAATTGGTATGTAATCCCATCTCAATACCACGCGCAAAAGACGGTTTAGGCGACCCTAGCCATCCCGATTAAGATCTGGACGATTGCTCTGAGCATGTTTTAGTCTGGACGTTGTTTAGGCGGCTTGGACGGTCAAGGCGATTTGGATATTTTTCGAATTTTACTTTATTTTTAGAAAAAGGCGCGAAACGACGTCGTTTCCATTTAGTTTATTTTGTTATTGACTTATTGTTATGTCTTGCCAACATTATTGTCTTGTTTATGTACTTAGTAATTGACTTATATTGACTTTTTTTATTTTACTTTTATGTTGGCTTCTTATAATAAAGTTTATGTATTTGAATTTTCTTTTTTAATACAAATCCTTCATAGCCAAAAAATTTGAAGCTTTTTTAAAAAATTAAACAAGTTGATTGTAATGCTATATCATGATTATCTTCTACCTATCTATCTATCTATCTATATATATATATATATATATATATATATATATATAATTTTTTAAATAAATAATTATTAAAAAAAAAAAAAAATAATAATAATAATAAGGCCCCGCCTAAGCACTAGGTGGTCAGAAACCGCTCCTCCTCCGCTTTTCGCTTTCTGCGAAAAAAGTGCCACTGAATGAGTTTATGTCCAACTTTTTAGTTTTCAAATTTGTGATGGAACCCCTTGGTGTAATAAAACTCACAAAAAATGTGCCAATAAAATAATTTAATTTTTATTTATTTATTGAACTTTATTGAAGGAAAAAATGATGAAACCCTTAGTGTAATACTCCTAAAAATTTATTAGTAAATTATATATAAAGGTATGGTTTTAGAATTTCCAGAAAAGTATATATAATGTACTCCCTTCGTCCCGGTTCAATTTGTCTACCTTGGCCGGGTACGGAGGTTAAGAAAAAGCAGATTTTGTGGATCTTTGACTTTTTCAAAGGTGAAGATTGAATGTGAAGATTTTGAGGGTGGAGATTGTTAGAGAAATTTGCCATTTATGGGTTGGCAAATTAAATTTGGACAAACCAAAAAGAAAAGTAAGCAAATTAGAGTGGGACAGATGGAGTAGTTCCTATGATAATGCTCACCAAAGGGTAACAGAAAATAAGTTTTCTAAATAATTATTTTTATAATTTTCTAAAGACATGGTATGAAATCCCATGTTAATACTACGAAAAATGTGCGGTGAATGAGTTTCTAAAAGTCCAACTTTTTTAAAATTTGTGATGGAACCCTTAGTGTAATAAAACTCACAAAAACATGCCAAAGAATATTTTTTATTAAAAATTTGATTTATTGAATTTTATTAAAAAAAATTGTGATGAAACCCCTAGCGTAATACTCCTAGAAATTTATTAGTAAGTTACATGTAAAAGTATGATTTTGAGGATTTCTAGAAAATTATAATGAAGTTCTTATGGTATTGCTCACCAAAGAGTATTGGAAAATAAGTTTTTAAATGATTATTTTGTAACTTTCTAGAGAATTGGTAGGTAACCCATGGTCATACTACGAAAAACGTGTCAGTGAATGAGTTTCCAAACCCAACTTTTTAATTTTTAAATTTGTGATGGAACCCCCCAATGTAATAAAACTAACAAAACAATATGCCAATAAAACAATTTAAAATAAATTGATTTTAAAAAATAAAATTGATGAAACCCCTAATGTATTATTCTTGAAATATGTGTCCATATATATACTTTTTGAAATAAATAATTAATATGTTTCATATTAATCCTAGAGTTTCATCACAACTTTTTAAAAGAATTATCCAAGCTAATTTTCTAAAAAAGTAAACGATATAATGTTAGGATAATTAGTGTGTTGTTATCTATCTTATACTAATCGTATTCCCGTGCAATGCACGGTTTGTAAATGTAAATAATAAATATAAGAATCTTATATGTTTATATAATTTTAATTTAATAAAATATTACAATCAATATATAATAAAAGATGAAAAGTTACATGTTAATGAAAGAAGATTCAATGAAGAGTCCTAAAAATAAAAAAATATATTAATTTGAGTAAATGATAAAATATTCATATTTGTTTTTCTCATGTATGAATATCTTTAGCATCCTTGTATGGAGGTCATGTTATCATCTTGTACAAATGGTGAGCGTATATATGTATATTTATAATTTATGATAAACGTTTATATTTATCCAAAATATCTAAATTTTTTATTTTTTCAGATATAATGTTCAAGAAATTTTCAAAAGCTTTCAGTAAGTACAAATAACACTACATTCTAATTTTATTAATTTTTAATTATAGCAATCACACTAATAATTACCCACATAATCAACGAATAAACAATTATTTTTATTTACTCTGACATTTTATATTAATATATATATAATATGGTGTCAAACTATAAATCGACAATAGATGACTAATTTAATTTATTATACAGAAAAATTACATTAGAAATGAAAAAGAAAAGTTACTTTTTATTTCAAAAGTTTAGATTATTTTTTAAAAAAGAAAAGAAATAAATTGGTAAAAATATAAACTGAAATTATAAAATACTTCATAAAATTCAATTTTTTTATATGTTTAAAAAAATTACTAAGAAAAATAATTAATAAAAAAATAAAATAAAATTCAAATTAATATTAAATATTAAAAAAGACCATTAGGGGGTTTATTTGATAAAATTTTACTAAATCTATTTCTTTTTGTTTTGATTTTTTCTTTATTTATTTGATATTCATTTCTAGGTATAAATATACTTTACCATGATTTTTTATACACATAATTGATACTCCCCACGCCCCACCTTATAGTGCCCACTTTTCTTAAACGTCTATCCCGCCTTATCTTGCACGCTTCAAAAAAGAAAAATATTTATACCACATATACCCTCTATACTTACGAAATTAACAAAAATATCATTACTAAACACAAAACACACACTAATTAAATATCTTAATTTTTCCTAACCCAACAGACTTTAATTAACCCTAACCCACTAAAATCTTTACCCTATTACCCAAAACCAGCCCAGCCCAAATCCACTCTCATCCCCTGAATCAAATTTGCCTCTCTCTCTCTCAGAAGTCCTATCTCTCTCTATCTCTTCGTGTTCATTCTCTCTTCTCACAAAACCCTAGCCGCAACCTCACCCTTGCTTTAATTACTCTCCCACACCACATCTGATCACCAACCACAACTCCGTTCTCCGATCTTCCCTTAGATCGGATTTTTGTCTTTGGCTGGAAAAACCTTATCTTCAATAATTAGGGTTTTCTGAAGCTCCCTCGCATTAATGGAGGATTCTCCCAAATATCCTCATATGTGTTACGACTCTGACGGCACCGTGGTGGAGGAGTCTCAGTTTCCGACTGATGTTTTTCGTGATGAAGGCTCGAAGAAACCAGATCTGAGATTCTCGTCTGAAATCACAGACGAATCTATTGTGCTAGTTGCTGAAATCCCAGATCCAGCTTCTTACAAGAGTCCATAGCTGGATTCGAGGGAGAAACGTAAAAATTTCCAAGAGCTTTTGACCCTATGGTTCCCAATTTTCAAAAAAGTTATGATTTCTACCCTAATGTGAAGTCGTTTATATTGCTTGGTCCGAATTTGGGGCTATTGGTGATTTTGTGGTTGTGTTATGTTCTTGAGTTATGCATGTCTGAGATTGGCATAGTTTTAGGGGCTTTTGTGAATGTATGGTTGATTGAGTCTGTTGGGGTGCTGGTTGCTGGTTTTTGTGCCGACTAGGGGCCAGTTGGCTTGTTGCTGGTTTGGGCTAGGGTTTTGTGTGAAAAATAGATGTGCCTAGATGATGCTTTTTAATGCCGATATGCTTTGTTATTGCTTCTAATTATGCAATCAATGTGGTCTGATCATACATTTTGGTGGCTAATTTGAAGCTGTAATATGTCTGTTTGAAGCTGTTGTGCCTAAATGTTGCTTATCAATGCAGATATGTTTTGTTGTTACTTCTAATTATGCAATCAATGTGGTCTGAGCATACATTATGGTGGCTAATTTGAAGTTGTAATTTGTTTGTTTGTTGTTTTTGTGCCTAAATGATGCTTTTGAAAGCTAATAGGCTTTGATATTGCTTTGAATTATGCTATTCAATGTGGCGTGAGACCACATTATGGCTTCTAATTTGAAGTTGTAATCTGACTGTTAGCTGCTGTTGTGCCTAAATGATGTTTTGCAATGCTGATAGGCTTTGATATTGTTTCTTATTATGAATTCAATGTGGTGTGAGACCACACTGTGGTGGCTAATTTGAAGCTGCAATCTGTCTGTTTGTTGTTGTTGTGCCCAAATAATGCTTTTGAAAGCTGACCGGCTTTGATATTGCTTCTAATTATGTTATTCAATATGGTGTGAGATCACAATGTGGCTTCTAATTTGAAGCTGTAATCTGTCTGTTTGCTGATGTTGTGCCTAAATGATGCTTTTTTCAATGCTGATAGGCTTTGATATTGCTTCTAATTATGCATTCAATGCGGGATGAGACCATATTGTGGTGGCTAATTTGAAGTTGTAATCTTTCTGTTTGATGTTGTTGTACATAACTGATGCTTTTGAAAGCTGATAGGCTTTGATATTGCTTCTAAATATGTTATTATGTTTCTTAAATTAAGTGAATTTGTGGTTCTTTTGCTCTTTAAGCAAGTGGATTGCATAAAATGAGACCATACCTAATGATGACATTTTTCTGAGGGTCTTAATTGAAAAAGATCCAATAACATCACAATATATGCTCCTATTACAGTGTTTATAGCTTAAGCAAAATGTACACTCTATTGTGTTTATGCTATAAACACTACACCAAAATATGCTTCCATTACTACTCCCTAACATACACTATATGTAACCTAAAGCTGCCTTTATCCCACCAATTTAATCTGTTCCGGCAGTCTCTTCAATTTCTATTAGGCACTTAATCCCTTCCCTAACAGCAGCCTCATCAGCCTCCAAAGCTTATAGCAAATTTCCAGCCCTTTCTAAGACTGCCTTGCCCATATGAAGCAATCTGTAGCTGCTGTGGCCCTTACACTTTATTATCCCATTCATGTAGCCCTGCAAGCTTAAGAAAACATTATCTAGTTTCCTTACCACTAGATCATGGTATGACTGAATTACATTTTGCACAAGTTGCTCAACTATTTTAGATGGCTTTTCTTGTTGTAGTGATTGAATAGCCCTGGAATACCCAAGACCCAACACATTAGTGTCTGGTGAATTGGGTGGCTGACAAACAATCTCAATGTCAAACCCATCTGAAGTTGCAGCCTCTCTGAATTCCTTATCTGTGTTTTTTATGTGTGGTTTGACATCGTCTTGCTGTATGATGGTATGCTTGCTTGCATTTTTTAGTCACTTGGATTTAATTGCTGGTATAATCTGCATATTTTGCTTAAATTAGTTCATGTAAAGTCACCAAATGATTCGTAACAACTTATTTAAAGGTGTTATGAATCATTTTTGGAGACTTACTAAGTGGGCTGGCTAAATGATGAGCTTATAATCTGATAGCAACCACATACCTGCTGCAATATACATGTCTTGATGACTTCCTTCGTGATTGAATCTGTTGGTTTTGTCACAAGAGTGCCTCTTTGTCTGTTAACACTGTTTCTCTTGGCCGCTTCTTGAATTGTAAATGGGAATCCCAATTTTCCCATCAAATTCTATTGAGCCTTGGCTTGAGTACCTTGGCCTGGCAACTGCACACATAAACATCACTTTCGTGATGTAGCGTTTGCTTTTGCAAGACCTAAAGTGGTCGGTTTCCTCTTGCAGCTTGGATGTTCTTTTACTGTCTCTTTGCATATAAAACAATTTCTCGTCGATGTGGACCACATTGTGCATGGTTTCATACTTAATCTTATATGTAAGATTGTCAAAGTGTAGAGAAGAGAGGCTGAATTTGAGCCTTTGTACCTGACTAGCTTGAGTGGGAGTTGGTTTAATCGCATTTTTGTGTGGGTTTATTTCCCCAGCTTTTACCCATCTCCCCACAACACTTTTGCTGACTTCCATTTTCGATGCAAGTCGTCTTATTGTACCCCTGTTGTTGAACGGAATGCCCTTCAGCCACCTCATGTCGAGCTCTGTACTTACAACCACTTTATTCTGTCTTTTTGTATTGAAATTAATAAGGGCATTTGCTGCCATTTTTTGCCTCGTAGATGCCCAAATATTATGGATGGTTCGACGACTAACTCCGAATGATGTTCCCGCCTCGCTGATTTTGCCGTGATGAACCCCCCGATTCATGTTGTTATTGATCAGAAATTGAGCAATTAGTGAGCGGTCTGACGGAGACAAATTTTCCCATCCTTTCTTGTTGCAAACCATGATCTGTCTTTTTTTTACTGCTGCTGTAATTCTTAGTGATTGAGCATTGAATGTGGTTGTTTCACATTAAATGCAATTAAATATGTCTATTAGTTAAATTTCAATTTAGGAGGGAACTTGAAATGTTTGTAATTTTGGATACTTGGGCCTGTTGGAACTGTGCTACCTAAATTAAGTGGAGGGAAATTTGCCCTCTTTTCAGAATTTTCATCCCAATTTTACTATTGCTGATTGCTTTTTACTGTTTCTGTAATTTTATTAGTTTTAAAAAAAAAAAAAAAAATTGGTGGTTTTGGAACAGTAGCAGGTTTTACTTTAGTGGGTTTGCTGAAAATTGAGAGGAATCTAGAACACTAATCCTCTTCTTAATTTTCAACAAATAACCCATAGCAACTTTGAAAAGTCAACGAATAACCAAAAAATAACTTTTTCTTTAAACCCGCGCAGATCGCCCCCCCCCCCCTCCCCCCCCTCCCCCCCTCCCGTGTAGGATAAGCCGGGACAGAGGGAGTACTACACAAATTAAAGGTCACATTAAGTAAAAATACATTTAAAAGAAGAATGGGTACAGTAAACATAATGCATAGGATTCTAGAAAAAAAAAAAGTAGTAATTTTATTTTTACCGAAAACCTTCCTCCCACCCCCTCCCTTCCCCTTTGCCCTCCCCCTATTTTAGGTTCTAGAGAATTACTAGCATTACACCAGTGCAAATGCACGGGATGTCCATAAGATGTATCATTTTTTATTTACAAATTTTAATACATATTCGAAAAGAAGAAAATTAGTAAAATAAATTGTTGATTAAGTATAAAAACAAATACGAAGAAATAAAATGATTTATTTCATTGATCTTTTTTACATTAACATGCAAATTACAAAACTACAAATTTCGAAAAATTTCTTGAAAGACAACATTCTTTGTTGTTTTCTATTCAACAACTTCATTGTAAAAAGTCAATATTTTCAGTCCCTTTCTGCTGGTTACCCTAGAAACTACTATGTATAACTGAGCATGACTCAATACGGTTTTTTCAAAAATAGTCCGACATGAGACAACGATTGTCCTTGACTTTTGTTGATTGTCATTGCATAGGACACTATGATTGGAAACTGTTCTTTGAAATTTTAAGGTATCTTTTGATCCGAAGGAGTTAGGGAAAGCCTTGGAATTATGACCATGTCCCTATAATTATTTTCAATTATGACATTTCCTTCTAGAACATGTATCCTAAGCCTTGTTAAGATCTACCTTGTGCCATGACACAATCTTTTGAGTGATCTATGTTCCTCAATAATATGAGAGGGGTGTCTACCTTAAGGTTGGGCTCATGATTAGGAACACCAGAACACTTCAACGAATTTAAGAATTATGGAATGTGGACATCCACCAACACGTCAACATTCTTTTCGAACTTTTAAGCACTATCAAAGCTTAAATACATCTTGGACTCGCTATTATTGAGTTTGATCATGTGTTCATTAATAGTTAACCACGTCCAATATAGGTTCAAGTATTGCTCTTTTGTGCAGAAATGATGGATCACCCATCTTGTTCTTAAAATCCGGGTAAGTGCTTTAAACAATTGTAGCTACGACGTCCTGACCTTTCTTTAAAACAACGTCGTCTAGAATCTCACCTTCGACACCCCAATCTTTCTCTCACGAATAGTGATCACCAATTGTAGCCATCCGTTCAGAAAATTTATCAAGTTCTTCTCTTTCTGCTTGTGATTGAACACTTTGAAGCCGCATATTCTTGTTAAGTCTCATCAGTAGACACTCGTCCCAAATATACGATGAGTTTATAGTGGCGTGAACGATGTCTTCGAGAGATCCTTTAGGAATGACTGGTAGTATTTGCCTAAAGTCTACTCCAAGAACAACAGTTTTACCACCAAAAGGCTTGTCGGAGTTCATTGATCCACTCAGCTGCATAATATTCTTTATAGTCTTATCAAGAGTTTTGATACATTGTTTATGGATCATCGACTCTTCGTCCCATATGATCATCTTCCATTTCACCAGAAGTTGCGACAGGTGGTTGTCTTGCGTAATGTTGCAGGTCCAATCTTCATTTATGGTCAAAGAAATAGAAAATCGTGAATGGACAGTCTGTGCATCAGGTAGAAGAAGTGATGCTATACCACTTGATGCAACTTTGATCACAATCTAACCTTTAGAGTGCACAGTAGTAGACAAGTCCTCCACATGAATGTCTTACCACTAACTCCATAACCATAAACAAAATAAACTCCACCATCATTTTTTTCTACCGAACTCAATATTCTGTCATGGACATGTCTCTGCTCTTCATTTAATTTGGACTCCACCTCCTCATATTCTCTCCGAAGTTCAGTCCCGTTGTAGGACAGTTCATTAAAGAGCAACTTGCATAGATATGATGTGGCGAACTCCTTATCTAGAACTGGCATACCTGCGTACTCTTCCAAAGACTTGCCCAAAGTTTGCAGCATTTCTTGTATATCCAACAACACAAAGTTTCTGATTTCGTCATCAGACAATAACAATTCTGAAATGCGGAAATTTATGCCATTAATACACTACAATTAATTGTCCTTTTTATATGTTATACTATTTCGGTGTAAAAAATAAAATTTTAATCTCTATTGAAAAATTAAAATTATTACCTAGGAGCTATAGAATTTTCCTCGAGCTATAGAGAATGTCATTACACAAATACTCCAATAACTATTCCTAGACGAACTCGGGTGAATCACGTGTTACGAATAATTTCTCAAAGATTGAACAGATGCCTTGTGACTTGCTTCGGCAATACCGTCGATGTATATTCCTTATTATCATTCAAAAGACCACATGCATAACATACATCCGTAAACGTGGGTAAACAACGTGTTCGAATTCCATGATTTTCTCATATGACGTACATTCCTTCACAACATTAAGCAGAATCCTCAGGTACTACGCCTCTCCAGATCTTGGCGGGATATAGCATATTCTTCCAATTGAGAATCATCTAGTCCTTTTTTCCCACTTCCTTTTTGTCTCTTTTCTATACAATTTTTTTGTAGAAATTCTACATGTGTTAATTTTGCAGCTTCTAGATATTCTTTGTTAGCTTCAAACCAACCAAAGAACATGCTCTCCCTAATGGATGGTCTGTTCAAAACCAACTACAACGAAACTGAATCAGAGAATATTATGATTTGCTGATTTGGGAGGTGGAAGCTAAGTCTTTCCACTGGTGGGTCTCTGTACTAAATTTCAAATCCAAATATCCTCCATGCTGCATCGCACAGAGCGATGTACCTGTAGTCGTAAAATATCTTAACCTCGTCGACTTCCTGACTATGCTCTGATCCTTGACCATTTTAGTCACTCATTCGTGTCCTTTGTTCACGTACTAAAACATGTACTTGATTGAACGTGATTGATTGCACAACTCGACATTTATATGAGCACCATACTTCATTATAAGGTACCTATTATGAGGAATGTCGAATGTATTATCAGATCAACGCCATTCTTGGTCACCTTCCTTCCATCCAGCATTCCTCCTTCTATATAATGGATACCCATCATCGTTAATAACAGTGTCATCGAAAAAATTCTTTGAAAAGTATTTTGTGAAAACTCCCTCTTCAGACATGCTTGGAGAATTTTTCCGAGCAGGTCTACAGGGCCCGTGCATCATGAAATCACGCACAGCTGCACAATAATCTGGATCAACACTCTCATCTGGTAATTCTGCAGATATTTTTTGTCAATGTCACTGCTAGTGGGATTTCTATGCTGCTTGTCGGGAAACAGAAGAATATGAAGAGGGGGTCTTCTTTTCTGAAACCCCAACGTGTAAATAGCATCATTTTGTTTTTCCTAAAGATGTTAGAATTTATTCGAATCATATTTTTCTATTTCTGGTAAATTGGTAAAATATAGATAAATTTGAAAGAATAACATGTTGCAAACTAATCAACATAACATAAATAAACATTAAAAAGCGGAGATCAACATAAATGTTCAAGATGTTTGATAGTGGAAATTCGAATTTGTTAAAAATCATTTATCCCATTAACTTACCATAAATTTGGGATTGATGTTTTTTTACAATTATATATATCTTAGATCAATTGAGTAAAATATTTTTGATAAGAATATAAATATTTGTGGTGTGTTAGTAAAATGATAGGAGATTTACACATTGTTTAGGATAAAATTTGTGTTTAAGTGAAATTGTCAATAATTTTATATTAAATTGACACAAAATCAGCCTTAAATGAGGAAGACCTTTGGACAATATTTCCAATTTCCTGTCAACTTATGCATAAACAAATCATAACAAATCATGTCACGCGATATCAATTTGCCATAAAAAGATTCAAATTTAAATTAAAACATGAAATAGAAGTCCCTAAAATTTTAAAAGATGTATAAATTAATTCGAATCATATTTTAATATTTTTGGTAAATTGGTAAAATTCAAATAATCTTGAAAGATTGACACATTGCAATCAAGTTAACATAACATAAATGTATATTGAAAAGATATTGATTCTTGATTTTGACTATTTTTTGCGGAGTAATAAATGTTTTTAGTAAGCTATGGATTTGAGCTGGAAATGGTGAATATGTGGTCAATAATTGAAGAAAATGAATGCTTTATAGAGGAGAAGTATTTTCAAGAATAGTTAATCACTGAAGTTTTTCTTGAAAATCATAAATAATAACTTGATACAAAAATAATAATTTCATAATTTTTATGAAAATATTATGTACCAAATTCGTCATATTTGTATTTATACTAATACAAAATATTTATATTAAATTACTTATTTTAAATTTTGATTATAAGACTTTAAATTAACACATGAAAAAAAAATGTCTTTTTATCAACACAAACAAATTTAGGAAGGTTTGACAATCATAAATAAGGATAATTTCGGATAGGTAAATGGTAGATGTTTTATTTTTGGTAAAATATATTAAAATAATTTCCATATCCACCAATATACTTGCAAGGAAATTTTGACCATTAGGCCTTAAAATATGCCGAATTAACAATAAGAAGCATCATTATTTATTTAAAAAAATATTCCAAGCCTGCTTCTGTATAATTGTAACTTTTTAATTAGTCATTAACATAATTTATATTATATATGAACTACAATGACAATCATATATTGCTCTATAATCGTGAGAGATGTTATTACACGACAACAATTCTGTTAAACAACAACAGTGGAAAATCGTTATCGTTTGTGATAAATGAACGTTGTCGTACCTGGCGTTGTGGTAGACCCAACCTACCACAACGTTTTTCCACTGTTGTCGAAGATGTATACCATAACAGTTCTTATCGGTTGTTTTTTGTGCCTTTACAACAACAGTGATAACAAAGGTTTTTTACCGTTGTCGTTTTAATCTTTACAACAACAGTAAAGACAACGATTTATGTATTGTCGTTTAACCTTTATAATAAGGGTTTGTGGTACCTGTTATTAGTTATTGTTTCCCGTTTTAATTTTTTTAATATTTTTAAATAATAAACATTCAATATAATACATCACATAAAATGAGAGAAACCTAAATAAAACAACAATTTTTTTGATAGTCAAATCGACCAATTTAACTAAGAAAAAAATTAACTACACGGCCAAATTTTGAGTAGCATCATCATCTCTTCATCATACTCAAATCCCATCATTTTCCCACACATAAACTTCAAAATCACGGTATAGCAGCAACAGCCACACATAACAACATAGAGCACGGCATGTCACCTAAGCGTATCACGAATGCTGTCACGACATCACACTAAACCACCTGTCAATGTAACTGCAGCAACAAAGATGACGCTAGTGAAGAAGGAAGGTAATTTTCAGATTACATCATTCCTTCATCCATGAACTACGTTCATGACTAAAAAGATTGGCTACACAGGAACATTGATACGCACACACACTCACACTGAGACATACCTAATTCTAAATGTGATCATCGAGTATTTTTCCATATTTTCATAATGCCAATGATAAAATAAAAAATAGCAACACACACACATTGTGCAGGAATGTTGATGCCTTAAACAAAGAAATAGAATACAATATACCTTTTCTTCTTCTGCATTAAACGTTAAATGGACACAAGATAAAAACTTAGGTATTATAAACCAACTAAACAAGAATTAAAGAATGAAATGGATCTAAACAAAAATTTGCATTTGATGAATTTGTCATGTTTCTTTTTCTTTCTTTTTTCATTTTCATATTTTGCTTAACCAAGTAGCTAAAATTCCTAGACAAAAGAATAAAATACTCGCATTGATGGGCACGTGGTTTGTGAGGTGGAGAGAGAGAAAGAGAGGGAGAGAGAGGACTAGTAAGCAAACAACTGAGTTAGGATATGATTAGTTACTGAAATGAATAAAAAACATTGTGTAGGATTACCTTCAATGGAATATGAATAAAAAACATTGTGGAGATCTTTCCCTGACTAGTTAAGGAATATAAAGAGGCTCATAAGGAGGCAAGTTGTGCACCCTATGGCGACCGTGCAAAAGCGGTCGTCCGCTATCTTAAGCATATTATGAACTTGAAATCTTGAGACCATAATAAGATTAAACGTCAACATGGATATCACCACTCCATAGTCGCGCACTCTATGGCGATCGTGCAAAAGCGGTCGTCCGCTATCTTAAGCACATTATGAACTTGAAAACTTGAGACCATAATCAGATTAAATGTCAACATGGATATCACCACTCCATAGTCGTATAGTTTTTTTTTATGTAAGGAAAAAATCTTACGTATGTTGATGCTGGCCCTATCAATTTACAGAAACAAAATTATAATAAAAAACACGAGGCAGAACACAGTTAAAACAGTACATACCAATAACGAAAACTGCAATTCCAATGAATATGACACGGAAAACACGGCCAAATTCTTGCGCAATATACTCAATCAAAAGCCATTAATCCAGCCGATGATGTGCCAAGCCCTCTATTTAATCCTTTGCATAAAGTTTGCCCTATCATTGAAACATCACAAGTAGTAGGAATAACAATCAAGTCGAACCCAACCCCTCTCCCCTCTCCCCCCCAAATGCAAATTTATCTTTGGATAAGAAATTGAAATATATGTGGAATGAATGTGTGTGTGATTGTGTGTGAATTTATGGTAAAATATACCCGGTGGGGAGCATCATGTGTAGGCTCCTTCATCATCATCCTTCCATGCAACAAAAGCAGCTAAAATGGAAAGACAGGTAACAGAGTGAATCATATGATGAAAAAGGTAGATGAAAATTTACACTATGAAAATTTTCAAAGTTAGAAATGTAACATTATTTATAGCTATATCAGATCTCTTGCAAGACGTGAATTAATTGTCCGTGTAGCTGGACCAAATCAATTTTATTGCTACTCGTCACTTGGAAACACAATCTTGGATCGTTTGCTAGAATAAGCTTTGATTTCACCATCATCAATGTTTTTCTTGAGCAAGAAAACTATACAAAGATTTAACAGACTAAAAACCTAATATTTGAAAAACAGTTGCAAAACTAAGTGGATGTTTATGTAGATTTCATATGTTGATACGATATTTGAAAAACAGTTGCAAGGGAAACTCTAGACCCCCTGCACTGTTGTTTGCGTATAAAGGCTTTGAATTGAACTCGTTTCTTTTGAAGTTTCTCCTTAACAGAAAATCTAAATCATTTCTAGGAAATCAACCTAGCAATTTCGGCTACACCTGCACTCATCTCACGGCTGAACTTCTCTGCTTATTTCCTTGACATTATCGTGTGAGCAATTAGTTTTCCCTTCAAGTTGTGTGTACTCTTTGAGATTGATTCTTTATACCTGTCACATTTTGTGAGATATTAGTAATTGTCAAGCTCATCTCACAAGGAGAGAGAGAATCTTAGAAGGCTACCAAATATGATGGACTTGATTTGCCAGGATTGTCCAACAAGGCTCCTAGAAAGTCAAGAGGAAAATCAAGAACTCAAGAGAGGCTCATGTAGTTACTTTAACACAACAATTGGTTAGACACAATGAACAACAAACAATTAACAAATAAAATGAATCCATGCCATCAAATCATGAGATTATTACGAGAAATCAACTTTACTTAACAACAAAAAATCATAATTTCGAAGTGGGAGTGCCACCTACCCAGAAGAAATGGACGCTGCAGAGGTGAGTTTATTGGCTTGAGTTATATTTCCCGTGTTTTATATTGGAGATGAAGGGAGAAATTGTGAAGGGCTAACAGATGGATCCATCTGCCTTCTTCTAGCGAAGTTACGAACCTTGCTAGCAACAACATCAAAGTGTTGCATGATTGGTTGCCCATCATCAGACTCAGACTTATTCACACGTGTTAACTTCTGTTCACAAACTTTAACATATAAAGATCACATGTGGAATCAGAGACGCCCAAATTCGCAAGTCGAAGTACTTTGACCAAATTAGCCACTACAAGAAAAATGTTCCAAAAGCCAAGAAAGAGATTCATTATGCATTAGTGATGTCACTGAAACAAAATAAGGAAGAAGGTGACCACTTTCTATTAGGTGAACTTTACAACAAGAATCAAATTCTTTTATATTCAACTCTTGTATAACCATCATTTCTGTATCATGTTATAGCTCTTAAATAGCTCATGTCGGGTTAATTTGTTCAGAAAGGTTAAGAGTATGACCCACTTAAAAGTCACCTGTTGTTGCAGGGATAAAAGACTTGATGGTTTGCATGAACGAAACACAAATATTAGCAAAACAATGTAACAATACATATGAAATGTGTCTTGAGGGCTAATCATCCTTATTTGGTAAATAATTTGTTCTGAAAATTTACATTAAAAAGTTTATGTTCCCCTTGATATTTTTCCATAGAGTACTCGAGAAAATCAAACTGAAATCTAATTAAAGGTCATCCTCTTAGTTATATGCCATTCTCTAATTAAAATTGTAGCCTGAACGCTAATAACCATATGTTGTACAGGAAAAGAAAAGAAACATAATAATGTGTAATGGGTCCTTGTCTCTATTGCTAACAAACTTTCCTAAATGCATAGTATCATATTCCTTATGAGCAACTAAGGTTCATAAGCAAAATGCATTACAAGAACCTGGAGAAAAAAGGGTGACAATCTGTTCACAAACTTTAACATATAATTAAAGATCACAAACAAATACAAACTAAAAAAAGAACAATTAAAGTGTCCGCAAAAAGACCTGCACGGGGAAAAATTATAATAATAAAAAAGTGGAAAACTAGCTAAAAAGTTATCTGGAAGACTAAGTTCAAACAGGTTTCAAATGTGAATATAAAAGGTATGAACAATCAATATTAAAAGAATAATGTATGTAGACAATATACTTTTGTTGGTAGCATAATTAAGTATGCTAGCAGCACAGTTAAATGGATAATGGTTGAATTGTTACCTACACTTCTAGTAACAACAATTATTTCTAGATGATTATTCATGCAAAGTGAGCCTAGCCCACTAAAACATTCTAGAGTGAAAATGTAAAAAATAAAATAAAATAAAAAATATTCACATGAACTGATATGTGCAACAACTCGAGTTCATACCGCATCAGGCACATCACAATGGAGCTTGCTTACGGAATAGCCCCTCCCATATACCCATAAGCTATGTATGTGTTCGGACCCAGGTAAGGCTTTATGACAGTTGGTGGAAACTTGGTAGCTAGTTCCTACATCAATATCAAGTCATGTTATTACACTGATGGGATACTCATGAAAATGAAAAACTTCTCAGAAATGTCAAAATTAAGTTAAAGAGTCATTCATGAAACATAGAAGATAATATGTGACAAGTTAAAGAGTCATTCATGAAACATGGAAGATAATTTCTCAGACAACTTTTTTTCTTTTTCTGAAATATGTAGTGATTTCAATTTTTTTTTTTTTTTTGACATTTAATATGATTGGAAATAGAATTTCAAAAATAAAAAATTACATAAAATCGATATCAGTTTTCGATTCAATAAAATTGAATCATGATTTGGGAGATATTATTGTACTTAATAATAGGCAATTCATTATTTAATGTTAATAATTTTAGGTGAAACCTGTAGAATAGGTAACAAAAATAAGGAGAGAGAATTATTTTGATCTAAGTGTTGGACTATAAGTTGACCAAATTTAATGATTTAAAATAGTCCAGGTGCACCGTGTCTCAGGTGCACCAAAGTTAGATTCAAAAATATATCAGTTTCTCTAATTTCAATATTTTCAAATATAAGAAAGATTTTTAAATCATTTCAAAAATAATTTTAATTTTTAATTGAATTTTGAAAACAATTTTCATATTTAAGTTTATCAATTTTAGATTAAATTATTGTAAAATCATTATTTTCTAAATTGTGGCATATGTTGAAAAATACTTCCTTGGAATTTGTTCTTGATAGTAGGGTCGACTCAATCAATATTGCAAAAGGAAAGAATGGCTGGATAATCTTGCATAATCAACTCTTCATCCTCAAGAATCAATCACATCCCAAGAATCAAGGAAATGAAGTCAAGATTTTCAAAACAAGCTTCAATTATCAAAGAGATTGATGGAGAACCGATTGAAGTCAAGAGAAAAATCAGGAAGACTCACAGTATAAGCAGAGGTGCAAAGTGGTGAAGAAGGCATCGAGTTTTAGAGTCTATTGCACTTGAGTAAATCCTTGAAAAGCTTGTAATTGTTCTATTGATGTTTGAATTGTGAGTGAACATCAAGTAGTCATTAGATACAATTTGGGAGAGTCATGTCTAATTTGTTCGGAAGAACTTTCTAGGTGCAGATAGAGGGTCATCTACATCAAGAATTTCATCTGGGGACCAGAAGGTTAGACTCATATTTAGGGGGAGTAAGTATAGGATCTTAGGAGGGATTCCTTATTGATTATGTAAGTACAAGGTGTATTTTGATTACTATACTTCTATATGATATATAGCCTAAAGAGGAAGAGGGATTCTTTCTCGAATTTTTATAACTCAAATTGATTATGTTCCCATCAAGTTTAATTAGTGGGTATGCTTACCAAGTTGTTTAAAGTTGCAACGATTTTTTGTATAATTTGTCCATTTAAAGAAGAAAAACGGTTTGTTTTGTATGAATGATTGGAAAATAAAGTCTTATTTTTTATATAAATCGTGTATACCTTGAAGATGAAAACCACGTTAACAATATTTAAAACTAAGTGATGTGTATTCCATTAATTAGTTGATCGTTTTATTATTATTATTATTATTATTATTATTATTATTATTATTATTATTATTATTATTATTATTATTATTATTATTATTATTATTATTATTATTATTATTATTATTATTATTATTTGTGAAGATTATGGACTTAATCTACTCATAAATCGGTTGAAATCGGGTCAAGAAACGGGTCAAAGTGGAGCTAAAACTGAAAAGAAGCAAAACTGCCATATGGCAGTTATAACAAAAATCTGCAACGGTTTTTGTTAATGTAGAAGGCAGTGTGCAGAAACAGTTTTTGGTGATGAGTTTTGTGCGCGTTTTTGGATCATTCTCAACCGTTTTTTTTCCTGAGCTTATATACGATCTTGTATTTTTCATTTCTTCTCAGAGTGTGTGATCCATATCTAGAGAGAGAAGGATAGAGGATAGAGATAGAAACACTTGGTTAGAAGAATAGGTATTATTCTTGAGAGTGTTTTGGTTATTTTCTGTTGATGTGTTTCAGCAGTGGTTATCTCATCTTGTAATCATTCTTGAGCAATAAAAGAGAGCTGGAAACCCCCTCCGTGGATGTAGGTCGTTTTGGCCGAACCACGTAAACATTGTGTCTTTCTTTCAGTTTTTTATTCAACACATTTGAAGTTTGTTATTTGATTTGATTGTTTGTTTCTCCCACAACAATTGGCGCCGTCTGTGGGAAGATTAAGAACTGAAGCGAATCAAGAGATTAACAATGGCGGCAATGAAGTATGATGTTGAGAAATTCAATGGAAAGAATGACTTTGGCCTTTGGCAATTGAAGATGAGGGCTCTTCTAGTGCAGCAAGGGCTTGCAGGTGCTCTCAAGGGTGTAGATGGTTTCTCTGATAAGATTGGAGCCACCGAGAAGGCAGAGTTGTTAGCTAAAGCGCATTCTGCCATCATTTTATCCCTAGGAGACAAGGTACTTAGGGAGGTTTCAAAGGAATTGACAGCAGAAGCTGTCTGGAATAAGCTTGAAGAACTTTACAAGAAGAAGATTATGGTTAACCGTTTGTATCTCAAACAGAAACTATACTCATTCAAGATCCAAGAAGACAAGGCCATGGATGACCAGCTGGAAGAGTTTAACAAGTATCTGGATGATCTCGAAGGAGTTGATGCCAAGATTGAAGATGAGGACAAGGCCATCCTGTTACTCAATGCACTGCCTAAATATTATGAGCATCTAAAAGATGCTATGATGTATGGGAGAGAAACCAAGATATCCCTGGAAGAAGTGCAGACTGCATTAAGGGCAAAAGAACTGCAAAGTTCAGCAGATGGAAAGACAGATCCTCAAGCAAAAGGGTTACACATCAAATCTGGAAGATTTCAGAAGTTCAAGAAAGCTTCAACAACAAATGACCTGGGAAGGAAGTCACAACAGTCAAAGCCTAAGAGTTTTGAAGGAAAGGAGACCAGAAAATGCTTCCACTGCAAGAAGCCTGGTCATCTTAAGAAGAATTGTTTTGAATTCAAGAAGAAGCAGGCAGAAAGATCAAATAAACCAAACACAGCAGACTTAGCACAGGGTGAGGAAGATGCTGATGTGTTGAATGTTGTTGAGGGAAGAATAGAAGATAAATGTATTCTGGACTCAGGATGTAGCTTCCATATGTGTCCCAACGCTGGATGGTTTCAAAACCTCAAGGTATACAAACATGGCTCAGTCATGTTAGGAGATGATCATGCATGCCAGATTAAACGAATTGGGGAAATTAGGCTAAAAATGCATGATGGCTCTGTGAAGACATTGTCTAATGTAAGATACATCCCTATGCTCAAAAGAAACCTCATAAGTCTTGGAACACTGGAAAATAAAGGGTGCAATTTCAAATCAATGAATGGACAACTGTTTGTGTACAAGAGCTCAAAGTTGGTAATGAAAGGCATAAGGAAATCCAGTCTTTACTATCTCATTGCAGAAACTCTGACTGGAGATGCAAACAGTGTTGTTG